>JAJKFI010000014.1:21841674-21936495 GCA_029204185.1 Lerista edwardsae
CACACACACACACACACACACACACACACACACACACACACACACACCAAACGTCTGGTTCCTAGAGAAGCATTTCTCAGGCTGCAATCCAATACACACGGTCCTGGGAGAAAGCCCCATTGAACACAATGGGACTTACTTCTGAGTAGACATGCATAGAATTGCACTGAGAGAGAGAGCGATCCCATCATTGGCTTGATGCCAAAGGTTTCAGCAATGCCAATACATTTGTGCATGATGAGTTGAGCAACCTGAATGTGCTATTCGTCTGAAAAATAGCATCCTTTGGACCCCAAGGGTGAGCAGACTTCTACTCTGTCGCTCCCAAGCCAGCCAGGCAGCAGCCCCCCATCTCCCATGATAGTGCCACCATCTCCCTAGATCAGCAAGCCCCACTGGGGGGGGGGGAGCCTCGGGTGTAAGCTTCTGTGGGCTCCAGCATTGGATGGCTCAATCAGCAGGCATATCTCTAGATGTGGGCATAAGTAGGGTGGCCCAAAAGCCATGAAATGCAAGAGCCGCAGCCAGTGCCATTTCAATGCAAGGCCCACGTTCAGGTTTGAGCACTTTTTTCATTGAAAGGCATTATGCAAGCCTTCTCAGTAATATGAAAAGATTAAAAAGATAGACTGAAGGCCCCTGGGTGACCCACTCTGTTATTCTCACTCCCCTATGTCGTCTCTGTGTCATGGGCATCTGGCCTTGATTTCAATTCATGTGGGGAAAGGCAATGTAGGTGGTCAGGCAGTGAATCCCACCTCCCCTTCTCCAGAAAATGGTTCAGAAACACTGTTGCTCCAAAGCCCTCTTATCTCCCAGTATGTGAAGCTGGTGCTCATGTAAACTCTGCCGGCCACATACACACACACACACTTCTTCTACCTACTTTGGCTTTTCTCCTTATCTGGATTGCTGTGTCCCATACATAAACATAGCTCTTCCCCTTTCCTTGCTCAATGCGCATCCTTTTCAGCAAGTGGCAGCCTGGCCTTGCGTGGGCTCTGCTGGCATCCTTCTGCCAGGCTGAAAATGAACCATTTCTCCCTCTGTCTCTCCTCACTTTGCTGCCTCAGTGCCAGTTTGTGATCCATGAGAAGACTTAGCTTCTCATCCCTAGATGGCTCCATTCTCTTCACAGACTCTGCTGGGGAGAAACGTTTGTCAAAGGCTTGGTTGAAAGTCCCAATAAATTTCTGTCCCCCTCTGTGCAGAAATCATTTTCCTCGGCTAAGGAGGACATTGCTCTTCTCTCATTGGGAACAGAAGCCTCCTGCAACATGCCAGTCTCGGGAGCCGGCCTGACCTTGGTGAACGAGGTCTCTGCGGTTGGCTTCGGCTTCTGCAGCCTCCCTCCAGCATGTCAGCCTCCACTTGCGTTTGCCCTGTGGAGTGGGATGGGGAGAAGATGGTGCCAGCATGTAGGGAACAAGCCCTATGGCAGTCTCAGGGACCAAGGACCCATTTGGAAGAAATTGGTCTCCAGAAGGATGTACTGCTTTAAGAACATATAGCACAGTGGCCAGGCCCAACACAAAACAGGGTTGTCCCCAAGATAATGGCACTTTTCCCCTTGTGATTTATTGCCCAATTGCCAGCAGAAAGATAGGATCCTTTCAAAGAGAAGAGGGAGCCACTGGTGGGTTTCTGAAATCCTGGGCTTGCATCATTAGGAGGACTCAGGCATGTACCCCAAGATCTCTAGTGAATGGCAAACTGCAATCCCTTTGCAGTGCAGAGCTGGTGCCAAGGGTAACTTGAGCTTTGGGCAACCCAGCTCCGCAGACTGAAACATCAATGTGGCTTCCTCTGGGCATCCGAGCTCTGCCCCCAGCTCCTCCAAGGCACATGCAAGCTCCTTGCTGGCCTTTATTTCCTGGGGAACTACAGCAGTCCTCAGCATTTTATAGCACATTCTGAGTGTGCAAAGTCCTTCACATGTGTTCTGTCGAAGAAAAAATCCTTTCAATAGTTCTTTAAGAGAAATATTATTCCCTATTGCAGCTGAGGTTTGAGTGAGAGTGGCTTGTCTAAGACCACCTAGTGAGACTCCACAGCAGAGGCAGGATTTGAACTGAGGAGATCCAATTGGCAGCTCAGTCTCTTCATTGCTACTACCTACCAGCTCTCATGCTTGCCATGTAGTCTGATGGCACCCAGAAGATGAAACTGCCTCGAGTGCATTTAGCCACCATGGGGGGGGAAAGCATTAGACTCTGTTCAGTCACAACATGGTCCTGTGCATCTTCCTCATTCCCTCCCCCGATGTTTCCCTTGGAGATGCGTCACACTTTATTTGGCACCAATTGCATTTGTCACGTTTCCCACAGTAAACACAGAAAATGTGACAGGCAAACTGCATGATTCCTCAGCTCATGTCCACAGGGCGTTCGAGGATATGCATCTGTCCTGCACTCTTCGCATGTTTATTGTGGGAAACACCAGCAAAACAATTGCCAGCTTGCCACAGAAAGTGTGAAGCAGCTCTCAGACTTGTTTACACCCATACTTAACCCATTAGCGGTGTTCCTTGTGGGTCAGTGGCTTCTGCCTCGCACACAAAATGCACCACATGGTCTCCTAGAAAACAAGACAACCAAAAGAGTTGTTCTTTCACTACCTCTGAGCCAAGGGCAAAAGAAATAAAAACTGGGCTCCATGTGACTTTTGCATTCAAAGACTGACAAGGAGCATTGGTGCCAGGAGAAGAAAGAGAGAACAGAGCTGACATCCAACTTTGTAGGCAATGATCAGCAGTGAATGAAGGGCAAAATCTCGATTATTTCCTTCCCCTATTCCACGGCAGATATCTAAGGCATAAGGGTTAATTCCTCCAAGGAGAGGAAAGCTCTCCCTCTCAATGCCAGATGTTCAGGAGTAGGCTAAGATGTAGTTACTTAATTATGAGGAAAATATTCTGTACATGTTTAGAGGCACTCTCTCTGTTATTGTTATCGTACATGCTCCATTCAAAATAACTGAAGCTGAGCTCAAATACTTCCCAGTGGCGTTCCTGAAAGGAGGGCAAAATGCAAAGCAGCCCATCCCCCTCACTTTCAGAGCCATTCGCAGCTGGGAGAGCAAGCAGAGGAGTTGCCTCCGCTTTGCTCTCACAGCCACCAATGGCTCTGAAAGTGAGGTGGAGTGACTGTTTTACATGGGTGTTCAGGAGCTTGAAAAATTTAGCATTTTCCCCATCTCTGAGAACGCCACACATTTCCTAAATGCTTGTACACTTTCATTTGCCATAGATTATCAAATTGAATTAATTGTGCAAAACTTCAGCAGGGTGAATAAGAAGGATTAATTAAGATCTCATCCAGAAGGTGCAAATTTCTTGGGACTAGGTGACAGTAGCCCCAGGCCATCAGCCAAGTTTATGCAGTGGTGCTGTTGCTCTGGAGCAAAAGCTGGTGAGAACTTGTTAACCAACTCTCTAAGAAATGTCAAGGAAAAAATATCTGTAAAAGGATGTCTGTCACTTGGGCTTCAGGGTCACAGATCCAGGAAAACAAGGCAAGGGCAGCCAGAAAGCATCACCTCCCAGCCGAGGCTGAAAGACAAGGAGCAGGATTCCTCGAAAGCTTTGGATTGCAGGCCCCACTGAGCAGGAGGGCTTTTCTCGCAGAGCATGGGAGCAAGGCTGCTTGGAACTGATGCCGGACTGTGGCTTGCTCAGCAACTCCCCCAGAGGGTCTGGTGTGTGTGAAATGATCCCCTCATCAGGCAAATGTACACGCTTTGAAGAGCCAGGAGGCTGAGTGTCAGGGGTTCCCAAAGGCAGGAACTGAGCAGCTCCTTCCTCGAGCTTTCTCTTGCAGAGTGCTGGAGTCAAGGGAGGGGTGGGGGAAGAAGCTTTGGTCAACACCAGTTACCATCACAGGTCCTCATTTAGCCCCAATTTTGTAAGCCATCATGACCACTTTATTTATCATTCAAAGCCCTTCATTCTTTCACAGTCCAAACAGACCAATCTTCACTTGTCTCTTGTTTTCTAATATCCTGTTTCCACCCCTATTTCGCAGAGGTATGATATTGACACAGCATTACCACCTTTCATTCCAGGCTTCTTAATAACAACAACAACAACAACAATAATAACGATGATGATGAAGATGATGATGTCAAATTCTCTTTCCTAAGCATTTAAAGCATCTCACACATGCTCATGTTATCTCACATATGTTATTTCAGTAATCCATTCAGCATCCTTCTAAATTAGACATGTATTATAATAACCTATAAGAAGATCCACTCTGCCCTGACTCCTTTCTGCCACTGTGCTGATGGAAGGGTGTCACGGGGACCCAGCTCAAGGGTCTTCTCAAGGCCCCCAGCAACCTGGCACAGGCCCTGTTATGTATGCAGGAATGCGTACTATGGAACAGTACTCCTGCATACATAACAGGTATGCAGACATTAGAGTGTCCAACATTAGTATAGAGTGTTGGATCAACACTGGGAAGATCCAGGTTCAAATAAGAGAACAGTCAAATCAGTGGAACTGTCATTGTCTTTTAGCCTCACCTACTTTGCAGGGTTGCTATGAAAAGAAAAGAAGGTGAGAAGCAGGTATGCCACCCAGAGCTCCTAGGAGGAAGGATATGATTTAAAAGGTAGTGGAACCTTAAGCCACAGAATACCGAGGTGTCAGCTGAAGAACAATGTAGGAATTGAGAGGTTGGAGGGGGAGAGAGAGAGAGACTTGACTTTCTTGAGCCTCTAACACTAGGGTTACCAGATCCAAACTGTCTCAGTTTGCCTCTACCTTTAACCATTGTATAGAAGATGGAATTTGGGCAGGTGCAGCTCATCATGGAAGGGTTTCAAAAGCTGCACCTGCCCAAATTCCCTCTTGTATACATTGGTTAAAGGGAGAGGCACTCTGCCCCAGTTTGGATCTGGTAACCCTATCTAACTCTGAATTAGTATCCTGAACAGCACTGCATTAAACTTGGGCACAAGGGTGAGATGTGTGCGACAAGATTAAGGCTACAGTCCTAACTTACCTGGGAGTAAGTCCCATTGAACTCAGGTGAGCTTACTTCTGAGTAGACATTCATAGGATTTCACCGTAAAAAAACTCACCTTGGGCTGCCAAGCTATATAATATAACAATAAAGTACTTTGGATTGGTGCTCACGTGCAGTCCTGGATACAAGCCCTTTAGTACTGTATACCACAGCAGGGAAAGTTTTCAGGAGGGTGAGAGGAAGAAAGTGGGGCTTATGAGTCCCAAGCAGCACCTCATCGCTCCTATTCCTGACTGCCCAGATCAGAAACTTGCCTCGTAGGGGATTGGAATATACCTCCGACCATTGTTTTATGTAGGTCTCCCTTTATTGCAGGTAGCAGCATCTGAGAGTCAAACACATTGATTACAATAAATGCCTCAGCTGGCCCTTTTACAGTTGTTGTAGTTGTTATAAAAAGTGGTATGCAGGGGAAGTGGCACACTGGAGCAAAACCACAGTGGGAGGGTTCATTTTTGCCCCCCCCCAGTTCTGATCAGGATTGTCCACCTCCTGCGTACTATTTGCTGCTTTAAATAGTGCATGGGAGGGATGTGTGATCTGGATCAGAACCACGGGGAGCTAAGTCTTAAACCCTTCTCTATCCCTCTGTCCCAGTTTTACTCCACATAGACACATCCCCCCCCAGCACGCTGTTTTTCAGAGCATTCTTAAAGAGCCAATTCATGCATTTATCATAAAACGTAGTTTGACATTTGGAATGCTTTTTAAGATATCCTTGCACAGATACTTTTCCCCGCATTTTTTCTTTCTCTCTCTTGTAGATAACACTTGGTAGCGTGATTGTATTACTTGTATCACATTATTAAAAATAGAAAAAAATCCGTACATAGCTTGGTCCTAAAGCTGAAGGTGGCTTGCCTAAGGTCACTCATGGAATTCAGGGCAGAGGTGAGAATCGAACCAAGGACTTTTTCACTCTCACCTCCTCCTCTCAGGCACTACGCTACACTACACCCTTCCACCCTCTCGTCCACTTTTAATCTCCCATACTGTCTCATTCTATTTCCTTCCACACTTCATGCACTGAGAGCTTCACTAACTGCAGGAATTTCTGGTTCGTGGATTTCAGTGAGGTATCTCCTCATGGCAGGATAACAGATGTGAAGAAGGCTCCTCGTTCGGTGCAGTGGATTTTGGGATACTTCAGCACCGAAGTCTTTATTCTGGGAAAATGGATGGGACCGGGAGGCAAATGGGCTCCCTGGTGACCTTTCCAAAAGCGAGGCTTCTGGAAAAGATGTTGGATCTTAAAACATTACCTGTGTCTCAGGGCGCAATCCTAAGCTGTGCTGGAACAGGCAGGCCAACAAGCCTTTGAGATATCCACCTTGGGAGCAGGCAGGAGCTTTCCTGGGGCAAGAGCATGTGCGCACCCTTGTCCCGGGGTAGGCGCTAGCTGCCTCAATGGACTCTTCAAATGTGTGCCTGCTGTTTAGCAGGTGCAGAGTCGAGGATGCCCTGCAGCCCTGCAGCTCCCTGGGGAGGGGAGCTTGGATGTGACCTAATGGCTGCATCCAGTGGTGTCATCTAAATGATTTAAGAACAGGTACTCACTTTTGATTGGCACGTGTCGGGACTCGCCCAGCGGAAGTGACGTCATAAGCCAGAAGTGATGTCGTGGCAGGAAGTGACATGAAAAAAGCCCTTTTTGAGGCCTCAGATGATTTTAAACTGACCCAACAGTTGCAACAGTACTCCACAGCACCCCCAGAACATGTTAAGGAGGCCTGGCATCATGTTAAAACCCCAGAGCAACTCATTTTTCAGTGGCAAGGAAAGGAAAGGCTCTGCTCGCTGCCTGCCTGCCTGCCTGGCTCTGAGAACATGCAGGCAACTCAAACATGCAGGAAATTCAAACGTTGCAGAGGGTGGAGTCGACGAGTGGGCGGGCGAATGGGCGGGGCCAGCTGTAATCCTAGAAACCGGTACTCGCGTACCCCCGCGTACCCCTTGCATGACATCACTGGCTGCATCCTATCTCTGCCCCCTCCCCAGGTCGGCCCGCCTCCCAGCCCGCCCACCCCTCACCCAGAAACGCCCTCCCTCCTGCCCCGATCCGCTTTTGCGCCAGCTGAACTCGGCTGGTGCAGGAGCGGCGCAGTGCAGGCTTCAGCTGGCACCGTTGGGCAGATGCTACTGCTAGCGTTGGCCCAATGGCAGCAGCACTGGCGCGAGGGTGCTGCTTGGCGCAGCTGTCGTCAGCCCAGTGCAGGGTGTTGGATTGCACCCTCAGTGTACTAGTTAAAATGTTGGACTAGGACTAGAGAGACCTAGGCTCCAATCCCACCTTGGCCGTGGAGCTCACTGGTGACCTTGAGTCGATCCCCATATCTCTGCTGAATCTCTCTCACCAAGCTGCTGTGCTGCACACTGGCAATCTTTGATGTGAGCTTTCTGGCAGCCAGAGGTACACTGCAGTGAAGGGTGCGCAGTGGACAAACAGCCGGGGAGCATTCATATGAAGCCAGGTCAGGGGTGGGGGCAACATGCGAGGAACAAGGCTGGGGTAATTCCACTTGTCAAAGGACAGGGAGGATTGGAGATCTGGGCAGATGCCAGCTGAGGGCCTGAAGTAGGCTGTTTAGTCTGGCAACTGATTGAAAGCAGCGGGAGCCCTGAAGATAAGAGCATTCTGGGCCATGGGTGTGAGATGCATGCCGTAAGCAAGGGGAAGATGAAATTTAAGTTGTCTGGGAAAGGGCTCCGGATTTGAAGGGAAATTAATGGAAGGAAGAAGGCAAGTGAGAAAGAGGGAAAAAAATGTCAGCAGCAAAATCCTATCCCACTGGGTTAGCAAATTGCTGCAAAATCAGGCTTGAAATGAATTGAAATTGCTGAATCCAAACGGATCTAATACTCCAAGCGACAGCAATGGAATGCTGGTGCCTGAGCTGTGGGGGCCTCCCAGAGCAAACAGGTGGAGAACGTCCGTCCGTATGCAAGCTGGAGGAGGGGAGGGTAATTTTGGCCAGTACTGAGGGAGGGGCAAGAAAGCTGGGACCGTGGGACGTTTGCAACTCGAGAACGACAGGACTGTGCTGTACTTTCGGGGCAGAGTCTGAGTTCGGTGACTGAGAGAGGCACATACGTGGCTCTCGGAAAGGATCTTACAGCCAGGAGCTGCTGGACATTGCTTTTGCGGAGGGAGCTGATGCCCAGGGCGTGCCCCTGCTCTGACTTTGCCACTTACAGAAGTTGCCGCTTATGTGAGTGTCCCCGGTTCCCTGGGCCGTCTCCCGTGGCAACGGGCACTTGTGTGACTCTGGCTCAGCACTCTCACTTAGCAGGCATTGCTTCTAATTTCCACGGCTGTTTTCATGGACGCTGCGTGTTCTTCTTGTACAGCCCCCAATCTCAGAGCAGTGCCGCAGGCAGGAAACCACACGCTCCTGATGCCAGCAGAACCTTTGGCCACTGGGATAGCCAGGCGATCCCTGACCCGGTGTTCTCACTGTGGGAAGAGGAGGCAGCGAGACCTGTAATGAGGCCTACAGCCCAGTCTCAGTCTCAATGTCCACACCGCAATGCAGTGGTGCCGGCGCTGGCTATGCGGTATACCGCGGGGGAATTTTGGCTGCTGGTGGTCTCCGTGCGATATCAGCACAAGTCAGTGATTGAAAGCGCAATCCTAATCTGGAGTTAGGCCAGCAAAGTTTGACTGGCACAAGGGCCACCGTAAAGCACGTTTGGACCACCCTTGCAATCAGGGAGGATGGAGCACGTCTGTGTGCTGCCTTCTCTGACTCGGAGAGTGGTCAAAACATATGTTATAGTATCCCTTGTGCTGGCCTAACTGTGCTAGCCTAACTCCAGGTTAGGATTATGCTCTTATTTGTGCAGGTGGATTGGGCCCAGGAAGGGGATTAAGATATGACGTGCACCAGCGCAGCTGATCCTGCCCCCTGGGCATGATATACCCACCCCTGTTGCTGCCCACCCCTGCGCCATGCCACCCCACCCCTGCCTTCCCTCCTGCCCCTGTGCTGGACTTACCTGGTCCAGTGGGCATCCTTTGCTTGCACTTATGGGAAAGCTCTGGCCTTCCCACTGGTGTGCTGGCCATAAAGCTGTTCCAGTACTTCCAGTAATGACGCGCTTTACAGTGCTTGTGCAATAGCACTTGCTGGTGGAACACTCTTCTGCACTACTCAGACCTCACTTGGAATATTGCATCCAGTTTTGGAAACCACGTTTTTAAGAACGTTGAAAAGCTTGAACAGATTCAGAGGACAGCAACCAAAATGGTGATGGTCTGGAAACAATCTTGGGAGGAACAGTTACTTGAGCTTGGTATGTTTCACCTAGAGAAGACAAAGGGAAGATAATAGCCATCTTCAAGTATCAGAAGGGCTGTCGTGCAGAAGGAAATGATTTATTCTCTGTAGCTCCTGAGTACAGGACCAGAACCAACAAGTTAGCACCACAGCGAAGAAGATTTGGGCTAGACATCAGGAGGAATTTCCTAACTGTAAGGATTGTCTAGCACTTGAAGAGACTGCCTTGCACAGGAGTGGGCTTCCACTCATTGGAGGTTTTCAAGCAGAGGCTGGCCGGCCACCTGTAATTCCCTGCACAGAGCAGGAGTTGGACTAGTTGACTTCCCAGTTTTCTTCTATGGTTCTGTAAGACTGGACATGGTCCACTGATGCTGGGGCATGTGGAGGGGGGCATCTGAAGAGCATCTCTCACGTTTCAGCTGGAGAGTATGAGGAGGCAGAAGCTGACGGGTTGGGTCTGAAGTGGGAAACAGGACAGTTCACTGATGCATTTGGGTCATGTGCTTCCAGACAGTGCCACTGCCTGAGTCCTAACAGCAGTGGTGCAGCTAAGGCATCTGGCACCCCGAGGCACAACATTTTTTATACCCCCTGCTCAGCCTCCCCCCCAGGCCTCAGAAAGCCCACAAAAAAGGCATTTTTTGTGGCCTTTCTGGGGCCTCCAGGAGGCCTTCTGATGCCTGGGGGAGGATGTGCGGCCTCCCTGGGCCTCAGAAGGCCCACAAAAACCAGAAATGCTCTCCAGGAGACCTTCTGAGGCCTGAGGAAAGGTGCGCAGCCTCTCTGGGAATCAGAAGGCCACTTTTTTGCCTTAGATCTGCCAATGGGGGTGTGGGTGAGCACCCTCTCAAGGCATGGTACCTGGGGTGATAATGTACTTCTGCCCCCTTTAGCTATGCCACTGCCTAACAGGTTAGAATGGCATCTAATGCAGTGTTGGTTGAGTCTACTTTCCCCAGCCTGAAGGTAGCATTTGGGATTGGGGTTGCTTCCAGTTGCCAAGCTGGGGAACAGCACCTCTGTGCTGGGGAATGGTGCAGCAAAAGTCCTCCCATCTCCTAATACAAGGCACAAGCAGGACTCCCTTTCTCATATCAGAGCCCTTTCCTTCACTTTCCACCTTCTGCCCGCACCAGGAGAGTGGGGTTTGCGGCGCTGGAGAAAAAGTTTGACGATGGCTGATGATACAGAAGCGGAGCTATTTTTGTCAAGGTCAGAGTGTAGCGGAGGTGGCGGCGGCGGCAGCAACAGCTTCGAAGAGCAGGGAAATGAGGAATCTCGTCAGGAAATTACCCTGCTAATGGAGTCTCCCTGGCACACAGCAGGTGGGAATCCCAGGCACTCTAGAGCGCAGATGGAGACAGAGGAGAGAGGCTGGCACAGGGGGCACTGAGAGACAAGGGACTGGGCCATGAATCAGAGACACAGCACAGATAAATGAAGGCGACGGGCAGAGAGGAAGGCTCCAGGAGTAGCAATAACAGCGGAGGGATCTGAGAACTCTGGAAGTGGTTGCTTCTATATACATGTGTGCCCCGGTATCCACTGATTTGGTGTCCACGGTTTCAGTTATCCATGGATACCATAGATACTGGGATGCCTATTAAAAAGATGGGAACATTAAACAAATCTCTTATTTTTTTTACCTTTTCCCCCTCTCTTTAAAAAGGCGTCCCCAGTATCCATGGTTACAGGTATCAACGGTGGGGTCCAGAACCGAACCCCAGCAGATACCGGGGCATGCCTGTATGCTCCCACCCGTTTGCTGCATCTTGCAAGGTGTACCTCAAAGGGCACAGCCCTAGCCTGGCTCACAGTGGGTCAACAGGCGCCCAGCCATGCCAGTCAGATAGTTCTAGGCCCCTTATTGCAAGACAGACAGTATCTTTTCTAGGTAATGCATCTGGAAAGAGCAGTAATTCTCCAAGTGTGCTCACAGGAGTCCTGGGGCTCCCTGAGAACCCTTCAGGGGCTCCGCAAGCACACCGTAAGCAGCTCCCATCTGCTCTTTGCTGTGCCACTCTGCACATGTGCCAGCACTCTGGGGCTTCCCAAGACTCCATTTAGCAGTGGAAAGGGCTCTGGAGACCGAAATGTTGGAGAACTACTGGAATAATGAAATTTCAGTCTACTAGTCATGGCTGCAATTCAACAGGTAACTCAGGCAAGCAGAAACTAGGGCAAGATCTTTTTGAGAGGTGCTGTGCAGACGTTCAGGCATGGAGTCCCTCTTCAACAGTGAAGATGTCTTTGATGGTCTGTGGTTGGACCACCTCTCTGTTCCCTTTCTGGCTTTAATCCTAGGGATAGGGCATGTCCTGCGTCTGCTAGAGCCTTGTGTCAACAGTCCCACATTTCACCACAACTTGTTTGGGCATAGCCAGTGGTCTCACAAAGATGCCAGCTCGGACTGCCCTGAGCAGTGTGTGCCTCTCATCTCAACATCTGCATTGGTGGAGGTCTTCGGGGGGGGGGGGGGGGCCCCCCCCCCTCCCCCTCAATAACAGAAAGGACCATAAAAGTTAGGGAGAAGAAGACAAAATGGCCAGGAATGCAGGCTGGGAGGGAGAACATTTTGGGTTGCTGCACGGGCTGTGCAGTGCCCATGCAAAGCCATCTTACAAAATGGCGACCTTCGTACAATGGTCTTGGCAGGGCTCCATGTCTTGTACAGCAGCCTCTCAGATGTGCGCCAGGCCCTCCTGTTCTCCACAGCGTTCAAGGTTTCGCTCTTCCTCTCCCTCACACTCAACCCCTTCCAGCCACTCTCTCCACATATATCAAGCTTCCGTTGACCCAGTTTTCTGTCACATTCTGCTTCTCAGCCCCTGTCCTTCCTTACACTCAGCTGCCCTCATTTCTATTGTTGTCCCTCACATTTGTCTTGGCTCCCTTGGGGCTCTGTCTCGTCCCAGGTGTCCGCAGCTAGGCGGTTTGAAGCTTTCCCTGCCGTCTGCCCCTCTGGAGCCTGGCAAGAGGCGGCTTCCCCAGATGCACAAGCCCCACTTTGCCACCCGGCCCAGTTGTTGCGCTCTGGTTCCTTTCTCCATGGCCTTTCCCTTTCCTTCCTCTTTCCCCCCCTCCCCCTCACCTGCCAAGCTCCCTGGATCTATGGGCTGCCCTTGTCTGACATAAATCTCCCCTGGCCATTCCCTGCCCATAAATCTTGCTGCTGCGGCTCCCCAGGCACCGCGCTTCCTGACACCGGCCCTGCCCCGGACCATCCACACCCCCTGATTTAATGCCAAGCGGATTTCATTACCGCTGCTTGCTCTCCTCCCTGGGTCGTTAATGAAGATGTTAAAGGGGAGAAGCCCTGCCCCCGACCTGGTGCTCCCACTCATGTCCTGCTCTCAAGTGCATCCACTGCAGCCCATCAATCCCTGTCAGCCCCCGAGCAGCTCACAATGGGTCTCAGTGCAAGATGTAGTGTTGTACTCCCTCCCTCTCCTCCACCAGGCTCAGACCTCTCCGGCCAGGTTTGCCTCATCTGCCTACCCAGGGCTGGCTGCTCTGACCCAGAGCTCACTCACTTTGGGGCTGAGGAGGGAGGGAACCAGCAGTGTCATCCAGCAATGAGCTGCCGGAACACTAGGCGGGACTTACCACCTGATTGGCTGCCCATCCGTGATGTGTCGCTGCCTGCCTGCCCGCCACGCGGGCACCCCTGGCTTCAGAGGGGGTGCCCGCTTGCCTGGGGGGGGGGCGCGCTGGGTGCCTGGGCAAGCAGCGGAGGGGCGCACCAACCGGAGGGAGCCCGCACGGTGGGCGGGCAGGCAGCGACACGTCACGGATAGCCTGTCAATCAAGCGGTAAGTCCCGCCTAGTGTTCCGGCAGCTCGTTGCCAGATGACATACTGGAGGGAACCCTTAATGAACACAAGCCCCATCACTTGTCTCTGCCCCTAATGTTAGCCAAATGACGACCCTCATATCCTATTAAGAGGGCCATCACAAAAGTAAGGAGGCCAGGCCTACGCTGCATCCCCTATAATCTGAGCCCTGGAATCTCCGATGGTGCAACACAAAGCAAAGAGCTTCCACAGCGCAACCTGTTTCGTGGCAATGAGTTTCGCACAGAGCTGCCAGGTTGCAATCGTGAGTCTCCCTGTAGCTTAAATCCGCTTTAAATCAAGGCGAGGCAGTGATGGCTTATCCTGCCGGCTTCCCCACCACCACCTGCTGTGTGGCACACCTGATATCCTGAAAGATAAGAGCAAGCAGGAAGATGTGTGTGAGGGATGGGGTGGGGAATAACAGATCTCCTGGTGTTTCAGGAAGTTTAAGATTTCATTCTATCCACCCTTAACTCAGGACTGAGAGCACAATCCAAACCAACTTTCCAGCACTGACATAGCTGTGCCAGTGGGGCATGTGCTGCATCCTGCAGTCACGGAGCCCTCATCAAGGTAAGGGAATGTTTGTTCCCTTACCCCAGAACTGCATTGCCCTTACCCCAGTACTAGAAATCTGGTTAGGATTGCACTGTGAGTACTGTACTATTGGACTCAATGGGCTTTACTTCCAGGTAGACATGATCAAGTTAGCTCTTCAGGGTGCAACCTGACAACTCTACTTCCACAGGTCAAGTGCATGACTAAAAAGTGCACCCAAACTGGAGAAGCCATCATGATGGGGAGTAAAGTGAAGTGCTATCATGTTATCCACGTGTTATCTTTCCTGGAACTGTTGGATTGTTGGATGGCTCAAGGATTTCTAGGCAACTGCTCAGTGGCTTGTTCTGAAGCACCCAGACTGGTCTTAGCTCCATGTTTTGGGGACTCACCTCCAGTATCTATGATGACTTTGATCTCAGCTTGTTCTGTCTTGGTGGTCAAGCAACTCAGTACTAGAAACGCATGCCTCCATCCCCATCACTTTTGGCATATTCACCTCTTCCGTTTTTTTTTTTAAATCATGAAGACTGGACCTACCCTCGAATGTTCAAAGAAGGACCGTCCCACAGTCTTGGGGAAGGAAATGTGCCTCCGTGTAACATGTCTATTGCTACACTGAGCTCCAGCAAACGAGAGCAAAAAAAGGAGCATGAAAGAAGAAGCCGCTGAACAAGTGATGTCGGCATGAAGACAACAGGGCATGTAGCCAGGGCAGGGTGTGGGCAATAATGCATCTAAGGGTGTGGGGTGGGGTGATCAGGGATTTTCAGGCCTCTCGAGCTATATCTGAACATTACAGTCACACAGAAGTGAAATAAGGGATGAATTGTAGTTAGTGGAGGGGCATTAACGAGGTATGTTGACTATCTCATTACATATAATGCAGCTGCATCCCCCTTTTCCTCCCAGCCTACTTCCAGGCAATGGGCTCTGCTTCCAAACATCCACGAGGCCCTGTTTGGGTAGGCACGGCTGCCCCAGACACTGCACACAAGCAGGTTAAATCAACCTATGTGAGGCAGAAGCTCCCAGCAAAATGACATTTCCTCTCGCCCAGCGGAGCCAGGAACCACCGTCTGCAACTCTGAGAAAAACTAATATAAAGCTGCCCTTGTGTGAAGGGCCTGATGGTATCGGGGATGGCGCAATAAATCTCAGCAAGAAGCACATTCCTTGAGACATTCCACAGCCTCCAGCCACACAAACTGTGGCTACTCCTCACCCGCAGGGCCCTGCACACAGGTGTCTCCTTAGAGCAGGGGTCTGGCTGCGTCAAATACCTGAAATGGCGGCAAGGGCCGAATGAATAAACACAAATAAAAAATTTAAATTTACATTAGAGACAGAACTTAGAAGAATGAATGAACGGGCTCAAAGTTCCAGGATTACTCCAATCACCAACACATACCACAGAAATATAGCACACACTTTAATGGACTCCCATTCCTCCACTCCACAGGCAGCTTATTTAAATGTACAGCTTATTTACATTGAGCAATCACAGGAAAAGAAACACCCAGAGCAGGTTCTGAGGGCTGGGGTAGCCTCCCTGACCCTCAGAAAGCCATCTAAGGCCTTCAGAGGGACTAGAAACACCACTTCCAGGTCTTTAGGAAAACTTGGCAGTGACTATTTTCACCCTCCTGAAAGCATTCTGAGGGTCAAGAAGGCTTCGTGTGGCATCCCTGGCCCTCAGATTACCCTCCTCACACAACCAGCTTGGAGGGTGCAGCCTGTGCCAGCAAGGTCAAGAGGGCCAGAACCAGAAGCTTGCCACGGGCCGGCATCTAGGCTGGGGTTTAGAGACCCCTGCCTTAGAAAATCACTGGATCTCACATGCACACACCTATCATTCCACACAGGAATGGCAGACACACGTGGTCTCCCTTATACTTCTGACACATAGGCACTCCTCACCTCTAAACTAAGATATGTGTAGGTCTAGGACCGTCAACCTTTTTTTACGAACAGGAGCTCTATGAACATAAGAACATAAGAAGAGCCCTGCTGGATCAGGCCAAAGACCCATCTAGTCCAGCTTCCTGTATCTCACAGTGGCCCACCAGGTGCCCCAGGGAGGCATGAGACAACAAGATGTTTGGATCCTGTTGCCACTCCCTTGCACTCGGTACTCTGAAATAGCCTACTACTAATGTAAGGAGGTTGCACAATCCATTATGGCCTATAGCCCACGATGGACTTTTCTTCCAGAAATCTGTCCAATCCCCTCTTAAAGGCATCTAGGCCAGATGTCATCACCACCTCCTGTGGCAAAGCGTTCCACAGATTAACTACCCACTGGGTAAAAAAGTATTTCCTTTTATCTGTTTTAACTCTCCCAACCCTGAGTTTTAGCGGATGTCCCCTGGTTCTGGTGACAGCCAAAAAAAAGCTGTGTGACAGCCAAAAATCCAACAAGTACAACTTGTCCTGCCATGAAGATGTAGGGAGAAGGGAAGATCCACCTGTTGATTTTCTGATTAGCTATTAACCATCATGCCTGGCACATACAGTTACCCTCTAGAAAAGATAGTATTCTGCCTCAGCATTCAGGTTTCTGCATTCCATAGACGAACATTTTGCACTTCTGTCTAGATACAAAACACATGTATGTGGGTGCCCCACTAGCATGGATATAATTTGCTCACTAGTGCACACACCCAAATACACACACACACACACACACACACACACACACACACACACACACACAATGTAGTTTCAGTGCACACAGAGTATTCCCTGCCCCAGACACATACAAAACAGATAAAGCTCACCCTCTCCTATTCCTCTTTCCAAGAATGTTGTGGGAACGAGACAGACAGACAGATTATCCTGTCCTCATGGAGAACAAGTCTTCCACTAGTCATGATGGCTACCTCTTCAGTGTCAGAAGCAGCATGCCTCTGAATAGAAGCTGCGCAGGAGCAATGGCAATAATAGGGTATGCCTTTATGAGAGAAAGGTATGTCCTGCTTGT
The DNA here is from genome assembly GCA_029204185.1 of Lerista edwardsae. Lineage (NCBI taxonomy): Eukaryota > Metazoa > Chordata > Lepidosauria > Squamata > Scincidae > Lerista > Lerista edwardsae. The sequence continues at coordinate 21,858,362 of JAJKFI010000014.1, forward strand.
GAGCTTTCCAGAAGCAGCTCATGCGCCACTGTAGGAAACAAGATCCTGGACTAGGTGGGCCTTTGTCCTGATCCAACAAGGCTCTTCTTATGGTCTTTTGAGCTCACTGCCTCAAGGACACACACAAACCCTCTTGCCTTTCTTCTCCTCCTTGATCTCCCAGTGTGCATTGGTAGCTGGTCAGTAGTGGACATATACTTTCTATATTTTTTTTACTTGAGTGTATCTCAATCTACCTATGGGATTAAGGGGCTTTAAATTTGACCAGTGACAATTTCACACGTTACAATGTAAGAATGTGCAACATGGACCCAGATGGTAGGCACCATCATGTTTGAAGTGGTTGCTCATGGCAGGTGTGCCACAGTTAATTGCAGCTCCCTGGCACGTGTGTCTGTGTGCACTCAGTGAAATGGCTGTGTGCGTAGCCACTATAAACAATGTGCACTGCTTCTGTACACATGTCCAATCTTAATCCTCAGTCTCTAGGGCCTGGAATGGAAACGGGGAGGGGGCTTGCTGGGAATATCTGAAGATCTCTTAGCCCACGTGCAAGTGGGACGGTGCCATCTCCTTGCAGGTGCTGCCACCTGCTGGCTGATTGATGAATGAGTCTTGTGAAGGGAAGCTACTTCTGCTGGTCTTGAAAGTTAGAGATAAGAGGAGTCTGGCCTGCAAACTCTTGTTTATGAGGTGACATTCTTCTAAGGGGTGTTTACAGACCAGCAATGAGTTTGTTTGTCACAATCACATACGGCAATAGTGCAACCCACCCTGCATTTTGTGGTCTATATTTGTTTTCATTCTGTTCTATATTTTCTCAGGAATGCTTGTACTTCATTGTCACAACTCCAGATGTTCTACTTGAGGAATTAGCTCGCTCTCCAGATTTAATTTAAACCAAATGCAAGGTGCACATAAAGCACTTCTGCCATGGTCCAGATGGCCTGGCATCTTAAGGGCTCTTAACCTGTGTATTGTCTTCCCTTAGACACATGATGCTGGCATACCAGCGACTTAAGGCCCAGAAGTGTAGAAAATGCATGTATTGGGGGAGTGCAGATATGCTAGTAAGGATTCTTTAGAACACAACACTGGAGCATTTGGAGCCCGAAACACTTCACATGTCTCCTTAGCCTCACTTAAACCAGACCTATAGATTATCTGAAAAACACTAGAATGTGTTACATGATGGATTATTTGAAAAACACTGGAATTGGTGCACAGATGGTATCTTGGTCTTTTAGACTGCAGCAGAGACACTGCCAGCTTCCCATTAAAATGAGAAGAAAGCCCAGCCAGAGCTAAAGTGCAGTAATTAGGGCGCAATCCTAACCAACTTTCCAGCACCAGGGTAAGGGCAACGCAGCTCCAAGGTAAGGGAACAAACATTCCCTTACTTTGTGGAGGTCTCTGTGACTACTACTCCACTGCAGGATGCCGCACATGCCCCATTGGCACTGCTGTGTCTTGCTGGAAAAGTTGGTTAGGATTGTGCTCTTATTCCGGATTGATGTCGGTCAAGAGCTGGTATTTGCCTCGGAACCTTCTAACTCCTCAAACCATTTATAATGGCTTTGAACTTCTTAGTGGCAAGTGATGTGTTTGACGTCCCAGAATTAGATAGAAGGTAGATCAGGATCTATTTGCAGATGTCAGGGTGATTTGCAACAGACGGTCAACCATTTCTGACTCCTGATACTTGAACAATACAGTAGTAGGTGCTTTGCAGGGGGTGGGGTGGGAAGTCTGGCTGGCCTTGTGCTAATCATGCCTCAGTGTTCCTTATTTGTAAAATGGAACTATTAATTGGTTGCTTTTTGGCAAGTCTCTCTGCAGCTCTGCTGGCGCATTTTAGACCTCTAGGATCTGTAGTAAATTCAGCTGTAGATTTGTACTAAGCTATTTAAAATTCTGGTCACACACACACACATACACACTCACACACACACACACACACCACTATTTTGCATCTGACTCTTGGTTCTAGTATAAAATGAACCAGATCTCTAATACCTAACAGACTGTCCATCCCCAAACTGGAAGTTGCAGGGCATGTTTGAAGAACAGATGAATATGATCCCCCATGCTTGCAAGTAATTTATCTAATACAGAAAATAGACACAAAGAGGCACAGGTCTTAAAACAACATGAACAATAAAAATTAGCACCTGCAAGCTTTCTAGTTAATAGGCATTGGGAAGTATTGCCACAGCAATCAGCTACCATTGCATTGGTGCAAGAGGCTCCATTTTCAAAGCCTGGGAATCTTGGTCAAAAGCAGCTGCTTCCCATTTGTACTTCCAAGTCATATCATGCAAATTGACACAAGTCTCTTCCAGCAACACATCCAGAGAACCAACCTTTTTTTTTTTGTGAACAAAAAGTCTCCTCCTTTTGTTCTCCATCTCAGAACCTAGCTGGAGAGGCAGTGCCCAACAGATCACAACCATTCGTCATCAAGGTGCCCAGTGCAAATTAGCCACATTTCAGAATCCAAAATATTTCCTACTTATCCAATAAGGGTTAGAAAATCTTGGGTTCCCATGTGGAAAAAGAGGAATCCTGATACTGAATGAAGCAAAGGGTCATTATCTAGGGACAGAACTATCAAGAAAATGACCTGAAGTTGATGGGTCAGCTGTTAAGGTTAAGGTTGGATTGCCAAACATTTTCAACTAGCGGCTCCCTTGACCTACTGGGCAATTGGCCACAGCTCCCCCTTAGAGTTTCAAGCCTATACATTTATAGATGGGGAGGGGGTTCCACAAGGATTTAGTTTCTCCCCTGGCTGACTTTTGCAGCTCCCCAGGGAGCCTCTACACAACAGAAGGGTGATGCCCATGTTAATTAAATTTGAAACAATATTTAGCATTCCTGATACCCTCCCTTTTCATCTAGATCTCTAATTAAATGAAAAGTTCAGCAGATTAGGCAAAAGTATTTTTAACGATTTTAATATAGGCATAAACTTGTAGGTTTATTGTACTCATGAAAGAGATATAACACCCCACCCTATGATTTGTCTGGATAGAGGCCTTACATACTCCTCCTTCCTGATCACTGTCCCAATACTCTCCTTCCCCCAAATTTTACAGTGGATTTGTACAGTCTGCACTCATGCATTGTTTGCCAAGATCCTTTGCTAACCTTTTTTCATAATGCAGCCAAAGCTAAACCTAGCTACTGTCTGATCCTGGAATGTCAGTTCACAAAGCTATATCAAGCCCATTATCTCCCTCTTTCCCTCCTCCCCCCCCCCCTGTGTGTGTGTGCATATGAGAGAGAGAGAGAGAGAGAGAGAGAGAGAGAGAGAGCACTGGTACAAATGTGCCAAGTCACAGTTTATTAAGGAGCAAATGAAAAACCCAGTCCTGCAATTCTGGAGGTATACATGGAAAATGCAGTCAGATTAATATTTTGACAGCTAGAGAAAATGCAGTGAAAATGCACCAAGATGCACCCTAATAGTCAAGCCAAATGGCACAGATTGGTCAACACACACAACTTTGCAAACACTACCATCAGCTCAGTGGCACTCACTTCTTAATTATTACTTTGTATACATACTACTGCTGAGCCTTGACGGGATCTGTTTCAAATTAAGTACTAGGAGGACTGCATCTTGGGATCAGTTCACCAATTGCACAAAAGCAAATCTTACTTTGCCACCGAGTTCACACACAACAGGAAGGATGCTGGATTCAGTTGACTTCCTGATGAATGTACATGCATGCTACATGCCTCATTCGTACTTAACTTTTTTTCTTTAGGTGTACAACAAAAAATATGTGTGAAAGGGTTCCCATTCTTTTTCTGATGCTCCATCTCCATCCTGTGTTCCCACTTGTGAAGTACCACCATCCTTCATTTGAGATTCTATCAGTAGAAAATAAGATTTGCCAGCTTTTTGTTGTGGCAGAGCTCTTGTGCCTTTAACGGGCGCAACACGGCTTTTAGCAGATGAAGGTGTTAAAGGTGCCAGATTTCTATCAGAAACAAAAGTTAGCAACTTAGCCTGGGTGGCTTCAGGGTTAGCAACTTGTCTTGCCCAGGACTATGGTTCAATGCAGGCCCCTGGCCTAACCCTCTGCTCCTTTCATGTACTTCTTGCTAGGGGATAAATGAACCCCCAGGAGTAACCCACACATTGTAATGTTGGGGAGGGAATGCTGCCTCCCACAGCCTGAAGGAGAAAGGAAGGTCAGAAGCGGAAGAGGCTGGTACCTCTGCAGTGCTTAATTACTGAGGGAGATCAACTTCAATTGTTGGCTGTAATCAATATTTATTAATTACCACAATTAATTGTGATGCAGAATTAGGGCGGTAATGAGTGGAGTGTGTAATCAGGAAGGGCTCGTTAGGCAACCTGCAGACTAGACAGGGGGCAGGCTGGCAGGCAGCCACTTGAGAGCCTCCGGGAGTGACAGGAACAACAGCAGCAGACAGGAAGGGGATAGAGCAGCACCGAGAGACAGGTGTGTAAAGAGACCGTGGCAAGCTATGTGGGGGGCTCCGGTTCCCTGATACTCTGTGATCTGTATTAGACCCAAGCCCGCCTTCTTCATTGGCCTCATCACCATTCTAGCTTCCTCCCATCAAAGATGACAACTCGTTGCCCTTCAACCTGACCACAGTAGTCATTCTTGTGGAACAGAGAGGAGAGGCCAAATGTTCACGTGAGGAGCTGTCAGCCGGAGGGTGGGAAGGCTGTCATCATTGTTGTGTAATTGGTGAGCCTTCTTAGTGGTGTAGCAGGCGGGGGCAGGGGTGGGCCATCCCAGGTGCCAGGCTGGAAGGGGTTGCTGCATGAGGCCTATCCAAGATGGTGGTGGCAGGAGAAGCAGCAGGAGCCTCCTCCCCATGTTTCTGCAGCTTTGCAATCTCGCTGCTGCCCCATTCCTTTCTCTTTGGAGGCAAAGCAGTGAGAGCGTAAATTGGCCAAAACAGGAGATAATGATGGTGGCAGGGAGTGTTTGTGATCAACCTCCAAAGAGAAAAAAAAGGGGAAGTGGCAAGAGGCGTTCCACCGCAGTCACCATTACCATCTCTTCCAGGAGATATAAACACCCCAGGTTCCGGAGTCCTTGGCCATGTGACTGAGGGCACAATCCAAACTTGAAGTTAGGCCAGCACAGTTAGGCCAGCAAAGTTTGGCTGGCACAAGGGCCACCATAAAACACGTTTGGACCACTCTCTTGAGTCAGGGAGGATGGCGCACATCTGTTTTGTGGCTTCTCTGACTCCGAGAGTGGTCCAAGCATACTTTACAGTGTCCCTTGTGCTGGCCCAAGTTTGCTGGCCTGACTCAGATTGCGCTCTGAGCCTTCTCTCCCTCCTCCTTTATGAGATCACAGGGTAAGCCCTGGGATTCTGAGTCAATGACTTTTCCTTGATAAAGCAAGAAAATCCTCGGTGGAGGAGAGGGAGATCGTCTTGGTGAGAGGAGTCAGAATGGCCACATCAGTATGGCAGGAACAGGCAGGACAAGACACCCAGTGTTTTAACCACCCCCACCCCAGGACCTGTTGCTATTGACTCCATCGAAAGTGCTAATAGGGTATTGCAAATTAGAGATGTAGAACTGGAAACCAAGCATAGTGACTTGAGGTTGGGGAGGAAAGGAAAAGAAGTCTGCACGACACCTGCCCTTTTTTCAACACAAGCAGCGAGGACATCTGGAGGAATAGAAAGTTCAATTTGAGTAGGTTGCGTGTGCTACCAGACAGTAGTGTCTTGGCAACAAAAGTGGTTCTATCTTTTAGGTGCCTTCCAAGAACTTGACCTGGGAAGGCCCCATAACTGTATTAAGGAAGTCACTTTACGGCCATTGAAGGAAGGAAGGCAGCAGAACGTGAACTGAGAGGGAGCATCTGAGAGTCTCTTATATTATCCCAAAGGGTACAGTCATTTGGAGTATGGCCAGGCAGGCTAGAGACAGTGCAGGGTGCCTCTGATCTAGTAAGTCCCAGCATGTAGCACAGTGCAAGATGGTGGCACTGGCTTTTGGACTCTTGACCCCGTAATGAACCTGGGTCTTGGCAACTTCTCAGCCCTGTTGACCTCGGGCACCAGCCCTGCACAGCACCACTATAACCTATGCCCGTTGCCCAGAAGTTGGACTTGCTCCTTAGGGCCCTCATAACATTCATTTGGGAAGGATCCTGTAAATATAAAAGGAACCAGCATTCTGGCACCAGGCACAAGAAGGCTGCAGGAGGGGGTGGCTCCAGTGGCAATGATGCACACCACATCCTATCCCAGCAGCTTCCCCGCTCCCTTTCTCTCCCCAGCCATGCACCAGTGAAATTGCTGGTGCAGGTCCAAGCAGACCCACTGCATTTAAAGGGCATTTAAATCCCCTTTCCCAAAGCCTTCCAATCTCTGGATACAGCATGCACCTTTGCAGCATAGCTGTATCAGCAGGCAGGGAAGGACAGGATCAGGCTTTAAGGCTACCATCCTAGGCCAATTTACCTGGGAGGAAGTCCTACGGAACACATGGTTCTGGAGGTCTGGCTAGGGGGGGGATGTCATGATGAACTCCTTTTCTTCAGGACATACCATTACACTACTGGTATAGCAGTCCCAGAACCCCAAACTACAGGGCCTCCGTTATGGGTGGCATTGTGGACTAAACAGCTAAGGTAAAAGAGAGGAGAGAGACAGCCACATCCACCCAGCGTCCTCTGCAGTGAATGACAAGCTCCTGAGCAGGCTTCTAATTAGTGCCACTGCCAGGTTGATGGGAGGATTGACATCAGGGTAAACAGACAGCCCCCACCAGAACGCAGCCTGGCTGAGTCAAGTACGAAACAACAGAGAGGCCCATCTCCAGCTGCCTTTCGACCCCGCCCAGGCTGGAAGGGGGGCTGCATCACTGAATGTCTTAGGAACAGCAGACCTGAGCAGGGGAGAGCTGGGGATTCTGTACCCAGGCAGATGAAGTGAACGCAAAACAGGTCAAGGTGGCTCCAAATGAAGGCTGGAAAGACTGCACAAAATGAGCTCAGGATGCAGACTGTGCTGGGCTAATGCACTGGGACTGGGGTAGGGCTTGTTGTTCAGTCGCTAAGTTGTGTCCGACTCTTTGCGACCCCATGGACCACATCACACCAGGCCTCCCTGTCCTCCACTAGCTTCCGGAGTTCGCCCAATTTCATGTTCATCGCTTCGGTGACACTCTCTAACCATCTCATCCTCTGCCGCCCCCTCCTCCTTTTGCCTTCAATCTTTCCCAGCATGAAGGTCTTTTCTAAAGAGTCCTCTCTTCTCATGAGGTGGCCAAAGTATCTGAGCTTCAGCTTCAGGATTTGTCCTTCCAGGGAGCAATCAGGCTCGACTTCCTGGACCTCCTTGCAGTCCTCCTTGCATGGAGGTGGTCTCAAGAGTCTTCTCCAACACCATAATTCAAAAGCATCTATTCCTCGGCGCTCCGCCTTCCTTATGGTCCAGCTCTCACAGGCATACATTGCTATGGGGTAGGGCAGAGAGTGTAAATTGTTTGCAGCCAGGACAGGATTGCCTCAGGCTAGTCATAGCAGTAAAATACTCCGGAATTGGGCAATGCTTGATGCTGGGCTACTGCAGGAAGGGCTCAGGAAGGAGAGACGGGTGTATGGATGTGTTGCCAGGATCAGGCTCTGCAAAGGATTCTTACTTCCTGATCTGCAGGACCGAGTCTGGGATGGAAGTGTACACAATGCAATGCGCTTTGCTTCAGTGTGATGGTACAGCCAATGAGCATGACAATATCAACATTCACTGTTCCACCCCAGACCATGGAGGCCGCTGCCTGTCCCAATAGGCCTTACTCAGTTTTGGATCATAGAAAAAACCAAATCCAATGTGCAAATATTCTTCCTGGCCTTTGGAAGCAGCAAGCCCTGCATGCAACGTCACAGGTGAGAACATGGCAATCAATGCATCCAGTGTGCAAAAGCTCACTTCAAGCTATGGAGACAGCAGCAATCCCAGCATGCAATGCTCTACCTGGGGGTTCAGCGAGAGTAGTGCTAGTTCCACACTGGAATGAACAGATAGGAGAGGGGCGCAGGATCACCTGCTTTTCCAGGGTTCCTAACTGTGTGAAAAGAGGTCTGCATGGGTACAGTTGCATGTGATCTGTGCACATTTGGAGCCTGGGAGCAGGCAGCACATGAGATCCTGAACCTCCTCCCAAAACACTTTCTGCAATGTAAGAAATGTGATGCAATGTAAGAAATGTAATGTGAATAATGTATTAATATGCATCTCAGACAACCACAATGATTCAGTGTTCTGTCCCAGGCTATCTTAGCCCAGTGAGATTATGGGGACAGCAGTCGCATTTCCAAGGGAGCTGAGAACATTCTGCTAGGGGAGGAGACTCATAAGGCTGCCACTGCTACATAACACTAACAAACAAGGCTTCAGTGCTGCCACTGGATCTGCAGTGAACTGACAGTGATTCCCTTTGAACACTGAACCAGCTCCCCCATCTGCATGTTGACGACTGTATTGATAGGGTCCTGTTGGCAATGATGCTGGTGCATAGAACACAGTGGGGGGCGGGGGAGGGATTGAATAGAATTTGGAATTTTCTAGATCCTAATAAATAAAAGGAAATTAATTCTGTGGGATGGGTACCTTAGGAGTGAGTAAGGGGCAGATGAACCTGGGAGTCATGAGAGATTTTATTTTGAGAGGCAGCTGCAGCATCCTTTCGAGCCAGCAGCAGGGAATTTGGTACCCAATCCTAGCAATGTAGTCACAACCTCCCCCCACCCACTGTGTTTGTGGAACCCAAACATGAGGCCACTGTAACCCATTAAAAGCACAGAGCACAGGGGATGAGACATGCAACTGTCACCCCCAGGGGGAGTTTGCACCTCCAGTTCTCTCTCACCTGGGATGGAAATGGAGGGTGTTTGTGGAATCAAGGGCGAAGGAGAGGTGTTTGATGTTGGGATCTGCCCCTCCTCTTGCTAATCACAGAGCAGCTAGAGGCGTCTGACACAATTGGCACACGGTGGAGGTGGGACTGTCTGTGGGACTTTCCCTGCAGAAAGCAAAACATTACCAGGCAGAAGCTGAGCTTCCCTTGGGGAGAGCCCAGGGGAAGAACCAAGCCATCCTTCCTTCGGGGCTCCATCCCACCCACAGATCTCTCTTGAGCCTGGAGGCTTCCAACTGCTGACGATGCCACTGTCCTGCTGCCCGGATGCAGCCCCTCCAGTGCCGAACCCGGATGGCTCCCTGGCCCGAATCACCACCCACTTCCTGCGTGTGACCAAGCTGCACGGGCTGCACTACATGGGCTCTCGCCCGCAGTCGTGGGTACAGCGTCTCTTCTGGAGCGGGGCCTTCTTGGCCTCAGTGGGGCTGCTGTGCACGTGGTCAGCCAACCGGGTGCACTACCTGCTCTCCAAGCCGGTGCACACTAGAGCAGACATGCTCTGGACCCCGTGGGTGCGGTTCCCAGCGGTCACCTTCTGCAACCACAACCCGGCACGCTTCCTTCACCTCACCCGGCCCGATCTGTATTCAGTAGGACACTGGCTGGGGCTGACCCACGAGAACCACTCGCTGCTGCCCACCGTCCTGGAGGAGCTGCCAGAAGAGCAACGCCCTTGGCTTAGCCGCCTGGCCAACTACTCGCGATTCCTGCCGCCGCGCCTTTCTCCACACACAATGGAGAGCTTCTTCCATCGCATGGGCCACCAGATTGAGGACATGCTACTGGAGTGTCACTTCCGTGGCAAGCCTTGCGGGCCCCAGGACTTCACCCCTGTGAGTGGCTTCCATTCTGTACCCAGTCTTGGGGAGGAGGGGTTAAGCACCGTGAGGATATAGAGGGGCATGTTAAAACATAGTTAATCTTTCAAGTATTTTAATCCCCCTTTATTTATGCAATAGGGAAAGATAAAGAGTTGTACATGGCAGGAGGTCTTCACTTTTACAATGCATGGTGGGAAAGTGGTGCTCTGATTAACATCTTTGTAGCAGCTCGATTTGGATGGTGATCGTCATTCCATTTTAATTACTGTAATCTAGAATAAGAGGGTGTTGTCTCATTATGAGTCCAAGCTGCAGGCACAGGAAGGAACTGTCAAGACCGGGGAAATTCATCATTTGTTTAATTTGTTTCACTGACCTTAACTTTGACTCTGTGGAGTCTCTGGGTTCAGCTCTCTGCTGGCTCGTATAAGGACAGCATTCCTCCTTCAGAGCAGTTCCCTAACTTGTGATAACTAGCGGGGAGCCACAGAGTTAAGTTTCGACAGTGACTCAATGCGCCATATAAGCAGCCCCTTCCCCTTGCTGCCAGAGCCATGCCGGGTGGCAAGAGCAACATGAAGGCACCTCTTTCACATTGCTCTTGACCTCCAGTATGGCTCCAATGGTGAGAGGGATGGGTCGCTTATACAGCGCATTGTGGTGCTTTCAATACTTGGCATTGTGACCCCTCTCCAGCTACACCACTGCCCAGGCTAATGCTACCCCTTCTCCATTGTCACACAATGGGCTTCACAGTTTGTATGGCTAAGCTGTAGAACAAAACAAGGCACCAGCAACAACCCTGGAGATGTTGCTATGGGAATATTGGCTACCCTAATCCATTTTGCCCAACGTGCAAGTCACACCAGGGGAATGGCCTTATATGACTCCTCAAGATCCTTGCCCTTCCCAAAAACATTAATAGCCAAGTTCTGTAGGATTCAGCTAAACGTATCTTCCCTGTTTTGATTTATTTCCCCAACCAGCCAGATTGCACAAGAAGATAGGTAAAGGAGAATAACGTTTTTTTCTTTAAACCAGTGGTTTTCAGGCTGTGTTTTGGGGGACCCTGGGGTTTATCCAGACCAAACTGGGATTCCTCATAGTTTTGTAATAGTGAAGGCAGGGATAGCTCATGAGACTACCTGTAAGGAGAATTACAAAGATTTAATTCAGCTGGAAAAACTGTTTGCAGGAAACTGAGGCTTTGTCATCTGGAGGAAATGAGCAATACTGCAATTAAGTGGGTTGGGAAAGGGATCCTATGGCCCCTAAACCCAAAATGTAGATCTCAGTAATGAGGGTTTGAGAAAGACCATGAAATACAGGCTTGGCTTCAATTTTCAGTTCTGTTTTCTTGGCGATCGATACTGCGTCTCTCTAGTGTGTCCGCAGCATTCCTAGTGTACTTATTATCTACCTTAATAAACTACCTGCTTGTTTTGACATAAACTATACCTTCTTCATGGTGTAAGATATTGAACTGGGATGCTCAAGATATTGCATGTATCTGGACTCCACAGCATCCACAGATTCTAAAATATCTCCGATGATTCGCAAAGGGCTTGGCGTCTGTGTGCTCACTGCTTGACCCAGAGAAAATGGGGCCAGATGATAGCTGGAGAAAAAGCTACTTGGTGTAGAGTTATTGTCATCAGCATCTTGATGCAAACACAAAGGAGGGAGGGAGCACTGAGGATGGTTTGTGGGGAATAGTTGGCTTCTTGAGGGAGCTACATGTGGAAGAGGCCATCACCACAACCTGGGTGCTACCAGACTGCATACCTGGGATTATTACCAAGCCTGAGGGCAAGGGATCCTGCAGGGTGCTGAATTATTTCAACTTCTCTCTGTTCCTTCTAGGACATGTGTGTGCATGCCACGCACACACTCTCACACACCATGTCTAAGAATGCAAATGTGGTTTCTTCCCATAATTCATTGGGTATAATATACTGTATGTCTGAAGAGTTCTTATTCCTGATGCCCACAGCAGCCTGGTGCAGCTGGGATGTCCACAAGTGCAGTATGTTACCTAATTCTCTGGAGCCCTTTTCTCACTCGTGTGCCTCCTTCCCTTTCACTGGCTACATGGTCCTGATGTGTTTGTAGCCGGTGGCTGGAGAACTCAGCTTGTAGTCAGAAGGACTACAGTGCAATTCTATACACGTTAACTCAAAAGTACAGTATATGCCGGTATGTTCAATGGGACTTCTTACCCGTGTATATAAGACTTACCAGTGTACAGCCCAAACTGCTTGCACTGTTGCAAACGGTTGCATTCCACTGGCGCACACTGTTGCTTTACACCATAAAGCACTTTGCAACAGTGCAAGGCTCAGGTGCACTGGCAGGAAGGCCAGAGTTTTCCTGCTCGCACGCTCAGTCATTGGGATGCCCACAGGAGCAGGTAAGTCAAGTTCAGGAGCGGGGGATGGCAGGGAGGGGGTGGAGCAGGGCAGGGAGGGTGGAATGGGGCAGTGACGGGGGTGGGGCAGGGTGGGCTCAGGAGGGGGTGGGATCAGCAGCATCAGCATGTGCTGTATCCAAACAAAAAACAAAAAACCCCTTCTGGGCCTGATCCACCTATGCAGTTCAATGTGGACTTTCCCCAGCAGTATGAGTGACACAGGTTCAGGTTGACCTGTTGCAGCTGCTGGGGAATACCCAAATATCCCTTTGCACCAAGACCTCCATCAGCCAAAAATTCCCTCACGGGACTCCACATATCCTGCACTAGTGCTGCTGCATTGCCACATGGGGATTTGCATTGGAATTAGGACGCCCATCAGGCACAAATTGTGATAAAACTAGGACACAGCAGGGTGAGGGATGAACCAAGACCTGGAATGGCACTTTTTGGATTGGGAGAGAACCTTGGCAAAGACAGTTCCCTGCACCTTTAAGCTACCCTGGCATGGGCAGCATTTGCTGAGCTTCCCGGCACTCTGCAGCCCTCTAATCTGCCGTTCCTCCAAGAAGGAAACGATGAGAAGATTCAGAGATACTGGAAACCCTTCTATTATATGACTGGATAAAGAACTCGAACTAAAGAAAATTGCTGATTAACTTAAGTCAATCTCATTTACGACAAAGTTATGGACATTGAAGCTAAAGATGATTATAAAGATGCTTTAAATAATTTGATGTAGAAAGATTTATTGAAGCGTACAAAACAGTGTTGTAACCAGTGGTGAAATTCAGCCGGTTCTCATCAGTTCTGCAGAACCGGTTGTTAATTTTAAGTTGGGAGAGGGAAGAAAGGCAGCGGCCGCCCTGAAGGACAATAGAACCGGTTGTTCATTTATTTGAATCCCACCACTGGTTGTAACCCTCCTTTACCCTTATGTCAAATCCCATCCCTCTTCCTTTCCTACCCACCCTTCACTTACTCCTTTTTTTTCTTGGAAAATAAAGATAATGAATAAATAAAATAATCTGCCGTTTCTCTGCAGGTCTACACACGCTATGGGAAGTGCTACACATTCAATGGTGACAGGAACAAACCCCGGGTGACTCGCCAGAGCGGGATGGGGAATGGCTTGGAGATCATGCTGGACATCCAGCAGGAGGAGTACTTGCCGATCTGGAGAGAAACCAGTAAGAGCTGGGGTGGTGCTTCATGGAGGCCAAGGAGAGGGTATTCTGGGGTCATTATACCAGCAGTATTGCCCCTCCCCAAGCCCCCAGATTTTCTTCTCCCTGCCTGTCCCAGTCCTCCCTCACCTGGTACCAGACGTCCTCTGGTATGCAGCATAGATATAACTGACCAGCCCCAAAGGCCAATGGGGTCAGCTGGTAAGGTGTAGGCAACCCAAACGATCACCAAAAGACATGCGGCGAGAATAACAAATAGCAAAAGTTCTATTACACACGAGTCAAAGTGTTTAGAAGCACAGTATTTGAATAACAAAAATGCTATTTAGTACAAATGTCATTCATAAAATATATATTATTTTTTAAAAAACAACAACAATCACATATATTTCCAGGATCAGTAATTTGCACATATCAGTGCTGTGCCAGTGTGTGATGTGCCTGGTGATCCTAGCAACATACTTGTGATCTTTAAAAAATGGTTATCTTTTTACTTACGTATTACATTTCTTCCCATTCCTCCAAGCTCAGGGTGACTTCTCCCCACTCCTCACAACAACCCTGTGAGGTGGGGAGAGAGAGACTGGCCCAAAATCACGTAAGACAATTTCATGACTGAGCAGGGATTTGAACCTGGGTCCCCTCCCTGTTCTAGCCTGACATGCTGACCACCACGAGACACCATTACAGTAACAATTTTAGCTGTTTTTCATCTGGGAAAATCTTAACCAGGCCCTTTTCTTCCCCCTGTAGATGAGACGTCCTTTGAAGCTGGAATTCGGGTACAGATTCACAGCCAGGATGAGCCACCCTACATCCACCAGTTGGGATTTGGAGTCTCCCCTGGTTTCCAGACGTTTGTGTCCTGCCAGGAGCAGCGAGTAAGGGGTGTGGGAGAGGGCGGGGAGCCTAGAGAAAGGGGAGGGTCTGAGGGCGATTAGGGCATCGGGAGAAATGCCTCTGACAGTGCCATGGGTTGAAGTCACCAGCAGCCATTGTGACGTTGAATGGAAGAGCAAGGATAAAGCATTGCAAACCAATGGATGTTTATCCCTCAGATCCTCCTATGAGCTCTCAGAGATAAGAACTTTGTGGCTGCTTGGATAAAATGTTACTCAAACACTCCACAACACGTTCTCACCTAATCTGGTCCTGGATCTCATTGCAATAGAAATTTGATGTCCTTGGAATTTATAGGATTCTTTCCTGGCCTGTCTTAATGAGCCAGACCCCCTAGGAAGGGGTTGCATTGCCCTGAACGAGCACTGGCAGAGTGTCAGCAGGGCTGACCTAAGACATTTTCTCCCTGCCCCATTCCAGCCCACATACAGAGGCAGGAAGTGTTACGGTTACAGTGAATTTCAGTTGGGTCATAACATCATGAGACAAAAAGGACATTTCAGAGCGCAATCCAAATGCCGAGCCACTGTGCTTGCCTCCAGACACCAGCCTTACTTGTTTGTCTATGGGGTTGGGGCTGGGCTCAGGCTTTTTCTCCCTTATGTTGGCACAAAAGGCATGTTTGCAACGCAGCTGGGCCAGCACAAGGGACTTTTGCCGGCCTAGAGCACCCTCTGGATTGGGCTCTTTAATTAGACCATTTCTAAATAAAACAGTATCTCTACATTTCAGCAGCTGAACAAGCAGTGACACAGAACACCATCTTAAACTTGAAGTAAGCCAGCACAGTTATGCCAGCAAAGTTTGGTTGGCGCAAGGGCCATCGTAAAACGTGCACTAGCATGTCTGGGTGCTGGCCTCTCTGACTCCGAGAGTGGTCCAGACATACTTTACAGTGTCCCTTGTCCCAGCCAAACTTTGCTGGCCTAACTGTGCAGGCCTAACGCCAGGTTAGGATTGCGCCCACATTTAAACGCTGGCCAGTAAACTAGTCTAGTGCATTTCACCTAACTCCAACGCATTTTGAGTGAAGACATGCGCAAAAAATTTGTAGTGCAAATTTTTGAGGGCTTTTGTTTTTCTTTTCCAATCCTTCTTTAATGGGTATGTTTACACCACAGATGGGCAGCGTAATCCTAGCATGCCAACACATGTCATAGCGTTGATGTGACACAGTGAGCGCTGATGGGGGGGGGCACCGATTGGCACCGTCGGTGCTCGAGCAATGGGACCAGGGCTGCAAGTTGCACCAGTCCCGTTGCGCCTGCACCAAACCTTTCCCGCGTTGGCTGAAGCTGGCTGGCGCGAGGAAACCTCCATGCCAAGACAGCTTTGGGATTGGCGCGGGGAGGGAGATTCTGAGCGGGGGGAGGGTGGGACATGGGTGAGCTTGGGAGGTGGCCGTAAGGCCGCGTCCTAAGCCTGATTGGGAGGCTGCGCGGCCCCAATTAGGGCCACACAGTCTCCTTGGATCTGCGCCTGCTATTTAGTGGGTGCAGATCCGAAGAGCGCACAGGGAGGCTAGCGCCTCCCCTACGGTAAGGGAGCACACATTCCCTTGCCGCGGGGAGGCTCCAGCCTCTCCTGAGCAGCACAGGATGCGGCGCTGGCCCGTTGGCCTCACCGGTCTGGTGCTGCTCAGGATTGCATTCTCAAGCTGCTTTTGGCCATGTTGCTTTTCAACTAGAGAACAGCAGGAAGTGACCTCACTAGCATGCCTCTAGCCAGCTTGTAGCTCAATTCAAAAACAAAAATGGTGGCAAATTCAAAAGTTTATAGGGTTTTTACCATAGAGATGCAGTGGCTAAAGCAGTGCCATCCTATCCCCACATACAGAATCATTATAATGGAGGTGGCCATTTTTTCTAGCCTCTAGTTCACAGGCAATATTGCTGGCATGGCGGGTGCTCTAGAAGGTGAAAATGAACACAACCCTGAAAAGAGAAAAAACAGCTCTCTAGAGCAGTGTTTCTTAGATTGTGGGTCGGGACACACACCTGATGTCAGGTGGGTTGTGGAAAGCTGGGAGCAGCCATCTTGGAAGCTACAGACCTTACTCATGCTATATTCCTTTTATGAATGTTAGCAGTTTGAATTTTCAAGTGAGAGTTTTTTCTAAATTTCGTTTTCCGTTCAGTGCTTTTCCATAATATTTTGTCCAAATCTTGTTTTCTGTCAGGGCTCTTTCATGGCTGTGCAATTGCTGCAGTCCATGAATGTGAGTTTGCATTCCAGGAGTGTAATTGGATTACATCACAATGACAGCACTTCCTGATGGATGATGTCATTTCTGGCCATGACATCACTTCCAGGTTAATGATATCACTTTCAGTGGTTCCCAACACATTTTACACGCACCATTTTAAAAAGTGGGTCCCAGTGCTAAAAAGTTTGAGAACCACTGCTCTAGAGCTTCTAGCACTAGAAGCTGAAAAACGAATGTAGCCTTAACATTCATTTCAACTTTCCAGGAAACCATGGGAATTGTAGTTTAGTGAGCATGCACTATAACATTGCCTATAAAACACTGCCTGTTTTATACTGCCTGGCAGTTCAGCACCTTATCGAACTCCAATTCTCAGGATTCTTTTGTAGATATCAAGACAGGTAACCTTGTATCAAACCCATATAATTTTGTGGTGTAGATATGCCCTGGAGAGGGAGGAATACAGTTAATCTCATTAATGGCCTTGGAGGAAGTCCCCAAATAGACTGTTCTTCACAGGCAGAGCTTGAGGTGCCCAAAACACAATTCCTAGAATCAAGATAGGCAGAGGTATTTCAAGGCGCGACACAAAAAGCCAAGACAGACACAGTCCTCTGAGAAGCCTTCCTTTATCAGGCATTACATTAATTGCAGTCAACTGTGACAATTTAGTGCCTCCTCTCCCTCCTGCACCACACTAAAATTAAACTCCACTGATGCCACCTGGCTTTGTTTGAATTTTAGATCAGCTTCAGCACCTGGCAATGAGCAATTTAGAATGTTTCATACAGATCAATGAATTGGCATATGCAGATGAGCAGTCCTCCAGCCGGTGGCAACTCTGATTATTTATCAAAAGACTTGTTTCGGGGCTCAGAAAATTCCACAACATTATAAGAAAAGAAATGTTCACAGTAAAAAGTGTCACGTCAACGTATTTGTCATTCGAAGGTTCATTTCTTTGCAATCTGGCATTCCATGTGCATCTGTTGAAGAGAGGGTGACTGACTGGTCTCATCAGGTAGGCCTTCTCATGAGCTACTGATCTTGGAGATAAACATACAGAATCACAGAGTTGGAAGAGACTGACAAGGTTACTGAACCGTAGCCCCTGCCAATGCAGGCTGTCCACATCACCTGAAGCCAGGACTCCATCTCTGCTTAAAGGCTTGCCACGATGGAGAGTCTACCACCTTCTGAGGCAAACTGTTCCATTGCCGAGCAGTTCCTACCATCAAGATTTAGTTGTAGCCTCCCTTGTAATCTTAGCCCATTTGTCCTGGTCTTGGAACAACTGAGAACAAATCTGCTCCATCCTCACGTGACCTCAGAGATTTATGAAGAGTTGTCACGTCCGCCCTAACCCTGCCCAACTCCTACAACCGGAGTCATCATACATTCTGCCTTTTAAATTCTAAGACTTGGATTCGCTTAGCGCTTTTTTCGGTGTTCAAAATGCATCAAATACATTGTCTTGGTAATCACTACAGCAGCTTTGTAATGATATACACAAGAGTATAAATTAGTATATACTTGACTCTGAAACTATAAAACTCAGATCTATAAAATCAAATCTACCTGTAATCCCAGCCTAGGTTTAGAGTTTAGAGCCTAGGTTTAGGTTTAGAGTTCACTGCACTGCACACAAGGCTGAACTTCCATGCTGAGGGGCAAGGAGCCAGTACCCCTAAAAGGGTTGCTGAGTATCAGGGTGGGGGTGTCAGCAGAGCCCCACTGGGACAGGCTCCCTGGTTCTCCATGATCAGTGGCACTGAGCCGTCACACTTTCTCCTGCAGCTGACATACCTGCCCCAGCCCTGGGGGAGCTGCCGGGCCAGCATAAAAGGGGAACAGACTCTGCCTGGCTATGAGAGCTACACCATTGCTGCTTGCAGGCTGCAGTGTGAGAAGGAGGCTGTGGTGCGAAACTGCCAATGCCGCATGGTGCATATGCCAGGTAAGGCCACCCTACCCACGTGGGCTCCGGCACCCGTTCTGCCCCACTGCCTGGTGTACCTGCTAGAAAAGAGGTAGTTCTCACAGAAGAACCACCTCTTTTGCAGGAGCCCTTGGTCACTGTGGCACAGCTTGCCCACAGCTCAAGTCTTTGCCTTGAGACCCCCCTACTGGACTAGATGTCTCCATTCTGAGTGCAGTCAAACATTAGCGCACTCTAGAAAAAGTCGTAAAACCATGCCCTCGCCATTGCAGTGCCAGTGCCCCCTTCACGTCCCCATTCCCATGGCTGCACCAACCAACTGCCACCTAACAGGTCTCCCCAGAATCTCCTCCTGCCCATGCCTTTCAGTCTTCAGGCCCACTAATGGACTCTTTGACTGTCCTCTCCTCATGTCCCTTAAAACCTTGCCTGCCTGTCGCTTGGCCTTTCCTTGCTTTGTGATGTTAGGCCCTGTCTTACTGTCCCCTGCTCCACCCTAGTAGCACTGGGATAATGAATTAGCTCTACCATCAGCAATCCCAGGCAATTGCCCAGAGTTGCCTTATGGCATGACCAGCCTCCTCAACCACCCAGCAGTAGCATGAGCTCTGGAATTTGGGGTGATGGGGGGACCCCATGAGGGGGGACACAATAAGCTCCCTCTGAGCATCTCACTAACCAGGTCCTTCTCTATCAGGTAATGAGACCATCTGCTCACCCAATGTCTACATTGAATGTGCTGACCACACACTTGGTAGGTACCTCCCCAGGGGACATGCAGTCCACTTGAGGGGCCCACTGGGGAGAGAGTTCAGGGAGCCAGGGAGGCCAAAGTGGGGCACTGGGTACTTCTGTGGAAGCAGCTGGATAGCTGGTAGCATGACAGCCAAGGGATGGGGTGGCTGGCTGGTATCCTGGGCTTTGAGGAAGAGCCAGAGAAGCCGATTCCACAGCGTCTGAGCTTAGGTCTAGAGGGCTGGTACAAAAGAGGAGAATAGCCAAGGACTCCACCCACAGTTCTCAATCAGGCCGCCCTAGAGCTTTCCCTGAAGTCCCAGGGCCAGACAAATCATGCAACTAGTCTCACCCCAACAACGTTTCTGGAGCTGTGGCTGCCTTGCCGTAGTTGTAGGTGCTGTTACTGTATGATATTATTCCAAAGCGTCCCCTCATCCATTCCTCTCCACTCACAGATACAGCCGTTGAAGATTCCCAGGAGCGCTGCGTCTGTCCCACACCCTGCAACCTGACGCGCTATGGCAAGGAGATCTCCATGGTGCGCATCCCCAATAAGGGCTCAGCCCGGTACCTTGCTCGCAAGTACAACCGCAACGAAACCTACATCCGGTGAGTGTCTCATTGCTGAGCAGTTGGTCCCCAGCCCAGTCCATCTCAGGGGGACCACCGAGGGACTAGGGGGCATTAGGCTGTAACAAATGAGTCTGGAGGCCAGGAGACTGCTGGGGAAAATACGAAGTCTGTGAATCCTTTGCCCCCCCCCCCCGGCGGGGCCGGGGTGCGCCGGGGGGGGGTGGTGGGGGGGGGGGGGTTTTTTCGAAGCACTGAACTATGAAGCAATTGAGCAGAAGAAGGCCTACAACCTGGCAGGGCTCCTGGGTGAGTGGATGTGCTCAACTCCCCCTCTTCCAGCCACTTTCCTTTGGTTTGGAGGCAAAGCAAGTCATGAGAAGAGAGGTGGGCGGGAGAGTAAAGGGGCACAACACTTTGGTCTGCTTGACTGAGGCAATGCATTGCTTGGACTGAGGAGTCTTGCCAAGCCCAGTGCTTTATAGGGCCTGCTGGTACCTAATTGGCCCCTTCTGTCACCTGACAGCTTTTTGAACTAGCAGCTGCAGTGCTGAGGCTCTCCAGCTTTGATGGTGCCTAAGTGCAGCAAGGAGCAGCCCAGCTCCTTCTGACAAACTACCCCAGTGGTGCAGAGAATAAGGCTCTGTGCTCTGGAGACCTCCACAGACGCTCCCTGGATCAAAACCTCCGACGCCTTCCTGATGCTGCCACTTGCACAGCCAGCGTAGGGGCCGCTCCCACCCTTGCTATGCCTACATACCTGCTTTACTCTCTGCTTGAGCTCCAGTTAGGAACCTCCTTTCCAGTCTGAGGCAGTGAAAGGGCCCTGATTCCTACAGCTATCAAGAGAAGCTGGAAAAAAGCCTGGGGAGAAGGAAATCGATGCCAGCCCTTCGGGCATTCACGTCCTTGTCTTCCTCTGCCTCACCCCTGGCCATATCCCTTTTCCTCACACCAGTTACAGGAGCAGTGATCCTGCCCCATTTCCCTTCATGTCACAAAGCCCTTCCCCGTTGTCGGTGCCGCCCAGCAGCTGGCCAGCTGTCGACAGACTCTAACCGTCTCCTTTTCCGTCAGGGGACATTGGAGGCCAGATGGGCCTGTTCATCGGGGCCAGCGTTCTCACTGTCTTGGAAATCCTTGACTACATCTATGAGGTGAGATGTACCTCTGGGCAGGAGAAAGTGCGGGTGTGTCCCTTTGAGGAGAAAGGCGGGATAAAAATACTGCCTTTAATTAATAAATAGTACTAGTTCTGACTTGTGGTCAATGGCGACATGGGGGAGAGGCAGGTTTGACACACATTGGCTCCCCCTCCCCCACTGCATAGTTATCTTTAACGCTAGTGCCTCCTCCTTTCATGGGCCTGGCAACTTCCCCTCTGGGTCCTAAACTCCCAGAGCTTTTTAATTCTCCTCAGAATAGGCGGTGCCTCCTCCCCCAGCAAATAACACCCCTTCCTGCACTGCCAGTACCCTGCATGTGGGGGGTGGGGGATGGACGACACAAACTAGTAACACCTGGTCCAGTTGGATGGCTTTGGACAACCCCAGCCATGGGCTGCATGGGACATAAGCTGTATGCTACTGTCCTTGTAGGGACGTGGTGGCGCAGCGGGTTAAACCGCTGCTGCTGGGCTTTCCGACCGGAAGGTTGGGAGTTCAAGACGGCGTGATGGAGTGAGCTCCTGTTGCTTGTCCCAGCTCCGGCCAACCTAGCAGTTCGAAAGCACCTAAATGCAAGTAGATAAATAGGGACCACTTTGGTGGGAAGGTAACGGCGTTCCATGCGCTACGGTGTATAGTCATGCCGGCCACATGACCACGGAAGCTTGTCCTCGGACAAAACGTCGGCTCTACAGGCTTTGAAACGGGGATGATCACCGCCCCCTACAGTTGGTCACGACTAGACCATTCGGTCGTGGGGAAACCTTTACCTTTACCTTACTGTCCTTGTAGAATTCGAGGTGGCTGCTCCTGACTGCTTGCTAGAGGGCTTCAGGCCTGTAGGGAAATGCAAAGAGCAAAAGAGCAAAATGTGAATTCCAGGAGATGGGGGTGGTGTTAATTGTATGTATAGGCCACCAAGTAGCACAAGACACACATATGCATCCTTCCTGTCTCTTGCTGCCCCCCCCCCAGGTAATTCGTGACAAGGTGGCCCATGGCCTACGACGTCCCAAGCCTCCTATGAAGAAACCTTCAGGCAGCATTGCCACCTTGGGACTGGAGGAGATCAAGGAGCAGGTAAGTTCTTTCCCACCCAGACTCGCTTTTGTAGCTGTCACAAAATGGGGTTCAGAGGGAGTTTTTGGAAAGGGGTGAAATGCAATTCAGAGGATTTCCCAGCTTTGAAATCTGTAAAGGGGAGGGGGGGGAGAGAGAGAGAGATCATGATCCCAGAGATGCATGCCATTTTGGTGGACCCTACAATGCCCTTTGATACAAAAAGGTGGTGAGGGAAAGTGTTGGTCACTTGTGGGTACAGCCTTCACATCTCATTCAGTCACGTTATGTGGCACTGCTACCCCTGCTAACTGGGCAAGAGGCACTTTTCAAGTGGTGTTACTCTTATATTTAGCAAGGGAGAGTAAGTGTCTCTCTTCATCCCTGCGCAGTGTATTTTCTAGTGGCTGTTGCTGGTGGTCCTCCTTTTACTTTTATTTTTTAGATTGTGAGCCCTTTTGGGAGCCATTTAACTTCATTATTATGATTTGCCTGTAAACCGCTTTGTGAACTTTGTGTTGAAAAGTAGTATATAAATACTGTTTGATTGGTTGATATTGATTGATATTAATTACCTGCATTTCTGGAGCTCAAGGCAGAATAAGCAGTATAAGTTCTAGGTAGTCACCCATCCATGTACTGACCAGATCCAGACCTGCTTAGCTTCAGGAAAGAGGAGGGCTGTATCAGGTACCTTCTCATAAGATCCTGTACAGAAGAATGCTATCTGTCAATCATAATGGGGAGAGGCAGTAGCTAATTTGGAGATATGGTGTTTGGGGCACTGACCTATCATCCTTCACCCTCTTCTCATAAGCAGCACATGGATTTATAGATGCAGCATTTACAGTGCAATTCTATGCATGACTACTCAGATGTCTTACTTAACTTACTCCCAGGGAAATGTGTATAGGATTGCAGCCTTAGGGCCCAATCTAACCGTCCACTACTGGTACAGCTGCAATGCAGCCCTGAGGTAAGGGAACAAAAGTTGAGGAGGCCTTGTGCCCACCCACCCCCATCGCAAGATGCAGAGCAAGTATGTTTGCATCAGTGCTAGAAAGTCATATAAGATCGGGTCCTTGGATAATTAATCTTGAAAATTACCCCCTTCCAAAAAAGAAACAAAAAACCACCACCACCCCACAACACAAGAAGAGTGCAGAGTACATGCTTGACCTCAACAAAGAACCCAAGGGAATATAGCAAAGATGCAAACCCACCTATGAACGGCTTATGAAAACGACTGATAAAAAAAATAAATCGTTGCAGGATATGACAAAGCAAATAATCTAATCTATAATAGTAACTATCCTAGAAACATGGAAAGCTGTCAGAAGATGTGATTTGTACTCTGCTGCCATAAATCTATTATTTCACGCTAAGTCAGGGAGCTCAACAGTATTAACATTCAGAAGCCCAACATCAGACCCATGATAGAAAGACTCTGTTAGTGGAGAATCGGAAATACTGCTGCAGGCTGTTTGCGCACCTATTAAAAGGAGCAGTTTAGTGATTGTATATCTAACCAGATACTGATAAATCTCAGACTTCAAGCAAAGAAGAAGCTGATAAAGCCATTTAGAAGCAGAAAGTGTGGGCTGGGAATACTAAGATCCGGATGCAATTTAAGGTCTCTGACTTATTAAAGCCAAGTAAGGAGCCGCGATCAGTTTTTAAATTCCCGTACAAGGACTCTGACTTGGGGACAGCCCTGCACCCAGAGAAAGGCATTTCAGTAGCACACAGAAGGCACACACCATAGGCTGCTGTTGTCAGAAAAGAGATGACTGAAAGCAAAACTGTATGGATTACTCCATTTAGATCCTTGTGCAGCAGTGCTTTCTGAGTCGCATCCAGCGTTGAACATGTAGCCTTCTGCAGTGCTCTTGGTTCGTTATCCTACAGAATGAATCTCTGTTTTGTCATCCAAATTGTGCTATTAAATCTAATAGAGTACAGGAATTGGCATTACACCTTCACTCACCCCATTATTCTATGGCATAAATTGTATTTGAAAAGGTTGGGGTTCTTCCTCTGCTTCCTAAATTTGGAAACTAGTGCCCTTGGGGTTGAGATGCACATTTAGGGAAGATGTTTATCTCGGTAAAGCACGCTGCAGATAAAACGTGCAGCTATTCTGTGGAAAAGACATCCATGAGTCACATTCATGCATTTCAGCTCATACGGGATTTGCAACACTGCAGTCCAGGACTTTCTCCAAGGTAAAAGCTGTGCTGGTCCTTCCTCTGGTGCTGCCAATCATCTTTTTGCAGACTCCTGATCGCAGCATGAATCCCCTCAACACTTGCCAGCTGAAAGGGGTAGGAGCTTCCCCCTGATGACATAACCTTCTGAGGACAGCAACTGTCCTGCAGCAGCAGCAGTTGTTAAGGCTTGGACTTCATAACAATGAGGGCTAGACTCTGGCTTTTATTTCTGAAAAATAATTGAAGTTCTCATAGTTGCTCACTGCCTAATCCCATGGGCCTGCTGCACCACCAGAATTGGTGTTCTGGCAGTGCAGCGTGCTTTACGGCTGCCGCAAAACACGACATGCCGTAGGGTGCGATCTGGCTGCAAAACTCACCATTCTGCACAATCTGGCTGCCACCACAAACAGTGAGCAGCGGTTGGATAGGCAACACGGACCCCTGCTGGAGTCTCAGCACCAGGTAGTTAGCATGGGGACAGGTGGTGGGCGAAATGGGGCAGGGAGGGTGAGGAACAGGGCAGGGACCAGGACAGTGTGTTGAGGGAGGGAAGGTTGTGGTTATCTGCCGTGGCAGCTCCACCGATACCCTATCCTTCTTCCCATTTATCTGGATCCACTTAGGCTTGTGCCAATGAAATACAGTAGCTGGCCCAGATTCAAGTAGCCAAAACTTGCTCTGAGGCAAGTGAACAAGTGTTCCTTTGAGAGGGCCTCTGAGGCTCAAAACTCCCCTACAGGATGCAGTGCATACTACGTTGGCATAGTTCCCTAGGCAGGAGGCATTGGATTGGGATGTCATAAACTTCTAGATAATACATCACATTCCATGATAAGAAGAGCCCCGCTGGATCAGGCCAAAGGCCCATCTAGTCCAGCTTCCTGTATCTCACAGCGGCCCACCAGGTGCCCCAGGGAGCGCACAAGACAACAAGATGCTTGCATCCTGTTGCCACTCCCTTGCACCTGGCATTCTGAAGTAGCCTACTACTAACGTAAGGAGGTTACACAACCCATCATGGCCTATAGCCTACAATGGACTTTTCCTCCAGAAATCTGTCCAATCCCCTTTGAAAGGCACCTAGGCCAGATGCCATTACCATCTCCTATGGCAAGGAGTTCCACAGATTAATAACCCGCTGGGTAAAATGATACAGTCATGTCCACGCGCATTCCTAAACCCACTGATTATTGACCATTTTTCTTTTCTAAAGCCCATCCAGGCATGACCTGTATCTTGTCAATAGTAGAAAGAGAACACTACTAAAAGATCAAAAGTGATCAGCTATCCTTGCCGTGGTCAAGGTACATTCTCACCGAGCCTAAGCGAACATGCTGAAGATGAATTTCAGGGAGGTGTGAGAACTGGAGCAGTTTTCAGAGGCTGCACAGAGGTTCACGCTACTGTGAGCCACAGCAGACACCTTCTGAAAGGAGCAAAAATAACTGAGATCCACCGGATTGTTTGGCTAATGGCCTCATTACTAGATATTGGCACTTTTTCATTGAGATGAATGGGATGAGAAATAGGTGGCAGAGACAGAGAATCAGGGTCTATCCACTGATTTAGGCACCAGTGCTTTTTGATAGTTTTTTTTTTCTCCTGCCTCTGCAGATGTGTCTGTGCTGATAACCTGGTACTGTTAGTCAGGAAGAGAAATGTTTCACATGCTTTGAGTCGGAGAGGGTGTTCTTGCAAAGCTCAGGAGCTATAATAAGGGTTCTATTAATGCCACCAGTACAAGGTCTCCAGTTTGTGACTTTTCCCCTGTAAAGTTATGACAGCAGCTGCAAATGCAATCGCACATTGAAAACGCAAGAGTACTCGGTGGAAGTCTCAGAAGGCTGCTCTTTTGCACTCAAAAAGGCACAGTCTTGAACCAAAGAGGAAAATCAGCAACGTTGCTTGTGCGTCAGAAGTTGGAAAGTATGAAATGGTGCTATGCACTGTTGCAGAAACATTCAAAGCTTACCTGCCTCGGCTCCACTGCAGGTTGTATCCCTAACTTCAGCCCCTGGAAAGAAGATCAATGTAGAACCTAATTGTGTCTGTTGTATCATTAGTGGAACCCTGAGACCAACACAGATGCTCATTTCTTTGTATCAACTTGGAAACATGGCCCCACCATCAATCCACTGCAAAGTGGAGTGTCATCAAAGACGGTGGAAACAGATGGAGGATCCAGGTCACCCTTTGTTAGACATGAATGGATGACTCCGAGGCTGAGATTTGGGTACAGATTCAAGGACACAAAATCTGCAGAAGAGAAAATGGAAGTAGACAAGAACCAAGAGGATGGTGGCACAACCCTCTCCAGGAGCAAGTTATCCATTATCTAGTGAGAGCTACTGTCGTGAGGAGTGGTGAACTGATTAATATACTGTATAGTGGCTACTGAAAACCAGCCATTCATAGGGTAAACTCATATGGAGCTTCACAGTATGAGAAGACTAACTTGGACTCAAGAAGGATGGGGCAGTATTTATTTTTCAGGCCCCCTCCAAATCACCCCACTTGCGCCTCCTGATTTGACTGGGCCTACCTATAAATACTAACAGGCTGGAGCTGGGTCTCGAGTAACAGGTCCATATGACCTTGATTGAACATGCTCCTATTCTGTATTTTCCAGTCGGTGCTCTCTGCCTCTCACTTTCCACCACTTTTTTTGCATACGGAATACCTGGTATTTGACTTCCTGTCACCTGAACTCCAGCTGTGCTCATGGCCCTGATTGAGGCCCACTCAGTTCCAAGCCCTGGATGACAAACATCCCTTCCTCTATTTCAGCCTCCCTGCAGCTCTTCCCCATTTCTCCAGCTAATTCTGGTTCCCTTCCTCCAAGGGTTCACATTTCTGGGACTATATTCTCAGTTGCTTTGGTCCAATACTCACAAATTGTCACTCCCCAAGCCAATAACTTAGGCAGGCGTGGCATCTCAGGTCAGCCAGGTTGGGCACTGGCTGTCAACACATGCCCATCAGCAGAGGGGTACCTGAGGGGGGGACAATGGGTGCAAATGCCTCAGACACCAAGCCGGGGAGGCGCAAATTAGTTCCCAATCCCCCTGCTTGGAGTCCTGGGGTTGCGCCCCCTTGTTGAGCTCCTTTCACCCTCAGAGCAGCAGGGAAATGCCTTTCCCCACTGCTCCAAGGGCCGGACACTTTTCCCTGCCTTCCCCCTCCTCCTCTACTTTAAAAAAAAGCAGAGAAGGAGGGAGCAAGCAGCAGGGAAAATGCTCCAGCAGTGGCTGCAAGCACAGTGACCATAGGGCCTTTCTCCTGCCTGCTCACCTCCTTCTCCCTCTGATTTAAAAAAAAAAAGCAGAGAGGGAGGGCAGGCCCTGGAGAGGCGCTGGAAAGCTCCGAGGGTGGCTGTGACCGTGGCCCCCTTGGAGCCAATCCCTGCTGCTCCAGGGGTTGCCTGTCCTCCTCTGCCACTTTTTTTTCAAGCGGAGGCAGGCGAGGCAGGCAGGCCCCTTTCTAAAGCGCCAGAAGCCGGCAGCTCCACCAGCTTGTGGCGTTTCGGGAAAAAAAAATTAAGGGGCAGACTTCAGTGTGCATCACGCGAAGCACCCATCCCTTTCTAAAGCGGCAGCCGCTGGAAGCTCTGCTGGCTTCTCCTGCTTTGGAAAAGTTTTTTAAAGGGCAGCTGGCCGAAAGTAATTGCAGCAACATCATCGCATCACTGCAGTTGCTTGGGTGTGTGTGTGTGTGTGTGTGTGTGTGTGTGTGTGTGTCACTGATGGTCCTGGCTCCCAGGTGTGGAGAGCCAGGACCGCTACTACCCATCGGAAGTCCCATCTGGTGGGGCTGACCCCTGAAACCTCAATACAGGCATGCCCCGGATTCCACTGATTCAGAGCGCAATCCTAAACTGGAGTTTGGACGGCATAAGCTAAACCAGCAAAGTTTGGCCAGCACAAGGGCCACCATAAAGTGTGTTTGGACTACTCTCGGAGTCAGGGAGGATGGTGCATGTCTGTGTGCTGGCCTCTCTGACTCTGAGAGTGGTCCAAACATACCTGATGGTGGCCCTTGTGCTGGCCAAACTTTGCCGACTTAGTTTATGCCGGCCTAACTCAGCTCAGGATTGCGCCCTCAGTATCCATGGTTTCAGTTATGCACAGATACCATGAATACTGGAACACTTATTTAAAAGATAGGGGAACATTAAACAATTATCTTTCTTTAATCTTGTTGCAGCAAAACCACCGATGTTCCCCTATCTTTAAAAAGGCACCCCCAGTATCCATGGTTTAAGGTATCCACAGTGGGTTCCGGAACTGAAACCCAGTGGGGCATGCCTGTACCAGTCGCAGTGGTAACACCCAATGACCATTAGGCGTCAGGTAGGGAAGGCAAGAGAAACCAGTGCTAGGCAGCAGCACAGTAACACGTTGCCAGCACTGAACGTAGGACTAATCCCAGAATTCTTGATTATTTTTCTAAAGACATCACCTAAGAACTGTGTCTTCTTCAGTTTTCTCATGAAGGAGTAAAAATCATCAAATCTCTCTGATGAAGCCCCTTTTTCACAGGGGAGTAGGATTTTCACTTAGTTGGTAGTTTCATAAGAAAGGACCTCCACATATCCAAGCGCTGAGGTGTATGGGCAGAGGACTTTCAAGCCTTTGCATTTAATGTTTGAATTGGCCTTAGACAACTTGAGGGGAGATGAGACGTAGCTTACAGGAGAGGTGAGTTCCCATTTTTCCACCGCATGTCTCCATGGTGATCACCTTAATATGTGGAAGGAAGACATCAACACAGTAAACAAACACTAGGGAGTCTCAGGTGGCCAAAGCTCCTGGACACACATTTATCTTGTCACCTCTTTCCACAGATCACAGTATTTGCCATAGAGACAGACAGCAGACAAACAGGAACTCATCTTTTCTGTGTGCATCAACTCTCTGAGGACTCACATTGAGGTCATGGTTGCCCTTGTGGACAACTGACCAATAAACACTCTCTCTCTCTCTCTCTCTCTCTCTCTCTCTCTCTCGATATAGATATAGGTATATGGTTCTTGCAAGGCATTTTGTACTCAGTTATGGATATACCCAAGAACAAAATCCACGCATGCCACATCAGTTTGGAAAAGCACAGACATATTTCCAGCAGAGCATTTCCATTTGAAGGACAGGGAAGTGGTGAGCAGAAAAGAGCTGAGAATCTTTATTAAAGATTGTGGTTGAATTGGCTTTTTGTGCCTCTCATAGGAAAACATGGCTCATAGTTATTTTTACATGTGGGTCCCCCTTCCCCGTTACTCAGTTCACTGGATCTTGTGAAAAATGGCTTGGACAATGTCCATATTCTGACTGCAGTTTGCAGTCAAATACTGTTGTGTCGTAAGTACTGTACATACATGATATGCACACACACACGTGTGTGTGTGTGTGTGTGTGTGTGTGTGTGTGTGTGGTTGGTTGGTTGGTTGGTCTCCATGTGCATGGTTTGTGTGCTCGCATCTCAGGAAGTGTGTGATTGCAAGTTATGTGTCTTCTATCTGATAGCCTGTGCGCGAGAAAGATAGACAGTCAAGGCCTGCTCCAGGGAATAGTGAGGTTTTGCATTTGCGGTGACCACATGACTAGTGAGGGCCCCACTGAGTCCTGCTGTGCACACTTTGCCTGAAGGACTAAGGAAGATCAGAGGCACCATGAAAGAACCCTTCATTTGCAAACGCACCCCTTTTTGGCTTACAAAAGCGTTCAATTGATTTTTCTTTGCCTGAGGACCCCAACAATCCTGGACCTGACACAGCATATACAGTAACCGTGTGTATTGAAGTCTGTGTGCGTCTGAGAAAGAGACAGAGAAGGAGGGAGGGAAAGTGAGAGTGCGATATTGTTTACCTGTAATCTCATATGAGCACAAGTGTGTTTGTGAATGAGTGACATCTACCATATGCCTGTATTACGGCGGGAACGTGAGCTGTTCCACTGGTGCCTTCAATATCCCAGGAGCCCTGATGTTATATAAAGATAAAATACAGGCGGCAAGGCAGTGAAGGCCTATCAAGCACGCCGATTTTTGGCTGGCTCTGGAGCCACCGGACAAGGAATAACTAATTAGCAGCTGAGTTTACTTTAATTTCCTGCTGCTGCCAACATTTAAGTCAATAAAAGCTAGAAATCCTTAGAATGCAACCTGGCTATAGCAAGGGCTGTAAATAAAGCAGCCGACAGAGAACTCCCCAGCCAGGTCTTAGTGCTGTGAAGCCTGTGCAGCCATTCCTATTGAGCTGCCTGATTGGATGTCACAAGGAAAGAGGCTCATGCAGCAAAGGCGGGGGGGGGGGGGCGAGAAGATTCTGGAGCCCTCCAGAAGGCTATGCTAATTCCTAGGGCAGTGGCCAGGATGAGGGAGCAACATTTTGTATTCCAGCTGAGCAGCTGTGGATTTGCGGGCTTCAAACTAGCCCCAACCCCCCTGAAGGAAGCCCTTTGTTCTCATCTTATTTTGAACATAAGAGCAACAATCCTGATCCAGTAATATCAATGGGAGCGCTCCTCCTAATTTTGAAAAGAGCAGGATTGCAGCCAAGCAACCCAAGGTTACTTCTGGCACGGAGCATGTCTGGCGCTGCAGGTAACCCCGCTTCTGTTTGGTGCAAAATAGGCTCCATGTAGCTCGGGTTTGGCACAGTATCAATTTGCTCATTGAATCCTTAGCAGGACTCGCATCCTTTGTTAGCACGCAGTTGGGGTATTCTTGGGCGACTGGGCTGCCCCCTACAGTTGCCTGGCTGTGCTTTCTGGTTTCCATCGTCTTTTCCCCAATATGATTTGTTAAGTCCTCTGGCAAGTTGCGGTGGTGTATGAGTCCAGCTTCTGCATTTCACTTCTCATTATGAATTGCACAGATCAAGGAGCTGGGCCCTAGCCCTTGCTTTGCATAGAGAAGGCTTCATTTCTGTCCATATCCTGCTTGCTTAAAATCTCAGCTAGCAGTGCTGGACAAGACCTTGGTCTGAAACACTGGAGAACTGCTGCTGCTTAAGGGCCAAATCTTACCCAACTTTCCAGCACTGATGTTGCCTTGCCAATAGGGCACACACTGCATCCTGCAGTCACTGAGGCCTCCTCAAGGTAAGGGAACATTTGTTCCCTTGCCTCAGGGCTACATTACAGCTGCATCAGTGCAGGAAAGTTGGATAGGATTGGACCCAAAGAATAGTCAGTCCTGGGCTGGTTAGGCCTATGTTCTGACTGGGGGTGCAATCCTAACCTGGAGTTAGGCCAGCACAGTTGGGCCAGCCAAGTTTGGCCAGCACAAGTGTCACCATAAAGGTCGTTTGGATCACTCCTTGAGTGATCCATCTGTACCCATCTGCACATCTCCAAGAGTGGTCCAAACGTGCTTTACGATGTCCCTTGTGCCGGCCAAACTTTGCTGGCCTAACTTGTGCTGGCCTAACTCCAGGTTAGGATTGCGCTCTTGGATTAAGACAGTGTCTTACATCCTAAACCAAGTCCCTGGAAGGAACTGCAATTGCACTGGATTTTTAAAATTTCCACAGGGATAGTTGTTGTGGTCTGTAGCAGCTCAGAGTGTCTTTCAGGTGTCTGTGGCACCTGAAAGACTAACAAATTTCATTCAGCGTAAGCTTTCATGGACAGTCCATTTCATCAAAAGCACACCTCTGTATGTGGGTCCTACTAATGGTGCAAGGCAATGGACATTGAAATAAACCAAATCCTTTTTTCCTCCCACAATTTCTCATAATGGAACCATTATGACTTAATTTGGGCTTTTATACAGAATCGAATTGGGATCTGCACTTTGCAAACCTCTTCTTCTGATTTTGGGTGGAAGAGAAGAATTTCTGCCAAACACATTATTTTGCAGCCAGAGGGGGGGGAAAAACAGCAGGCCGATGTGTGCCTTTGCAACAGGCTGCAACCCCACACTTCAGCAACGTAGATTACACCAGGCAGATGCGGGGGAGGGAGGAGCAGATTTATGCTATTTCATGGATGCTCCAGGTTAGTTGCATGCAACAGATGCCTCAAATCCTCACTTATCTGCTGTAAACAGCCCCTGCAAGATAAGCTCCAGCACTGCCAGTGAACTGTGTTGTCACAGTACCACCTTGTGGACAGAATGATGACCTCTGAGGAAGTCTGCGTATAACTGCTCATCTTTCCAGCAAAGTGTCTGAGGTTTTTGCCTAGGAAGGAGTGGTGGTGGTCCCAGTGTGGGTGATGTGCCGCCAAAGGGGGACAGAATTAGGGCCCAATCCTGCCCAACGGTTCAGCACCAATGCAGTGGCAATGCAGCCCTGAAGCAAGGGAGCAAACTGTCCCTTCTCTTGAGGAGGCTTCCGTGACTGCCCCACCACCACAGCGCACACCCCATTGGCACAGCTGCACCAGGGCTGGAATGTTGGCTACAATTGGGCCCTTTGCCTTTTCTCCAGGGCCTCCAACTTCTTTGGCAGGCATAACACGGACCTCAGCTTCCAGGAGGTCCAGCTTCTTGGGAAAGATGTTTGGTCAATCACGAAGATGTCCAGATACCAAGTAGCCAAAATCAGCCTTGTGATTGTAGTGCAAGTGGCCTTGTCAGCCTCAGCCTGCTCCTTTGCCCTCAAACTCTCTTGCATCCTGCAAACCCTCTTTGGGCCTGCTTCACCCCTTATAGGATAAGATGCTGCTGCCACTAAAGGCAACATTGCTGTGCTAGGCAGGTGGGCAGAGTCATCCAGGTCTACCCTACTTGCACTGCCAAAGCCTCTTTTCCACTTGCTGCTCCAAACTGCTGGTTTTCTATTGTATCATACTGGCTGGTGGCCCTGCTTCCTCATCTGCCTTTTCCTCCACTCTGGCCTGAAAATGCCCCTGGTATAGAATAGATGTGGGGAGGGAGGGAAGAGAAAGGGCTTCCACAGCAGTGTGACCAGCCACAGGGCAGCTTGTCCCCTGGCCCCAGGACTGACACTCCTTTAGTGAAGCTGACGTGCAGAGGCAGATCTACAGGGAGGGCAAAGCTCTAAGTGTTGCAAGAAGCCTTACCCTGTCATGTCAATCCCTCCTCTCCCTTGCTGCTGTAGCCAGTAAGCAACGCCAAGATGTTGCTTTTCCCTGTGAGGATTGGCTAAAACGGTGCAGGAGAGGAGTGATTTCCACTGCAAGGTAAGGCTTCTTGCAAAACTTAGAGCTTTGCCCTCCCTTAGATCTGCCTCTGCCGATGTGGCATTGCTTCACAGTAGCTCCTGGCCAGTAGAAATTACACTTCCGTCTTCCCCATTCCCATTTCGGCACAGGCATTCATGCAACTTATCCTTTCACACTTAGCCCTGATCGATCAATGGCGGCCTAATTGTGCAAAAACAGAAAGCACAGGGTGTAGACCAGTGATGACAAACCTGTGACACACGTGTCAAAGGTGACGTGCCACAACGTTTTGGGTGACACGCCAGCATTCACAAACACCCAACAACAACCGAGTTTGTTTTTGTAACGATTTGATTTTTTATATAAGGTGTAGCCCCATACATGATTGGACTGTATTTTTTTAAAAAAATACGTAAATTTTTCTCTTTGTTGGGGGGGGGAGAGTGAGACGCCAGCAGAATCAAGTTTGGTACTTTGGACACGGCCAACCCAAAAGGTTCGCCATCACTGGTGTAGACTCTTGGTCGAAGAAGAGGAAATGCTTTCAATTTGATTGCATCCGTTTCACTCCTTTGCACTTTCAGTGTTTTTGAATGGACAGGAGCACCCACACTTAACAAAAATGTTTTGCTTAAATATAAGAAAATGATCTTCATCAGTAGTGTTTAGCTTCAAGTACTGCACGACAAATGGTGAACATTCAGACAATTGAATGTGTACACCTTTTTCTTTTAAAAAGTTGAGGAAAAAAAATCAAAACTGCTAGTCAGGGGAAGAGTCTAGAAAATAAAGTGAACATGTGTAGCGTGGGCAGTGACATTTCCAAATACCAGCTCCGACTCTCTGAAGAATTAGTCTCTGTTATCCACAGAGTTCGTCGTGCAGTAGCTGCCGATACTTTAGATGCCTCACTTTCAAGAATTAAAATTTGGAAATTTATCCTATCAGACTTCCTGGTAGATGGAAGGTAGTTTCCTGAAGAGATGGAACTGGCTGTCAGGGGATGAGGGTGGGGAGAGGAAGAATGGACTTGGCTGACATTTTTGGTCTAAACCCACATGTGGGGAAGGAATACAAATTGGGGAAGTCTAATTTATACATCAAAGTATCTGCTAAGTATTTCTGTTGGCCATGATTGATTCTCAAGGTTTAGCCAGCTGATCAAAGTTAACTTCTGCACGCATACACACATACAGTACATATTTAAAAAAATAAAAGAGAGAGGGGCTCTTAATTAACATTGGAATTACCACTTAACATAGATTGTTCCCACTAGCCTTATTTATACCCATAACAATATTTATCTTTCAACTAAGTACAATCTCTCTGATCCATTATGAATGAGATGTCATTCTGTTCTTCCTCATAATTTGCTTTTGGAACAATAGTCACTCTAAAGCATGATCTCCATTTTCACAGGGCCTCTCTGCATTTGACATCCAACATACCGTGATGCAACTTTGCAATGAAGGGCTGTTTTTTTGACACTTCCTTGCCCTTCTTGTTCACTGAATCACACAGAGCACTGCATATTCCTAACCATTTCATATCCCCACCACTAATGATATTTAGAACCTTGTTCTCTTTTGCTGTGGTTAAGTGTGGCACCTGTTTTGGGTCCAGATTTGTGGAGTCCTGGTCTCACTCTCTCTCGGGGCTGTTTCAGATCTTTAAGGAAGGCAACCAGGGGGAAAGAAGGAGAGACATACTGTACATGAGAGACAGCATTAGAAATGGCTGAACCGCATATTATTAGCAGGTGGGAAAACAGAGGACTAGGCAAAAAGGACAGTTCCTGCCTGAAACAGGCTCTGTACACGAGACTCCTGGGCTCATATCTGGGTTGGTGGTGATGCAGGGAGTGGGGTGATGGAGGTGTTTTGTCCACCAGATTAAGAGCGAAGCTGAAATAAGGCTGGCCAAGCTAATCATGGAGCATGCCGAGGACCTGACCCAGAGAAGAAACCTTATCTGAAATACGCTGCGGTGGGCTGTAATCTCAGCCTCTTGCTGCCACCAAATGCTTTTCTGCAGAGAAAAATGCACCTGTACAGCAGTGCTTGTCATTCAGTGGCATTTGCTCCCACCTCGATGGTGGCCATGTGGCACTGCACTGCCTGGTCCAGCTGAGAGATGGCGGGGCCAGTGGTGGGCAAGATGCCGCTACGCAGCTCCCTGGCCTGCGGAAAGACTCTCATTTAGGGGGAGGAGGGTGCAGAACAAAACCACCCACTCCTGTGCACAGCTGCCAGGGGCAGCAGTGGGTCAGCCAGATCAGGAACTGGCCAAGAGCCCACATCCATCGGAGGGCCCATATGTCTGGGCACACCCTTCAGTGGGGGCAGTTTGGGGACCCAGTGAAGAGTTTTGGCCCAAGGCTTCCAGCAACCTGATGCCATCACTGGTATCTACTATTTCTGGTGGGACCCATGCTGGCCCATTTGAGGCCAGGGGAAGCTGCGTGGTGAGGAACTGATGTCGGTGCCCACACCACTCCACTGCCTGCTGCCTCCACTGGCCCACCACCCATCCTATGCTGGCCCAGTCAAGGAGCAAGGATGAGCAAAAAGAGAATTGCAGGGAGGGCAGCCCAGCCTTCCTTCCAAAGGTCACAGCAGCCAGGCTGGAGGAGGAGCACCGTCGCCTTCTTCTTCCCTACCGTTTCACCCCCAGAGTGCTGTGCTGACTGTGCCTTCTCTTGCAGAGCCCCTGCGAGACTCTGGGCCACCACGCCGAGGGCACCTACCCCACCGGCCTCCTGCCTAACCACCACCATCGTCACCACTACTCGCCCCAGGGGGTCTTCGAGGACTTCGCGTGCTAGAGCAGGTCGCGCACTGCTCCCCAGGACGGCGGCGGAGCTTCTGCAGCAGCTTCGGGCACAGTCGGGTCCGCCCTGTGCAGGGACAAAAAAAGGCCTTCCCAATCCCCAGGTCAGGCCCAGCTACCTGATCCCACCTCCCCAGAGCACTTGATGCTTGAGCCCCCCTCCTTCCCATACACCCCTGCCCTGCCCTGCCCACTCCGGCCGGTCCTCCTCCCCAGGGCCCAGCCCCCCCATCTCGAAGCACAGAGAGAGCGTCAGTGGCCAGGACCAGGGAGGCAGAACGACCTCCAAAAGGCTCCGCTGACCGGAAGGTGGCTCTGCTGGAGCAGGCTGGCCTGGCGTGTAAAGTGGGAGGACGGGCAACAGGGAACATGGAGCCCCCTAGGAGGCAAGATGCAGTCGGGAAGGGAAAGGCAAACCTCTGTCCTGGGGCCTGGACTGGCACAGTAGCACCAAGCACTCCCTATCCTACTTGGCACTGCCTGCCACTGTCATGACCACCACACGGCGGTGATGTTCCCTCCAGCACCTCTCACTTTGTGCTGTCCTGCCCCGCATTACTGTTCCTACTTGGACCACGCCTCCAACCCATCCTAATATCTTTCACTCACACACCCCTCGGGACAGAAAGCGGGTTCTGTGTCCCACTAGCTGCTCTTGGGCAGCACCAGGTGCCCTGTCGCCCACTTGTAGCTGCCCATCCCGGGATTACTGTGCCCATGACAGGTTCCAAGGCCCAAATCCTGCCCTTAGAAGAGAGAGCCGGGCTATGCCCTTTCCCTGGAGGAGCCTGGGAGCCCTCCCTCCACCACAAGGCTGGCCATCTGTAGCTCC
The DNA here is from genome assembly GCA_029204185.1 of Lerista edwardsae. NCBI lineage: Eukaryota > Metazoa > Chordata > Lepidosauria > Squamata > Scincidae > Lerista > Lerista edwardsae. The sequence continues at coordinate 21,895,295 of JAJKFI010000014.1, forward strand.
TCCATTTCTCCCTTGCAACTGTATATTTGTACATACCTGTTGGGGGGCCTGAGGTTTTTAGTCAGATGTTCAGTTCTTCATGGCTGCCGCTGCTCCCTGCTGGTGTCGCCAAGAACTGCTGGTGGGGCTGGGCACCGATACAGACATCAAATCTCAGGTTTCCTCCAAGCCCAAGCGCAGAGACAGCCAGCCAGCGGCTGCTAGCAGCAAAAACAAAGCCCCAAGCGTCCCTGGGGGCACTTCCCGGATTTACAGCTTTTCCCTTCCCTAGAGGTGTCTCTTCTGCACCTCCAGCAGCATTCAGGGTCCAAGCCACAACCAGACCACCTCCAGGAGGAAGGAATAGGCAGCTTCAGAGGCCACACAAGTTCAAGGGGAGGTAGGCGTTCCCCCATAGGCCTCCAGGACTCGGGTTCCCAGGTTGAAGCACCCCATAGCAGAATTGCCAAATGCATTTATCATGGCAGTCAATGGGCATCACGCTTTCCACAGAGGTGTGTATGTATGTCATGACTTCTCAAATGCAGGCAATTGTTCCTCAAGGGTGTATATGGGATGGGGGGGGGGGGTGTCACCCTCTAGCTTTGTGGTTGGACGCCAGGACATGTTACAACAGGAAGAAGCCAATCAAACCACCTTGTGCTGTCTTTGTGGGGCTAGGGAGTCTCCCAGGACCCAGCTGTGGCCCTCACCCACCCACCCCTGTAGCAAACCAGAGGACCCTCAGCATGCACCATCAGCCACACAAGAACCCTCATGGTGCCATGGGAGTGCCGAGATCCTGCCCCACACCTAGCAATGTGTGCCTGAACTCCTGGGGGTGCATTTTCAGGAAGGAAGGTGGCACTCATGGGAATATGCTGCAAATGCCCCCCCCTTCTTACCCTCCAGTTGCAACACCAAACTCTTGTGTATACCAATGTTAAAAGCCAAGCACCGGAAGGCGCTTGGCTGCTGTAGAGGGATTCAGATGTCGATCCACATCCCACCCTCCTGCCTGCTGGAAAAGCAAATGACTCCGAGGGGCCAAGCCCTGCAGGCTGCATGGGGCGCTGACTGGGACCCTGCCGGGGATCTTCCCAGGAAGGGCCTATCGTCCCCACAACTTTACTGAGCGCGAGTCGCTGTTTTACAAATGTACAATTTTCTCCCAATAAAGAGGCACAAGTAGAACTCCACCTAATGTCTGTTGTTGTTGTTGTTGTTGTTGTCGTCGTCATCTGTGAGCACAGTGGAATGCCACCCTTCCCCGGGTCTTCTGAGATCTCGACCCCTGCCTCCTTGGCAGTCTGGTGGACACCTCCGTCATGTGGCACCACTCAGAGCACAAGCCTAACCTGGAGTGGCACAGTTAGGCCAGCAAAGTTTGGCCAGCGCAGGGAACACCGTAACTTGTGTTTGGACCACTCTCGGAATCAGAGAGGCCAGCTTTCAGGTGTACACCATCCCCCCTGACTCTGAGAGTGGTCCAAAGATGCTTTATGGTGCCTCTTGTGCCAGTCAAATTTTGCTGTCCTAACTGTGCCAGCCTAACTCCAGGTTAGGATTGCGCCCTCAGTCTCTCCCACTGCCAAACTCAATCTCTCTCTGTGTGTGTATGCGTGCGTGCGTGCGTGCCCCAGTGGAAAAAAAGTTTCAGCCTCCTCCACCAAGGGTTGACCAGCTAAACATTCTTACCCAAGACAAAAACCTATTTGCACCAGCTCCCCACCCTCTCGGCCCTGGTTAGGATTCCATATGCTCATTTAAAAAACTACAATTCCCAGGGTTCCCCAGACCAGCATTCTATGTAAGAGTGTGGTATAAATATGTTTCACCCCTGCTAACTGGGCAAGAGGCACCTTTCCAAGTGGTGTTCCTCTTATATTTAGCAGGGGAAGAGTAATTGTCCCTCTTCACCCCTGCTCAATATCTTTTCTAGTGGCTGGTGGTGTTCTGCATTTTTTAGATTGTGAGCCCTTTTGGGGCAGGGAGCCATTTAACTTTATTATTATTTGCCTGTAAACCGCTTTGGGAACTTCATGTTGAAAAGCGTTATATAAATACTGTTTGATTGACGGATTGCCCTCACAGCACATATTAAAATGCAAAGCTAACACAAACTAGTTTGGGGCCACAGTATCTATTAGGGAACCATGGCGAATCACAGCTTATCAGGCCCTAGTCGATTTAAATCTAGTTTCTGAATGTATTGCCAGAAGAGGGCAGCAAGAGAATTTGAACAAAATGACACCATCTCTGCTAATTAGAATGGAAATTGACTACATGTGCATACGAAAGGCCAAGACAACAAGATCCTGCAGATGAAATTGCAAGGGGAGGGAGCATGTGGGTCACCCATTGGTTCAGAGGAGCAGCGCTGGAGGAGGGAAATTTATTCTCCTATGATTTTCAAAATCTGTTGTCTCCCAAAGGCAAATAGCAATGTGGAGGTGGATTTTGATCAGAAAAGTAGCAGAGAGAATGTCAACACCCTCTCCCTGCTCCCCCACGGCTGCTTTGAACTAACAAAAACCTGCAGAAGATCTACACATGTGGGTAATTTCTGCTCTTGAATGGGCCAGTGGTAGTCCCATTTGCAGGGGGAGGTAACCAACTAGAGATAGAAGCAAGACAATTCATTCTAACTATGATGAATGCACAGTTAGAGACAATGAACCTTTTCTGCTAAGTATTGAAAAGTCATAGCTAAAAGATGCACACCTTGCCAACTGAAAGCCTTCTGCCACCCCCATTACAAGACACATCAGAATACTAGGCAGAATCAGTCATAGAGTCCAGAAGATCAAGTCCAGCATCTAACCAACGTCAACATGCGCCAGGTTTCAGATCTTGAAACAGGTAAGCCACATGATATAGAATACAGGCTTAGCAAACAAGCGAACACAGCAGTTCCCAAACTTACCATGGTCACAGTGCCTTTCTTTCACTGCGGCCTCTTCTTCCTAGCAATCCAAGATGGCGGCACCCAGGAGAGCCAGGAAAAATAGGCTGCCAGGGACCTTCCGCAACGCCCCTGTGAGTTCACTCCAGCACCCTCAGGCTCCACAGCACACAGTTTGGGACCCCCTGGCTGACAGTAATGGGGAAAGTAGCCGTTCTCTCACATATAGAGACTAGAGGGAAAAGCCAGTATGACTTACGGGGAAATTCCTTCCTGATCTAAAGTATGGCTGACTCCCACAACCTGAAACTTTGATCCTTCCGGACTGAAAGGTCTGCAAAACAGGGACGAGTGGTGCTACCAAAACTACTATGTTACTAGTCAGTGGCACAATTAGCACACCTGATACTCCAGGAAAATGAAGAGGAAAATAAACCGTTTTCAATTTGTAATCTCAAACCACACTCTGTTACACACATATTCAAAAGGTGAATGACCTGGCTAATGGCTGCAAATGTTCATATATTGAAGGAACCCTTTTTGTCTGGAAGGATGTATTTTTAAAAGACTAGTATCAAACACCTCCACACTGAAGTGGTACACATTCAACCAAGGTTTCAATCCTAAAAATAAACATGGAAAGATTCATTGTTAGCAAGGGCAAGAACAGCATGTTATCCGTGCAGAGAACTTCACCATAGTGCTTACTCCAAGGAAAAACACATAAAGATCCACAGCTTGCCCATTTATTCCTCCCCACCTTCCTGTTTCTTAACCTACATACTCTTAAGAGGGACTGTAAACTGCCATGTTTACTCAGAAGCCTGCAATGAGAAACTTTCACAAAGAATTTGACAAAGTCCAAATATCGCTTTTCTACCAATTATCTCAGTCGCAGAGACATCACTAGAGTTTGTGTCACCCGGTGCGAGGGCTCATTGCATCACCCCCATGACAGACCTCCTCGTCCTCCATACCAGACCATACGTAATAAAATATCATGCATGCAGCCTAACTGGCATCACTAGAGTTGGTGTAGCCCCTATTAACTGCATTCTCATATCTTCACAACTGAATAAGAGTTCTAGTATTGGCTCTGATAGATGGAAATGAGTGCTAACTCAAACATTATGAAACAGCAGGCAGCTCATCTCATTGGCTCTTGGAACAATCAGTCTCACAAATCAATCTTCCAGGGGCAGCAGCAAGTTAGAGCAGAGAGGGGACGATCTTGTCTTGTACAGTATTTCTACCAAAGTTGGGTTTTTTTAGAACTCAATCCATTCATTATAAATGACACTTAGAGAGGACTCATGGTTTATCCACTTGAGGAAAAGTGAACCGATGTTGAAAGGCAACGTTCTATAGGCACTTCCATGCTTGTCTATCAAAGTGGGTTCAGTGTCAAGAAACATCAGTGAGCCTGCCACTTCAAATACACTTGAACATATAATGAAGCATTGCATTCACTGCATATTAATGGTAAGACTATTAAAAGCCAGGATGGGCAGAACACGTATTTTCCAATAACTGTATTTAATCTGCTTGCCGGAAGAGTTGCTAGGACCCCATAGTCAACGTTCAAGAGGGACATCGGTCCATATAATTAGACTTCAGCTTTCTTTCTCCTGCCTGTGTTATACGTGCTATTCTATCTCCCATCCATCAACAAGATTACTTCCCAATACAAATTTCATTTATTGGTTCTGCTGAGAGCCTCGAAAGATTGATAATAAATGATGAACATCTTTTTATTTTTAGTTTTTTGGCCAGAATCACCATGGGAGGGGAATAGCAATGGCTGTAGACGTTATCTTGTTAAATGATGTGAATAAATATGTACAGTATGTTTAAAGGAGAAGCTATTTCCTGTGTACTAGCGGCTAAACATAAAACAGAATTTTACGAATTTCTGCTTGGTTGCATACCTGCCCAGCCCAAGTGTCAAGGATGAAGGCATTTTGGGTGCAGGGAGCCCACTCTGTTCAGTCTTGTATAGGATGCTGGCTTTACAAAGTCTTGGCTGCTTATATGGCACAGAAGGGAAATGCCTCAATTTCCCATGTTTTGGGAAGCAAAAGAGAAATTGTAAACATCTTACTGAAACTAAACAGGAGGGTGGTGTGTGTTTTTTTTTTTTAAAAATGTGAATTATGTTTTGAGCTGCTGGCTTGTTTTTACAACGCGTTTTATTTTTAACTGACTTTCTTTAAATGACAGTTTTATTGTAAATTTTATACTGATGTTTATTTGTGAGCAGCTTTGAGTTTTAATGAACAGCAAGATATTTGTTTGAATGAATTTATATGACATAAAGGACCCCAATTATTAAAGGATGGGCAAAGTGCTCATAAAAAAAGAATTCCCTTACCTCGGTTTAGGGATGATACTACAATTTAACACGTCTTTGCAGTTTTAACTTAACATGTGCAAAATTGAAATTTATATATTAATATATAAAGTTATATTAAATATGTCATCTAACAATTGAAATACTGGCCTTTATCTAGGGCTGTCTGTTTCAGATTGTACTCTCCCATCCAAGCCTGCCTGCCTTCCCCCATCCCCACCACCCTCTGACAGCCTTACTTTGAGCAGTGCTATTGCCTTTATCTTCTTCTACCTCAGCAAAGTCCTCATTTGCTTTTTTTCTAACAATGCATGGGCACCCAAGGATTGGCTTTCACCATCTCCCTCATTACTTTGCGATTATTTTGAAATAAAGTCCAGGTGAAATAAACTTGCCTGGCCTTTTTTTTTTTTTGGTTTTTCCCCTTTTTTGCCTTTGTCTTGTGTGCTCCAGACTTATATTTGTACTCCATACTGTTAATTTCACCCTCATAAGAACATAAGAAGAGCCCTGCTGGATCAGGCCAAAGGCCCAACTAGTCCAGCTTCCTGTATCTCACAGTGGCCCATCAGGTGCCTCAGGGAGCACACGAGACCACAAAATGCCTGCATCCTGTTGCCACTCCGTTGCATCTGGCATTCTAAGGTAGCCTACTTCTAACATAAGGAGGTTTCACCACCCATCACAGCCTGTAACCCAGGAGGACTTTCCTCCTTAAAACAATCCAATCCCCTTTTAAAGGCATCTAGGTCAGACACCATCACCACCTCCTGTGGCAAGGAGTTCCACAGATTAATCACCCACTGCGTAAAAAAGTATTTTCTTTTATCTGTTCTTACTCTCCCAACTCTTCAAACAATGCCAAAACACCTGTAGATTTGATCCAATGCCATACATTCTAGACACACACTAAACTAAAAGAAGGGGTAGAGCTGACCATTGAGGCCTGGGAATTCTGTGACCTGGGTGACTACTACTGGATCCTACAACCCCAGTAGTTCTGGTGGAAACATAGCCCCAGATAGTATGAGCTGGTTGCCACAGTCTAGGTTTCTCAGGCTGTTTGCCTCTTCTGTCCTGATGAGAAGAAATATGTGGGAGGCAAGTCGTCTCAGAGCCCAAAAACACTACCAGGTATTCTTCAAGCAATGAACCCTCAACAAGGGCAACCCACAGCAACAGAGGAAGGGGCTTCTGTTGGCATTGTTTTACCCTCAACTGCTTCTACACTACTTGGCACAATCTTTGGAAGAAATGAACTGGGAAGTGATAACAACTTGCAATGGGGAACCCATCACTGTCTTAACATACCCAGAGGCAGATCTAAGGGAGGGCAGAGCTCTAAGTTTTGCAAGAAGCCTTACCTCGCAGTGGAAATCACTCCTCTCTTGCACTGTTTTAGCCAATCCTCACAGGGAAAAGCAACATCTTGGCGTTGCTTACTGGCTACAGCAGCAAGGGAGAGGAGGGATTGACATGACAGGGTAAGGCTTCTTGCAACACTTAGAGCTTTGCCCTCCCTGTAGATCCGCCTCTGACCATACCATATCATCCCAAGGCTTTAACAGCCTAATGTTTTTAAGCAGCTGAAGCTTTTCCACCTGAAATTTTTGTGCATTGGAAGTTAGAAGCATCAGAGGGCCAGAAAAAGGTGGGAAGCCAGCCGGCAAGTCTCGTGTTTCAACTCTAAGACCAAGCAAGCCCGAGCAGGTCCTTAAGTGAACCAAGTACCTAATGACACTCAAAGGCACATTAAACCCAAAGACATGCTACAAAACACGGATGGGCATTTTTCCTAGGAGGGGGGTTAGTGCAAAACAAAAAAGGGGGGCAGCAGGAACAGGTGGTGTTTCTCTCTTTCCAAGCCTGTTATTTCTCTGCTCCAAGTCCCATCCCCAGCAGGATTTCAAATGCATGTTTCGAGAGGCAAGTGTGAGTTTCAAATCCCAAGGGCAGGGGAAGCGGCTTGGAGCTGAACTTTCAGCAGAGAAGCGGTGGGAGGAAACAGGGTTTAGCATCCTCCTTCAGAGTTTTTCTGCCTACTCCTAAAAACTGATCCCCCCCCCGCCCCGGAAAAGGTAGTTGTCAGGCTTTTGTTCCATGCATGAGAAGCTGTCCCCCTAGGAACATATCTTAAAACCTTTCAGAACACGCAGAGGCTCTATGACAAATGCTCAAGGCTTCTCAGCAGACAAGTGAAATCTATTCCCTGAAAAAATGCTTGAAAAAAACTTTCACTCTCTTAACAGTTAAGAGAAATGTTGAACTACAGACAGACAAAACAAAAATGTTAAAACATGACAAAAGCTTCCTTTAACTCAGCTGATAAAATTTAGCTGGGCCCCTTATTTTCCCTGCCTCCACATTGCTAAGGCGGATTTATTTTAAATAGGTTAACTACACAGACGTTCCCACGCCTGCATAAATACAGCCACTAGATAAAGTGGATGGTATCTATGAGCAAAAAAAGTTATATACCTTTCAAAAGTTTATTAGAAACAAATTGGACAGTGATAAACCTTGCCTACAAATGAAAACTTAAAACAGCCAGATTCCCATAATTTCAGCAGCTGTCATCTCATTGTGCTCCAAAAATCCTCCTAATCACTTTCAAAGTTGCTTCTTTTGCAGCTAGAAGAAATACAAGAAGCTACCAGGAAAGTTGAAAGCCAGAGCAAATCACCGAGTACAGTTGCTGCAGGTGAATATAAGATTTTGGTCCTGTTAGCAAAGAGAATGGATTTGCTTGTTTCCCAAGGTTCTAGAATGGGTATACAGCAGTTTGCTTCCCTGTTTGTGCTTGTGCATGTGCAGGCGCGCGCGCATGCACACACACGCTCCACCCCTCTCCCCACATTCCAATACCATTTCATCTCCACCCTGGGGAACTGGACCATGTCACATGATCCCACTCTCACTTTCCATGGATTCTCCTGCCTATCTGTAACATTTACATATTGTACATCCCTACACAGCTAGTGCCTTGGTTCACAGGCCCTTTTCCACAAGAGTCCCTTCTGAACCCAGGACCTGTACTAAGCACCCTCATCTCTCTGCATACGCTTTCTTAATATAAGTTGTGCCATCTTCTTAGACTCCTGTCCCTTGTCTTTTCAAGCTATCCAGTTCAGCACCCGGCACGCTTGCATCCTGCTTCTACATTCCTTTCCCTGCCAATACCCAACAGGTCCTATGTAAAGATTGTTCCCCTTTAGCTAACAAATTGGACTGAAGCTCAAGCTTCTACTTCCCTTATAGAAGTTGTCTTGACTATCCACATTCAAGTTGTCTTGATCTCTTCCCACAAGAAGTGAAAATGTTTACAAACACACTGGATAACGGGGTAGCCAGACTGGCTTAACGTAAGAGCCACATATGATAAACTTCAGATGTTTGAGAGCCACAATATTTAAGAAGCATTTAAATTCTTAAATATATTTACGCACCATGAACATTAAACATATGTTAATCCAGTGGATTATACCCAGTAAGTGATAACGCTTTTTAAAAAAAAAAATTTTTTTTTACCTTTTAAATAAAATGTGGGATTGTGTGAGAAGGCCAGCCGGCAAAAAAACGGCATATGACCTTGAGGACCTGTCCAGGCTTGACTTACAATTGCCTGCTGAAGCTTGATGGCATGCAACCGGAGGAGGGAACCACACTGTGAAGGCTACATCTGGGACTGAGGATTCGGTGAATCATAAAATACTGTATATTTGTAAAAAAAAAAAAAAAAAACCCATTGAAAAATGGTGGTTTAGACTAGCCTGCCCATGTAAGCAGCCTTGGGCATTTGCTTTGGCATAGGAAAGGCGGAGTATAAAGTTTTCAAATAAATAAATTACATTAATTGCAATGCAAAAAGGAGTTCAGCCACCATATTTCTGCAAGGCGCACATTATATGTCAAAGAGCCAGACATATCTCACAAGCTATGGTTTGGTCACCCCTGCTCTATAAAATCAAGGCAACCCAGCCAACAGATTATGGAGATTTGGAGCCAGCAGCATGTTTGCGCTCTCTCTCTCTCTCTCTCTCTCTCGCTCTCTCTCGATGAATATGAGAAAGATGTAAAAACTAAAGATTCCGAACACAGCTACTTGTTATATGCTCATTAAACAATGTAACTGCTCTTCTTTAGTCTTCAGGGACCACAATGGTTTTCCATAAGCTCTAATATAAATAACTCCCATCTGTTCCACAATCTCTCCCCAAAGATGCACACAGCCTTACAGAAAAAAATCATTCCCAGACACCTTGTGCTTCGCTCCAGTTTATTAAAATGTAAAACAAATTTTAGTTACCAACCCTCCCCCAGGCCCCATATTAAATATAAACCCACTGGAGAGCCAAGCTCCAATTCCTCCCTCCGTTCTGAGCTTGCCTGCTCCCTGGTCATAGCACCAGGCTGACCAATATAACACGCTCTGCTGAAGAGTTCAGGGCAACTGCACAGGGTAGCAAGGTAAGGGGGAAGTCCACACACCTCCAGCCCAGCAGGTGGCAAAGATGGCAGGCAGTGCCAGAAATACAGTGGATGCCCACTGTGCCAGTTCCAGCCTGGCAGCAGGGGCAGCTAGACTCTCCTACTGAAAGCTCTTGTCAAGACAGTGTTGCCTCCTTACCCCTACCAATACTGATCTGAGGCCAAGGAAGCCTGGGTCACGATTTCCATGGGATGAGTCACAAGACAAATGACAACAGTAGGAATCCCACCCACAGAAAGATCTTCATACCTAATCTGGAGTGTTCATTAAGTTAGCACTAGAACTGACACCATAGGATTGAGCTATGCTCCCAACAGACCAGGTTTCTCGCCCTATTCTGTTCAGGAGCCAGCAACCCAGCCTCTTCTACTTCACCCCAGCCCACCCCAGCTGCTGCTTCCACAGAAGTCCCTTCTAAGAGCTCCTATCCAGGGCAGGATGGTCAGCACTGAGCACCCCAAGGCCGGGAGTTCCAGGGCAGGTCCTGCCTGCCCTTCCTTGAGGCTTGCAGCTGCCCTAGGGAACGGCCTGGGTCTGTGCTAGGAAACAGAGCAAGACAGAAATGGGACCAGAACCAACAACGCCCAATTCCCATTCCCATCTACTGTCCACCATGTAGCCTATAAGGCCAACCAGAACCTCAACCCTGGTTTCCAAGCCTCAACAGTCATTTCCAAGTCTCTACCAGCACTATAAGAAGTGAATGCAGTGGAAACGGTGAGGCAAGCAGGCCCTGGCCCCAGCCTTCATGTGCTATTGCCCTGTTCCTGCTCAAAGAGCACCATGGCCAGCTGGGCACGGGAGCCCAGGCCCTCCAGACTACTCTGCACACAACGGTGATACTGTTCCTCGCTCAGCCGAGGATTGCAATTCTGTGGCCTGTAGTGCTGCAAGAGGGCAGGCTCTACCGCTCGGAAAACATGCAGGTTTGAATACTTGACAAAGAGGTCATAGATGTCCATTGTCTCCAGGATGTCCTCATTGTCCTGGGCATCAGCCGCCATGCGGGTGCGTGCTGCCATGTAGTCAGCGTTGTAGAAGCAGGCTTCATTGAAAGCATCTCGGTCAAAGTGGCCGGCATCACGCACAAGGTCCAAGCCAGAGAGGGGGGAAGGCTGGTTGCGGAAGGCAACGGTGGGATTGTAACCCTGGAAGTGGATGGGGAAGAATACCTGCCAGCTGTTGATGGTGTTCATGCGGCAGCGGTTGAGGAACTCGGTGGTGACCTCAGTGCTCACACCAGCTACAAAGAAGAGCGTGTCCACTGGGTGTTTCTTGGAGATGATGTCCATCACCTTGATCTGGGAGGGAGCATCTGTCTTAACACTGATCCAAGGGATTTTCACCTGTGCATAGCGCTGCTCATACTCTGCAATGCGTGCCTTCACCGCCCCAAAGACATCGTTCTGAGCCACCTGCTGAGCCTCAAAGGGATCATAGATGAAGAGGAAGGTGAGCACGGCATTCTCGGCATTCTCAAAGGCTGCTGCAGCATAGACTTCTAGGAAGCGCGATGCATAATCTCGCTCTGGGGCGGTTAGCGGCAGGATGACGTTGACCCGGCTAGCCTCAGTCACATAGGGCATTGGGATTATCTCCACCTCACTAAGGGGGCGCAGCAGATGCACACGCTTGAGCAGCGAACGACTGTGTCCCTTCTGGGTCACCAGCTCCAGCTGGAGATCCAGCGTGTACTCCATGCCTCGTGTAGGATCAAAGCGGCGGTACCCGTTCAACAACTGCTGTTTGCGCACGTGGAGCACCGGCTGGTACCGGTGGTTCAGCTCTTCTATGGCTGCAGCAACTACGTCTGCCACATCGGCTGCATCTGCTCCTCTGAGCTCACACTTGGGGGCCCCATCCACACAGGCAAAGGCTGCTTCTTCGGTAAAGTAATCCCAGCGCAGCACCTCAAAGCGTGTCTTGGGCTGGAAAGAGGGTGCAATGCCAATGGGCCACATGGCGCTCAGGTCACCGTCTGCAGACAGGCTGCTGGTGTTCTGGATCTCCAGCTGCAGGGACAGAGAGCAGAAGAGGGTCTCAAGAGTGAACTCGGCAAGAATGGTTGCAGACCCCTCCAAATGGTCCAACACCAAGCACACTCCCAATGCTAGCTCCACCTTGGACTAACACAAACACTATGTATGTCTTGCTTGTCTCTCTCCCACACCCCCTCCCCATTCAGGGACACCCCTTAGAAGGGTCAGGCCCTCTATGAGCAATTCTTCTGTGTAGTGTCACCATCCAGTCCCTACCAATTATATTTGCTTATAAAATAGTTTTTTGGTGTTTTTTTTTTGCAGATTAGGAACTATGTAATCCTGGAGCAGTGCTGTGATAAAGGCAAACTCATGATTCTTCTCATTGTACAAAAGTGAGAAAGGAAGTGCCAGCTTGCCCCAAGGTATCACACCAACTCCAGGCAGACTTAAGTCTTAAACCCCAATACCCAGAGCAAAAGCAATTCTCTGTCAGAATTGACATACAACATGTCCCTCCACGTTTTCGGCTACGTTCCCTTCCACTCCCACAAGCTGCCCATGTCAGCAACCGCACTTAAGACAACCTACACAAAAGCACATCAATATATATTCACAGGGAAAATAACATCAAAGCTGGCAGAAAGTTGGCTTCCCACTTGTACCTGCAGAGATATATTTTATTATAGAAACAGTAAATTGAACGAAGTTAAGGCAGGCTCTTAACAAATACCAGGGCACAACTCTGACCAACTTTCCAGCATGAGAGTAAGAGCAATGCAGCGCCAAAGGAAGGGAACAAACATTCCCTTACCTTGAGGAGTCACCCAACTGCAGGATTTAGCACAACTATGCCAGTTCTGGAAAGCTCGTTAGGATTTGGCCTAAGGCATTTTCCAGAAATTAAAATAGATTACTTTTCCCAATTAGAAATACTGTGGTTGCTTCTGTTGACATTACAAGTGCAATCCTAAACTGTAGTTAGGCCGGCATAAGCTAAGACAGCAAAGTTTGGCCAGCACAAGGGCCTCCATAAAGTGTCCAGACATACTTTACGGTGGCCCTTGTGCTGACCAAACTTTGCTGGCTTAGCTTATGCCAGTTTAACTCAGTTTAGGATTGCGCCCTATGTTACCTAGCTACTACAGTTTTGAAGCTTTTAAAATTAATAAAAATGAGAACTTGGAATGAGAATTAAAAACACGTAACTCCACTTTCTGCCTTTCAAACCACAAAATCTGATAAACAAACAAACAAACAAACAACCATTTTCAAACACTCCTACATCCAACACCAGCAGCAATGAAAGACTGGAGCACTAGAGGACAGCAGTATGTGTGGAGTTATAGCATCCTGCCACCTGGTGGCAGTATGGTAGCACCATCGGAGCCTAGCTCAGCATCTGGTGTAGGAGCACTGTTGTGCCCCATAGAGAGAGACTATGACTGCAAGTACCCATATATATGAGCAAGGGTCCTTATATGCATCTCTAAATGTATGAATCTAGTCATGCACAAGAAGATCTGCACAGGTCTTTGAACACGAATGAGACTGCAGCATACATATCACCCTCAAGTTTCATGCTATTTTGAAAGGAAATTCTAGCCCCAATGACAATGAAAACTGTAGTTACAAGGTTTTCATGTCTTCCTCTTTCCATTCCCCAGTTTTTCCCAGGAGATTCTAAACACTAAAAAACATGCTTGTGGAAGCAGAATTAATTTAAGCAGAATCCCATCTCTCTGTGTATTTAGTATCATTTATTCTGGGTACAAAAACTTGGTTTCTTTGACAAAGGCCATGCTCAGAATTTAAGGCAGGAGAACAGCAAGACAAGAGACCAAAGTTGTGGTACTCTAATGCCAAAGAAAAGACCAAGCTCATGCATTAAGGATGCACATGTTCTGAGCATGGGATTTAGGCGGATGGCAATATCCAAGCCTATGCATAATTTCAGGCAGACTTTTGGCCTGTAACCCAAGCCCCTCATAGCAAGCGAAGAATTTGCAACCACACATTTCAAAGTCTATCTCCACCAAAAGCTCAGTACATTAACATTAGTGGGCTGGTTTTTTAATAAAACCTCATCAAGAGCGACATGCTCCAGATTTTTAGGTTAACTATATAACTATTTAACTATTAAATCTTAAGAATGCTATTTATGAGTGTTGGAACTCTGGCAATCACTCTTTCAAGAACTGTGAGCATCTACCCAACCAGGTAATCATGTCGTGTCAACTGGATGTACTGTATTATACATGCAGGACCTAGCCAGGATTAGTCAGGAATTACTGCCTTCAAGAGGTCACAGACCAAATTTTCTTTCCTTAGCAAAAAGCTAATGGCTATCTAGGTCAAGTTTTACAATCAAGCAAAAGAAGAGCCCAGTCAGCCACCTCCTGAAGAATGGGACAGATTTGGCCCATAATTTCTCAGCCAATGAACCAAGGGGCCAATCTTCCCATATTCCATTGCAAGTCAGTACCAATGCCAGCTCTTCACAAATGTATTCCACCTAGCATAGATCACATGCAGGTAGTGACTACGCTTTTTGATTTGATTATTTATATGTCTTGATTTAGCTGTGTCTCAAATAATTGTGATAATGTCTAGTTCTTGCTCCAAGTGAGATCAAGGTTTTGGCTCTGCCCTCAAAGCTTACCTAAATCATACGTGCTCTTAGGCTACTTTATTGTACTTTCACAATGACTTGTAGTTGACCTGGAGGTGATAGTCCCCCAAACAGGCTGGTAGCAGCACTGCCCCCCCCCAAAAGAGTTCAAGGTCCTTGAACTTGGGAGTTCCTTCACTCTCACTGTGGCCTTTATCCAGTTATACATAATTGGAATCTGAAGTAGGGAAAAAGTATAACATCTCCCCTTGGATCAAAATCCTAATGTAGGACAATCTGTAGTGAGGTTGATGTAGCATTAGGTGCTAAATGTGTGGGTCATACACAACTTCAGCTTTTATTTAAAATATTTATATCATGCCTTCTCAATTACCACCCTTTAAATCTTCTTTTTTGGTGCCTAAAGAGAAGAGTTTATCATATTTCAGTATTTTTTTCAGCTTGCATTAATATGGTGCTATTATTAAAGAAAACAATTTCATTATGCACAGCAGATTGCAATGGATTACATAGAGTTAGCCTAGTCAAATTATATAATTACCTCAATTAATCTCACCCTGATGTTTATCTGTGTTCAGACACCACCTGCTGTTCAGGGGTTATGTCTTACATGCTGGGGGTCAACTGAGCACCTCAGTGTGAGTTTGCTTCTTCTCTAGAGCGAGCTCCATGGCCTTCAAAAGAGCCATACTGTTCTCTAACCACTGTGCTTAAGGTCAATTACTTTCTTTTCATTTCAAAGAGAACCTGATGACTTTTAGTTTGCTATTATCTAGTTCTGGGTATCAACCACAGGGAGGCCTGGCGTGCTGTGGTCCATGGGGTCGCGAAGAGTCAGACACGACTTAGCGACTGAACAACAACAATCAACCCTCAGTTCCCCAAAGTGTCTTTTTTCCCTTTCTTGCAGTTTCTAATTTTTAAAAGATTTTAAATTGGATTTTCATTTTTATTACACACTTTATTATTTTATATAAAGAACCCCAATTGCCAAATGGCAGGGGAACCATATAAATAAATCATTTAAAAACTTATTACAACCTGGGGCAGTAGACTCAAATATTAATTTACAACCATACAAAGAAAGAGAAAATTCAATGAGTAATACTAATCAATGTAATTTAATGCAACAACTGACTGCTTGTGTGCATTTTGGTTTAGAATCTTACTATTTTCCAAGCAGATTCCATACGTCTTAATATTCTGTGCTTTTTATTTGTAAACCTAACATTTAATACAAAGTCTACAAAAATTTAATACAAATACAATTTAATACAAATTAATATATTTAATACAAAAGCCTACCCCCCACAAAAAAGATGCTGCCTAGTTCAAAACGTGCAGCTTGAGGAGTCAGAGGCTACAAACCAAAGATCCATTCTGGTAGATAGCCCTGCATGCCATAATAAGATTTAAGAAGCAGGTGACTGTCTCGAGTCACCTGACATTATATCAAAATACCAAAATACTGGTACCGGGTGCAAGCGAGTGGCAACAGGATGCAAGCATCTTGTTGTCTCATGCCTCCCTGGGGCACCTGGTGGGCCGCTGTGAGATACAGGAAGCTGGACTAGATGGGCCTTTGGCCTGATCCAGCAAGGTTCTTCTTATGTTCTTATGTTAAAATACAAGCCTGAATTGGGGAATTCCCCTTCTTCGTTTCCTGAACAAACATGCATGCTTGCTGCCCGACTTTCCCTTCTGGGATCTTGGTTTAAAAGTTTCATTTAAAATAACCTCATGCAATGACACATAGTAAGCTTCAGGTAGAGGTTTAGAACATCAAGTCATATGTTCAGAAAACTATTACCCAAAAGTTTCAAGCATTTTAGTGATACTAGTAACTCTTGTTATTTGAGTAACTCCAATAAAAATGGTATTTAGCAGGCCTTTGCTCCAAATTATTCTCTCTACACATTTGGCAGCAAACACGGGGCTGAAATTCCAATGGCTGTTGGTCTGCTGTAAAGAAATGGTGGGCAACAGTGGGAGAGGAGATTAACTCTTTACCCAGCTCCAGCCACTTTTCTCTCCTTGATGCAGCTAACTCAGGGCTGTGAACTGCACCTAGGGAAAGTGGGTTTGCAGGGGAGAACAAGCAATGTGGATCAAGGGTGAAAAAACCTCACCATTTCTCCCAACCAAATCCAATCCCCACCAAATCCAACCCTGCCCCAAGCCCTAGCCAATTTACAGTGGAGAAGCAGCAGTGGCAAGGCTTACCAGCTCCACATCTGCTGCCAAATATGCATCTCTTAGCTCTACATCTGCTGCCAAATATGCATCTCTAACAAAATGGTTGTCACAGTCAAGCCCAAGTCCTGTCTCCTTTTTTTCCATTCCAAGAATGGTGAATATTGTGGGGAAGGAAAAGAAGGACAAAGAGACAGGGTAATCAGGAACGGAGATCTTAATTATACTCTGCAACCTTGTCAATTACTTAGGGCTCAATCCTAAATGCTTGTACTGCTGGTGCCACAAAAGTGCCGTAAGGCACTCCGACTGACTCTAATGGTGAGCCCCAAGCGGCGTAATGTACGCAAGCGGCGTAACTGGTTACGCAAACGGCGTAACGCTGCGGTACGCAACGGGCGGGCTGCCGATCAACCGGATGTCCCACCCAGCGTACCGGTAGGATGACACCACTGCCCAGGCCCCAGTCACTCCTATGCTGCATGTCCATCTTACCTGCAACTGATGGATCTCCTGATAAGTGCGTTCCAGCTCCACACGAGCAAAATGTCTGTGTAGTCGGTACATCTGCAAAGGATCTAGCATGGGATGTACTGTCAATGCAGCATTAAATTGTGGGTCACTCTCCTTCTCAGGATCTGTGTTCTTCCCAAGCTCAAAGTACTGGTAACGTAGGCCCTGGGGAGGGAGGGACAGAAAGGCATCACAATGGTATGCTTGAACGATCTAGTCCGACACATACACCCCCATAGTGCCTGGTATTCTTCTTCAATTTTAACCAAAATAAATCCCATCAGGTTGGCCCTAGAGGGCAAGTGCAACTGAGAAGCCATCGTGTATTTTTATGGGTGACCCAGATCTTGAGAACACTCTCACTTTGGAAAAGTCTCTCCTTTCTTTTCAGAGGGAAGCAAGAACAACCATTTTTGACCATGCCTTCAGAGATTGGATTGATCGAATTATTCTTGTTATTAATTTGTTTTTGTTTTTTTTTGTTTTTTTTGCTTCTGGTGCTCGGTTTTCATTATCCTGCTGTTCTGGCTCTTTGATTAGGTTTATTTTTTAGATCCAAATTGTTTTAATTGCAGACTTTCTTGAGAATCTTAAGGGACAAAAGGCCACCTGCAAATACAGTAGGTACACGTAGGCAAAAAAGGATTCCATCACATCCTTTCCTCCCAGCCTGCTTTGCCTGCCTCTGAAACCTTCATGACCAAACTTTGCTTCTATTTAAGAGTGTCAGGCATTTCTTCTGGTCTTACCCAGAACAACTGGGTTTATTTAGGGTTGTGAAAGGGAGGGGAGAGAAAAGGAGAGCTCTGTTCATTCTGAGACCAGTTTAATGTCACTTAAGGCACAGCAATCCTAACCTGGAGTTAGGCTAGCACAGTTAGACCAGCATAAGGAACACTATAAGTATGTTTGGACCACTCTCAGAATCAGAGAGGCTGGTGCACAGATGTGTGCCATCCTCCCTGACTCCGAGAGTGGTCCAAAGGCGCTTTACAGTGGCCCTTGTGCCTGCCAAACTTTGCTGGCCTAACTGTGCCAGCTTAACTCCAAGTTAGGATTGCACTCTTAAGCTTTCCCACATACGAAGTTCGATAGTTTAGCACTATCAATGTTTAAGAGATACCGTTAATAGTACTGCATTTACATTTCTGAAACCAACTGATAGCTTTTATAAAAGTCCAGCCACCAACATCACCATCACTCCAGAAGATGAGCTGAGGGATAGAATATTTGGTGCCTGGATGTCTCTGGAAACCATCAGCACCTATTTTGATTTTACATGTGAAATCACAGCAATATGACCCTTGTGCAATTGTCATACAAAGCTAAATGTAGATGTATACTTCTTCCCCACATACAGAGGTTATCTCCTTGAAGAAAACATGTTGCACACAAAGTGGCCTACAATGGGCAAGGGAAAGGGCAGAGTTAGGCAAGGCAGGCAAGGCAGTGGAACAAGGCCTCACCTCATGCTCTGCCACGCAGTCCACTCCTGTGTAATCAATGATGCAGCGCCCCAGCCATTCATCAGGCCGGGCACTCAAGATGTCATTCCGGCAGCTTTCCAGATGAGGCTGCAACCGCAGGAGCAAGGCGCGGGAAAGTAGATAGCCGAAGCCGCCATAGCAGTAGCGCCCTTGAGTGTCCCCACCAATGAACTCCTCAGGCCGGCCCATATAGAGCAGAGTGTCAATGCTGAGATGAGACGCCAAGCGGGTCACACGATGCGCCTCTGTGTACGTGTCATCCTGCACCAGGAAAACCCAGTCGAAGTCCACTATGTAATGATCCAGCACATACTTGATTGTCTGGTACATGTTCCAGATGGGCCTCTCGTCACCATGCGTCACTACCATCATGCCATGTGGCACCTTGCGCCCCCGTGTGCCCGTGAAGTAAACCAGGCGCTCCAGCCGGTGGCCCAGCGTACGGTTCACTGCCACTGCCAGGGAGTGCAATGTGTTCTTCGAGGTCAACACCCCTACGAAGAGGCGCTGTCGCATGCCCAGCTCTGTGCTGATGTATCGAGTCCTTCAGGAACAGGGAAGGGCAGATGGAAAGAAAGACAGATGAGACAGGTAGCCAGATATTTCTCAATCACTACACATCTCTCTTATCTCCAGAGAAAGGATAATCTTAGCCCTACATTTCAAATCCAGTCCCCAAATCCCCTATAAAATAAGTTTCTCATGTAGAAGGACTTAGCACTGGCAACCCCAAATTATCAGACTTCTCAAACCTACCTGTTTCATGAAGTCCTTGCTTAATCTACACCATCACACCTTTACAGTGGCATGGGAGTAGCTTCCTTGCAGTGCAATCTCACATGGCCACAAAGCATATGTGTGAATACTGGAACCACACGGGCAGGCCAACGTCATGGATCTTTTCAACCCAAGTCTCGCCCACTTAAGAGGGAAAGTGACAACTTGATGAGAAAGATTCTCAGTCACGTGGGACAGCACCACAGGCAAGCAGCTCCCACACTGGAGTGTATGACAGAACGGCATCTTAAGACCCAACCACAGTCAAGTCTCAAGGAAATATTGCTGCATCACTCCTTGTCATTGTATTTTAGGTTGCAAATTCTCAGGTCCATTGATTTTGTTTATGCTTCCCAAAGTCTTGCATAAATAATAATCTAATGTGTTGCAGAGTATATCATAGATAGTCAAACAGGCTGAGAGCCAGATCCTGTGTAACAATTAATGACTGCACAATTATTGCCCCAACCCCTCCTCCCAAGTACTTTATAGGTGCAGACAGTGTGTAACAGAGAACAACTTCACTGCCCCTGCCTTTTCTGCCCATTATTCTCCTCATCAGGGTGAGCCTTCCATTTTACCCAGAGGTTTGCTGAAATTTCACATCATTCTTTTCAGCCAGAAAATCTGAACCTACTTTCAAGCCCAGGGTCTATTTCAACGTTTTTCAACCAGGATTCCACAGGGAGCTCTCAGGGGTTTAGTGACCAAATGGAGCTTTCTATGCTTGTGTCTCATGCAGTTACCCTGGAGCATTGCTCCCCCAGGTTACCAAGGACAGTGCTCCAGTTTCCTTGCTTTCCTGGCTGCCTCCTATTCTGTCTTGCCTCCATGCCTTTTGAAATGGCAGGGACAAGACAAAAGGAAGCAAGGAAAGTAGGAGACTAGAGCTGGTGAGAGTCTAGCCCACCAACTCTACTCTCCACCGCTCTCCCCATTTCCTTCCCCCCATGTTTCCCTTGCCCTTTCAAAAAAAACACAGAGCATGGGATGGAGAAGGCGCCGGCTAAGAAGCAGCCATTGCAAATGTCGCCATCATCCACAGTAAGAGAGTTAGCCAGGAAGGAGAAGAGGAGCTAGCTGTTGCCCAAAATAAGATGCCCACGTGAACAAGGGAATGCAGGTGTGCACCAGACTGTAAGAAAGAGAAAGCCAGAGGGAGGGAAAGGGGAGGAGAGGAAGAGAAAAATCCAGGGATGGAGAAAAAAAAAGTAGAAAAGGCAAAATTTCAGAATTGTCTTAAATAATTTGATTTGTGTTATGGGGTGGGGGGAATAGCAAGTGGGGAGAAGAGGAAAGACTGGGTGAGAGCTGATAATGTGCACAAGAATCCCAGTGGCAACTGAAAAATGGCGTGCGAGGGCTGTTTGGGAGATGGAGAGGTTGAAAATGGCCATGAGCTTGGAATGATGAAAACAGGTGTATTCCAGATGCATGGGGAGGGGACAGGGTGAAAGTGTCGAAAGTGTCTATTAAAAAGGCACAGAATGTTTCACAAGTAAAAGAATCAGCCCATTCAAAATGTTGTGATGCTTTGCATGCTTGAGTTGTATACTTTTGTACATAGTTCTTGGGTTCTTTGGTGGTCATGGGCTTGGCCTGTGGGCATTCCTCAAGATGTTGCAATACGTTACAGGGGTTCCACAGCCAAAAAAATTAAAAGGTTGGAAAAACACTAGTCTGTGTAGTACACAGGAAGGCAGAGCACCAACAGTAACACTTACACCGGTACATTGACCCTTTTATGGAGGAGTGACTTCCATTCACTTTACATTTTTAAAATATGGACTATTTTTTAAAGTTATTTCTACCCTGCCTTTCCTCTGTACTGTGTTGATTTGGTGGGAAATCTGTTGTTAACTGCACTAAACCTACAGGAAAGAATGTCAGCTAATAATGGAAATATCCAAGGGGTAGCCCTGGCTGAGCAGATTCCACCTGGCCTGGTACTGAACCCTTGTCTGAGCCGGCTACAAAGCCATCTGCAACTTCCATCACTACACGGGCCCCTAAGAAGCTAATCATAATCCTCAGCTGAGTAGCAACAAGCAGCAGCAACCTGCGGGGGGGGGGGGGAATGACTCCAGATCCCCAGTAACTTAAGAATCAGGGTTCCAACTGCAACCCTAATTCCTGGTTGCTGCAGTTTGCAACTACATATCATGGGAGTAGAAATACCCTGCCCTTCCCCACTCAGGTAGGGGCTCATCATAGCAAGAAAAGCCAGAGATTTGCTGTAGCAGCCAGGGGAGCACAGATCTGGCTTGCTGCTGGGATGTTGCAGTGGGGGTTGGGAGGCAGGTGGTCTGTGGCTTACAATTAGTTTCAGATTTTAATTATTCAAATGCAGCAGGAAACCACTCCTGCCCACCCCCCTCTCTAACTCCCTTGCACAGTGGGCTCATTCAGCCCCTCCACTTCCTGCCCATCCTGCCCACATACCCCCCTTTCTGGGGACAACACAGCTCATTCAGTCCCTCATCCCTAGGCTGGGCCCCCCCAATCCCTACTATTGGTCTCAGCCAGTACACAGAGTTTTAGGCAAACAAGCGAAAGAGAAGGAACAGGAAGAATCCTGACAGGAGGGATCATAAGAAGCCAGGACAATCAAATGGGAGTTTCCTCCAAACATGAGGGTTAGGAAAAGACGTGGGGATAGAAACTGGGAGCCAACTGCTTAGAACTGCTGTACTTCACTGCTTGGAAGGGCAAGCAATGAGAGGCCTGCACACCCTGCAGAGGAAGGCAAAGGTGGGGTGGGGGGCTGGTGAAGAGAGAGGAACACACACACTGAACATGCCAGAGAGAGCGAGAGAGATGTTAAAGATAAGTCCTTGGCCTTGTAAGGAACAGAACAATTCCCCCAAAAGGAGAGGAAAGCCTTTAAACATAATGAGTGTATCTACAAATAAATCCAGCCTTCTGGGCTAACAGGCAGCATTAACCTCCAGTAATCATGACATCTGCATGAGGGAGATCTGCTCATTCTCACTGTAAGCATCAGGATTTTCCTACAAGGAATTGGGCAACCAGCAAAATGAACATGTTGTAATAGCAGCACCAGTCTGCTGGCCCTCCTTCTGTGGTGCACGCATGCACGCACCCAGATGCATTCCCATCCCTCATTCCCATCAAATTCATTCCCATCCCTCAGAGCACACAACATCCCAGGGCTCAGTTGCATTTTACCAAAGCTTGGGTGCCAAAATTTGGGTGAACCAACCTGGGACTATGGGGTCGATACTATACCCAAAATGAATAAAAGCTTCCAGCTCAGGGTTCAATCCCATTGTGCCTCTGGACCAATGCAGCTTGCTTTTTGTTGGTCCAGGGTGATCAGAAATGAGCTGCAAAGCACATCTGTGGCAGCACAAGAGGCACTGGGCTGGGCCAGGAAGCTGCTACAACTCAGACATGCAATGAAGATCTCCAGATAAGCCACCCCCATCCTGGCCAGGTTTGGGGGGGGGGGGGGCTAGGGAAATGTGGGAGGGGCTAAAATGGGGTGAGCAGCAGCAGGTGGGTGGAAAGTGGATCCGGCTGTTGGTGAGTTTCCCTTGCTCCAAGGTGAGTTCCAGCAGCAGCCAAACCTGCGTTGGATATGGTGCAGGCTAGCTGGCCTGTCTGCTCCAACACAGGTTAGGGTTGGGTTGCCCACTTTCCACACTGCCCTGCGTTAGAGGATGAGGTCCATTCTTTACAGGTACACACGGCTAACAGCGAATACTACAATGCAGGCCACACAAACTGCTTGGAGCACAAGAGAGTCCATTGAGCAAAAAGGTCCCCTCCTCCCTTGGGATACTTTCCACACAATAGTCAATAAGTTACAACACCCAAATAAGAGCAAAACTTGTGGAGAGGACATTCTAGACATGGTTGATTGCAGACCAAGGTGAATGACCTCAGAAAAAATGAAAGGTTCAGATAAGATAAAAGGGCAAACACTCTAGTGGTGAAAACAAGCCTAGAGATAAGGGAGAGCAAGCCCAAACATACTATCAGGAGAAGACAAAAAGTGTCATGGTCCCTTAGAAAATTATCCCTCTTCCCGACCCTGAAGATCTTTACTTAGAAGTCAGCCTCCTTGATTTCAATTCATGTTTACAAATAATTTAATAAGAATTAGGAACTCATTCCTCTCCATGACCCATTACCTCCAATCCCCATCACATTTCAGGAAGAGATGGGGAGAACAGGGGAACCCACAATGGGAACAGAAGCAGACGGATAATGCACATAGATACATCCCTCTCTCTCTCCCCCTCTTCTCCCCAACAAGCATCCAAGAGTTTACCTTCAGTCATGCTATGCATACAGCAAACTGCCTTTATTCTGTCCAAACATTTTTCGTTACGCTATTATGTCTTTATCTAAATACTTTAAAAAAGAGAGTGGAGGACTACTTGCTACCTAACCCTGCAGCAGTCAGGGACAAACTTAGCAGCATAGCAAAGCTTCTCCTATGATCCATCTTATATAACTAGAGGTGTTTGAAAACAGTGTTATTTATTTTACGCAGGAGTAAGCCCACTGTGTTCAGCAAGACTTAAGCTGCGATCCTATTTTACTCACTGGAAACAAACACCTCTATCTATCACCACAAGCATTTCCAAATAAGAACAGGTATGCAAGTGGTTATCAGTGACAAAAATCACTCCCAGGATCACTCCATGACTTCAGCTTGCTTGCCACAGGAACCAGGGAATAAGCACCTCCTTCATGTTCTCTGATGAACTCTGTGAACTTCCTGTCCATGGGCACAGCTGGTTTAGATCCAACTTTTTAAGTCGTTTTGTTATTACTGTTGTAATTTCTTTTCTTTCAAATTTTCAACTGTAGGTGGAGCCTAGCATCCTAGAAGAAAAGCCAACTGTAAGGTGAATCATTCACATTGATAGAAACCTTATCCAGTATTATTAAGAAGTTTAAAAAAATTAACTTTTCTTGCTGACGTATAGAATTTCTTTTTCAAATAAAAAAAATAAAAAAAACCCTGATAGATGAGTGCTCTTTCTATTACAGCAGAATAGTCCTAAGCTCCTAATTTACACAAACTCGCTTGTGCAATGGAAATGCTGACTGGAATGAGAAATAGATTTTTCCAGTGTCAAGATATTCCCTTTTAAGAGCTGAAAAAAATTACATTTATATTCCAAATGTCTTCCATGGAATCCGAGACAGTGTACGAAATAACACAGCGTCCCTGCAACAGAACCATTTCCTTGAAGGAAGGTGCTTGAATCACCCCCACAACCTATTCAAGAGCTCAAGAGGTGACTCAGAGCCAACTCACTCTGGAGGAGCCACAGGCATCAGGCTCAGCTAACAGTCAAGGCAGCTCTCGCCATACCAGCCCACCTCCTTCCAAAGGAAACTATTGGAACAGAAGGACTTCCTGAGTAGCTACAGCATACCCTCAAGCTTTCCTGTGGGAGTTTTATTATTTTATCTGTCACATTTTTTGTACCACCCTTCCCCCAAGGCACTCGGTGTCCATGGTTCCTCCTCATTTTGTCCTCAGAACAACCCTGTGAGGTAGGTGGCCCAAAATCACCCAGGAAGCTTCATGGCTGAGGGTTTCTGAACCTGGATCTTCCAGGTCAGGCAGCTCAATCCTAAGGTTCCAGCTCACCCGTGACTCCAGCTGCACCAAAATCGCTACCACTGAATCCTATGAGCGCCAGGCATCATTAGCAGTCTCCTTAGGGTAAAGGAACATTTGCTTCCTTATTCCGGGGAGACTGCAGACAGCAGTAATAGGTCTCCTCGCCTGCAATGGAACGGGCATAGGCCCTTGTTGGACTGCCTGGCCCGGGAGACAGGATAGGATTCCACAGCAGACCCCTCCCAGGCCTGATCCCCCGCCCAGTTCTGCTCCCCTCCCTGCCTCCCCCCTGCCCTGAAAAGCCGCACTGCCCGGTAGCAGCGCTACTCACCACTGCCGGCTCTTTTGCGGCATCCACACAGCAGAGGCCCAATGCCAGTACCCCCTCCTCAGGTGTCGCTAACAGAACCACCAGTGATAAAGAGCTCAGGATTGGCTCCAAGTCCAACTCCCAAACCATTACAACAGCAGTTCCCAAACTCTCTGGGAGAGTACAGGTACGCAAGTTTGCAATCGCAAAACCGGAAGCAGGTCACGGTTGCCATTTTTAAATTTTTTCTGAGGCTTGGGAGCCCTGCAGAGGCATCTGTGGGGCCTCCCACACTCCTGGAGGCTGGCACTGGCTTAGGTAAGGACAAAAAAACCCTTCTGTCCCTGGCAGTGGCATGATCACATCGCCCCCATCCCCAGTTTGGAAACCTCTGCACTATACCATCCTGAGCAGCATCCTGAGCAGGGAACAGATGAGGCAAAAAGAAGGGGGCCATGAGAACCACAGTGCTTCCTGCCCACTCTCAGGAAATAGTTCTGCAGAAAACCCATGCAGAGTAACCCATGGACGACAAGTCTCCTGTAGCATGGCTTCCCAGAAATCTTCCAGCCAAAGCTGACTGTTGTTAGAGAAAAGGTTCTAGAATACCCTCCTAGCCGACAGAGATTCAGAGATGCTTAAAAAAAAAGAGAGAGAGAGAGAGTTGACTTCTATCTTCAGCTTTCATCACAGGAAATGATCCATGAATCACAGGCAGGAAATCAGGGACAGACTGAGCTACCTGCAAAAGTGTGCCCAAGTTCTTCATATTTATGGATGGGTTTATCATGTAAGGGACGTGGTAGCACAGCGGGTTAATTCGCTGTTGCTGGGCTTTCCAACCGGAAGGTTGGGAGTTCAAGACTGCACGACGGAGTGAGCTCCCGTTGCTTGTCCCAGCTCCTACCAACCTAGCAGTTCGAAAGCACCTAAATGCAAGTAGATAAATAGGGAGGACCACTTCGGTGGGAAGCTTGTCCTCGGACAAAACGCCGGCTCTACAGGCTTAGAAACAGAGATGAGCCCCGCCCGCTACAGTCGGTCACAACTAGACCATTCGGTCGTGGAGAAACCTTTACCTTTTTCATGTATATCATGTACATTACATGTATATCATGTATATCAGGTAATTGGGATCTGAGAGGCATGAATTCAAGCCTCTTCTGTACCAGAGATGGTGTAACAGTTTGGGAGTTGGATTTATACCTGGAAGATTCAGATTCAAGGTCCTGTTCAACCGTGAAGCTTCCTGGTTTCTTCTTTCTTTCCCTATCTATCTTACAGGGTTGTTGTGAGGACAACGGGGGGGGGGGGGGGGGGGGGGGATGGAACTATCTAAACCACCCAGAACTGCTTGGAGGAAGGACAGTATTTAAAAGAGTGAAAAATAAGAAATAAAATAATGTGACTTTGGAAAGGCACTGTCTCTCCACCCAAATTCTTTCATCATCTGCTTCACAGGGTTGTTATGATGGCAAATATAAAAAGATCAGCCTCACTGGATGAGGCCAAGGTCCATCTACCTGTATCTCACAGTGGCCCACCAGCTGCCTCAGGCAGCATACAGGACAACAAGATATCTGCTTTCTGTTCCCACTCTCTTGCACCTGGAAGCAAATTGTACCTGCACAGTTCAGCAGTATACTATTGCATAAGTGTTTGGGTCTACGATCGAGATCTATACATACCCATATATAGATGATTTGATAAACGTTGTCATTGAACCCCAGTAGCATAACAAAACAGTGCTGACATCCCCACAGTGCCAAAGACCTTAAAGCATGCAAGAAAACAGTGCACCAAGAACACATAAAGGAACAGAAACTGTGGTAGAGTTATCAGTATGGAATCAGAGGTAACCACAGGAAAACAGCTTGTGCCCCCAGCTGCATGTACCCTCCATGGTACCCTCCCCTCCCCATTGCTTTCCTTTCCTCATAGATACCTGATTGTTTTCTTGGCAGTCTTCCCTGGGTTTGGAGGCTTGTAGGGCAGGACACGTGGCTCCCAGCTCTGTCCAGGCTCCATGCCCACCCCCGCAGGCACAGAATTGGGCTTGCGGGCAGCATTGCCCTGGCCACCTTGTTGCTGCTGCTGCTGTTGCTCCACGCCCCCATCCCGCAGGCTGCCCTGGCTGGGCCCACATGGCTCCTCTACCCAGGTTACACTGAGTAGGCTGAGTGTGAAGCCCAAGGAAACCCCAACCACCACAGGCCCGACGGGGCGCAGGAGCGACAGAACCAAAGAGAAGCGCATGGCACCGGTACACTGGCAGGGCAGGGGAGGAGAGGGGACACTTGGGGCAAAAAGAGCTGTGTTAACAGGGCCCAGGGCAGGGGGAGAATACCAATGGGGAAAAGGAGGGAAGGCAAGAGTGCGGGGCACCAGAGCCGGGTCGGTAAAGGTGTGGGTGAAAGACCAGAGGGGCAATTCTGGGGTCGGGAGCCAGGAGTCCTCGGTCACGCGACGGCCTCCTTAATGGGGGCCAGAGAGGGTGGGTGAGGGCTGGGAGGCTTCTAGCAGAAGGGACTTATGCGATGAGGAGGGGAGGGGAAGGGATCGAACCTGGTACCGGCTTCGGGTCCTGCAAGGGGGGAGGGGCAGCCCGCTGCCAGGCAACGGAAGGGGCGGGCCCGGTCCAATTCTGGAACTGTTGCGGGAGCGGAGCCTATTGGTCAAGCCGTCCCACCCTGCCCCGGGGGGGGGGCTCCGTGCTGTTTCTGATCTCGCGGCTGGGGAGAAAGGAAGGGGCGCGAGGAGGCGTCACCTCCCGCTTGTCTTAAGGAGCCGCCGCCGCCGCCGGCGCCGTCCGACGTGTCACCTCCATGTAGCCCCGCCCCTTCGCCATCCGTCATCCGTCCGGCCGCGCCCCCCTAAGAACCCTTAATCCAATTCCTGCCCGAAGATGCACTTTCGTCAGAGCCCGCCTTAGATTTCTGGGCATGATTGAAGCGAAGCGGGTGGGTGGGTATGGTCGTCTGCATTCGGGCGTCAGCGGTCCATGCGAATGTGCCAGGCTTCGTTGGTCGCTCCGGTGTTGCAAAGCTGCTGGACTCGGAGTGGAACTCAGTTTTAAACTTCAGTGGAGAAACAATAGTTAAAAGTGCATCGGTGCTGTCACGCCGGATTTACACTTGTCCAGACTGAGGCGGTGGAGGCCCTAAAGTGGTAGAGTGGGCTGTGCCACTTCGGACTGTCAGTTTGAAATCACGATTTTGCACGCTCTCATATGTAAAAATCAATAAATCCATGCAATCGAAAACGAACAGAAAGAGGCTAGTACTATAACTAGATGTGATTTATTGTTATTTATAATGATGATTACTCATAAAAACATAAAACACTGCATTTTGATATTTAAGATATCGTTAAGAAATTAAAATAGATTACTTTTCCAGTTAAAAATAATACCATGGCTGCATCTGCTGACACTATATCACCCATCTAGCATACTTTTAAAGCATTTGAAATTACTAAGAACTTGGAATAAAAACACAACACCGTGTTCTACCTTTTTCATTTTTTTTTTCAAATCACGAAATCTGAAAAAAAATTAAACAATTTTCAAGCACCTCTAACTATAACTGTTTTCTTGCTGTGCTAGCTTTCTGTTTACGGCAAGCTTTTTAAGTATGTGAGTAGTACAAAATGATTTAATGACTGATACAGTCCATTTTACCGCTTCAGGACTTCACCCCAAGGCTGCAGATCCAGCCTCCTCAAAACTCTATATATGAAAGAAATTGAGGGCCCAGTCCTATCCAACTTTCCAGCGCAGGCATAACCGCAGTACATCCTCAAGGTAAGGAAATAAATGCTTGAGGAGGTCTCCCTGACTGCACCCCCACTGCAGGATGTGGTGCACACCCCACTGGCACAGCAACACCAGAGCTGGAATGTTCGATAGGATTGGGTTCTGAAATATGATCACTAAAATAAAGCACTGCAAGGAAGGAAATACCACTTTCAATCCTTATAGAGCTCATTTCATTCATCTGAATTTGATGAGCTGAATTCTGAGCTCTTGCTCCTTGTTCTTTACCTCAGATACACCAGTGAGCACGATTTCAAGGGAAAAAGTATATATACTGTATACAGTAGATTGAGACTGCAATCCTATGAGTAGGATTTTGACTTTCCTTTGAGTTAGCCCAACTTAACACAATGGGGCTTACTTCTGCGTAGACCTGCCGCAGATTGTGCTGAAAATGTTTTTGATTAGATTCGCTGATCAAGCTTTTCAGTGCCATGGAAACTTTTTACCAAATCAATTCAGAGTTCTGTGAAACTGGAAGGCGTGCATAGTCCTGTACCAGCCTGAGTTTACCTACTCTAAATCTAGGTTCAAAATAACAATTCTCCTTGCAATTGGGATATGCATACTGTATTTGCTCAGAAGTAAGCCCCAGCTACTCCAATGTAGCTAGTCCAAAGTACTTTTGTGAACAGTTGCACTTCTTGGGGCAAAGCATGCTCAGTTCCTTCGGCCTTTTATGTATCATATTAAGGAGCTGCTGTGGCATCGTGGCTGTTAGACTGAGCTGCAAATCAGGAGTTCCCAAATCTGAATCTCTGCCATGAACCCACCTTAGGTAAGCCACTCAACCTCCTCTCCCCAACTTATGAGGATAATATTTACTTGCATTAAAGGGTTTTTGTAAGGATTACATAAATATAATACATATGAAGCACTTTGCATACACAGAAAGCTCTAAGTATTACAATAATTCTATCAAAAACCCCATCAGATTTATCACATTTTTTGCTTTTCTCAGAACTCCCCAATATGTCAGTATCGTAAATAGTCACCCTATTTCAGAACTGCATAATGATTTCTTGCTGTCAGTGCTTACACAAAACCCAGCACTGTGTGGGGAGGTGAGAAACACCCACTTGCACTCTGTCCCTTTGCATATTCAGCATGATCTGCACAAGCCTACATACATATAAACTATACATGTGTGAGCTCTGCATGTGACTGAGAACTCTGTGCAATCAATGTAATATGTAATCAGTCCTACAGCCCAATCCTATTCAACCTGGAGCAGCAGGGCCACTGGGCGGATACTGTATCCAGTACTGAAACTGAACAGGCCAGAGATCTCCTTGGAGATCTCTGTTCTCTTACCCCATGTAGAGCCACATCCCAGTGGCATACCCAGGGGGTCAAGGGGTGCAAATGCCCAGGGCACTGCAGGGGCGCAGCTCAGCAGCTCTCACTGGCTGGACACCTCCCTTTTTAAAAACCTGAACAAAGCTGGCAGCTGCTTTTATTGGAATTTTTTTTAAAGGAAAAGTGGGATTACAACCCAGAGTGACTTCAGTAGTACTATAGTCTATCTAGCATGCTCCTGTTTGGAGATAAATTTCTTTCTTTTCTTTTCTTTTTTTTTTTTGCCTGTGCATAGTGAGGGTTGGGAGAGTTAAAACAGATAAAAGGAAGTACTTTTTTACCCAGCGGGTAGTTAATCTGTGGAACTCTTTACCACAGGAGGTGGTGATGGCGTCTGGTCTTGATGCCTTTAAGAGGGGATTAGACGGATTTCTGGAAGAAAAGTCCATCGTGGGCTATAGGCAATGATGGGTTGTAACCTCCTTACATTAGTAGTAGGCTACTTCAGAGTACTAGGTGCAAGGGAGTGGCAACAGGATGCAAGCATCTTGTTGTCTCATGCCTTCCTGGGGCACCTGGTGGGGCCACTGTGAGATACAGGAAGCTGGACTAGATGGGCCTTTGGCCTGATCCAGCAGGGCTCTTCTTATGTTCTTATAGTACTTTGTCTTTATAGAATTCAATACAGTATTATTGTTTTTAACCCAGTGTGAAGTCGTGGCAGCCATTTTTCTTCAAAGCCAGTAACATTGGCCATTTTTCCTTACATTGTCTACAACGTACTCTTCATCCAGTCATTTATTAATATTTGTTGAAATATTTAGGAAAGTTCTGTATTTGATTTTTTAATTGTTATTTGTATGAGCATCCCATATTTTAAGGCAGTGTTATTCAAACTGTGGGTTGGAACCCCCTTGGTGTGTCACAATCTGGTGTCAGGTGGGTCACAGAAAAGCTGAAAGCTGGGAGCAGCCATCTTGGAAGCTGCAGTCTTCCTATATATAGGACTTCCTATATACAGACTTCCTATATATATATAGACTCTTGCTATATGCCTTTTGTGAGTGTTAACAGTATGAATTTTCAAGTGAGTTTTTTTATTGTTTAGGTCAGTGTTTGTACACAATATGTTGTTAAAATCTTGCTTTCAGTCAGAGATATTTCATGTTTGTGCAATTGCTGCAGTCCAAAAATGCCAGTTTACATTCCAGGAGTGTCATCTGATTACATCACAATGATGGCACTTCCTGCTTGATGATGTTACTTCTGACTATGACATCACTTCTAGGTTAATGACATTACTTCAGTGGGTCCCAACACGAGTGCCATACTGAAAAGTGGGTCTTGGGCTAAAAGGTTTGAGAACTACTGTTTTAAGGCACTGACCATTACTAAAATGTAACATAGGTTAGCCAAAGTTCATGAAACACACACACACAATCTTACTTTTGAAATTTTAATTGAGAACCTTAATGCAGAAACTGGTGACCAAGTACAGTATTGTACTTTCAGGATCAAATTTGCAATGCTATCTTGGAATTGGAAGACTCCTCAGCCTTTTTGTATTACTGGCATTTAATGTACTTTACCCCATTGTAAATCCATAGAAAGCTATTATTTATTTATTTATTTATTTATTTATTTATTTATTTATTTATTTATTTATTTGAAGAATTTATACCCCGCCTTTCCCATGCCGAAGCAAATGCCCAAGGCGGCTTACATGAGCAGGCTAGTCTAAACCACCATCTTTTTTTCCAATGGGGTTTTTACAAATCTACAGTATTCTTGTGATCTGCCAATTAAATCCTCAGGCCCAGATGTTGCCTTCACAGTGTGGTTGTCTCCTTTGGCTGCCTGCCATCAAGCCTCAGCAGGCAATCGCAAGTCAAGCCTGGACAGGTCCTCACGGTCATATTCCCTTCTTTGCCCGCTGGCCTCCTCACACACTCCGCAGGAACTCTCATTTGCGGTGAGCTAATCAGCTCCACAGCGACTCTGTTCTGCCACCACAGTTCCTGCAGCTTGTCACGGCTTGGCATTCGTCTCCCATCCAAAAGTAAACTGCAGATTTTCCTGCTTAGCTTCAGGCAGTACCAGCAGCTCAACCATCAGTCCACACCTCCTGCCAGGGTAAAATATTACCCTTATCTATCTCAATGAACAGTGAACATTAAATTTGTATGGGAACCTGATGCATTGTCAAATATTCTGTTGTGTAATGATATTGCAGCTGTACTTTGTTAAAAGTCTAAAGTCACATTTACATTCCATCCAGAAGCCATCTGGAATCATTCGCCACCCAAAAGCTAGATAGCTAAAAATTGACGTAAGTATGAAAGGGAACTTGCCACTTCAAGGGAAATTCCCTGCTTCGATGGGTAAGGGAAATTTGTTCCTCTGCCCCAGGGTAAGCCCCTGCAGGCCCCACTGGATCAGTTTGGACCTGCGACTGCAGTATTGCGGCTGGTACAAGCGTGCATTGATCCATGAAGGCGGATCAGACCCAGGAAGGGGGTCAAGATTCAGTGGGTGGTGTTGCTGCCCAACCTGCCTCCTTCCCAGGCTTGATCCAACCTCCTCAGACCCCATCACCACCCCGTTCCACTCACTTCTGCCCCATTCAGCCCTCCCCACCTCTCCCTGACCCTGTACAAGGCCTCACCTGAGGCATTCACAGTTGCCACACAGACTGGGCCACTCACTGCTTCCAGCAATGACCAGACTGCCCAGGACGTTCGTAAGTGCGCAATAGGTCTCTTCACCTCTGCGCTGGCTATTCTGAGGTGCCAACTCAGAGATCGTCACGGAGGTCAAGATCTAGCGGCAAAGGTTGCCACTGGTCCCACCCTCTGCTCAACCCCTCCCCCACCCAGTTCTGCCCTCCTTCCTTGCCCAAAATTGGTACAACGCCGGTGAAGGGCAAACTTAGTGCTCGCAGGTGTTCCATTGCCACCTCCGGGAGGGGAGCTCTGGTGCTGCTGCAGCGCAGGTGGTAAGCCATTACTGCCCACGCTGGATGTGCCTCAGGGCATGTTTGTGGCACTAGCACAGGTAGTAGCGCAGGTAGCAGGATTGAGCCCTAAGTGGCAGCCAGAATGTGCACTATGCTAGCAGAACATGCATTCCACTGGCATAGCGCACTCTTAGGGCTGGGCAGCAATTCTATAATGGTACGCTGCAGGGAAATCCCCCCCCTCTGCACCTACCAGTTTGCATCTACCAGGATTGCTGGCCCATGTGGCTTTTTTCAGGGGGAAAGGAGGCAGTTCTAGTTGAAATACTTCCAGAGCCTGTGTTTCGTGCTTCTGTCATTTGGCCCTTAAAGGTCTTCAATGATTCAGCCATCAAGGCACAAAGATGGAGATCCTTTCTGCCAAGATGCTCTTCAAAATCTCTCCAAAACCCTTATTTTAACGGCTTTACTTTTAAGTTTCATGACAGCCAAGACATTATACAGCATTGTTCCGTCCTGCAAAGCCAATAAATGCCAAAAACCAATTGATTCTATGTAAACATGTATATGCCAAAAGATGGTTCAAACTACTGCACCATTGCACTCATTTCACATGCTAGCAAGGTGATGCTCAAAATCCTACAAGCTAGGCTTCAGCAATACATGAATCGAGAACTACCAGATGTACAAGCTGGTTTCCGAAGAGGCAGAGGAACTAGAGATCAAATTGCCAACATTCGCTGGATCATGGAGAAAGCAAGAGAGTTTCAAAAAACATCTACTTCATTGACTATGCGAAAGCCTTTGATTGTGTGGATCACAACAAACTGTGACAAGTTCTTGAAGAGATGGGAGTACCAGACCACGTTTTCTGTCTTCTGAGAAACCTGTATGCGGGCCAGGAAGCAACAGTTAGAACTGGACATGGAACAACCGATTGGTTTAAAATTGGGAAAGGAGTACAACAAGGCTATATACTGTCACCCTGCTTTATTTAACTTATATTTAAACATATTTAACATATTTAACTTATATGCAGAGTACACCATGAGAAAGGCTGGGCTGGATGATTCACCAGCTGGAATCAAGATTGCTGGGAGAAATATCAACAACCTCAGATATGCAGACGATACCACTCTAATGGCAGAAAGTGAGGAAGACCTAAAGAACCTTCTGATGAAGATGAAAGAAGAAAGTGCCAAAATTGGCTTGAAGCTCAACATTAAAAAAACTAAGATTATGGCAACCACTCCCATCACTTCCTGGCAAATAGAAGGGGAAGAAATGGAAGCAGTGACAGACTTTATTTTCCTGGGCTCCAAGATCACCGCAGACGGTGACTGCAGTCATGAAATTAAAAGACATTTACTTCTTGGGAGGAAAGCTATGGCAAACCTAGACAACTTAATAAAAAGCCAAGATATCACCCTGCCAACAAAGGTTCGCATAGTCAAAGCTATGGTTTTCCCAGTAGCCATGTATGGCTGTGAGAGCTGGACCATAAGAAAGGCAAAGCGCAGAAGAATAGATGCTTTTGAATTATGGTGTTGGAGAAGACTCTTGAGAGTCCCCTGGACTGCAAGGAGATCCAATCAGTCAATCCTCCAGGAAGTCAAGCCTGATTGCTCCCTGGAAGGACAAATCCTGAAGCTGAAGCTCCAATACTTTGGCCACCTCATGAGAAGAGAGGACTCTGTAGAAAAGACCCTCATGCTGGGAAAGATGGAAGGCAAAAGGAGAAGGGGGCGGCAGAGGATGAGATGGTTAGATAGTGTCACCGAAGCGATGAACATGAAATTGGGCGAACTCCGGAAGCTAGTGGAGGACAGGGAGGCCTGGTGTGCTGTGGTCCATGGGGTCGCGAAGAGTCGGACACGACTTAGCGACTGAACAACAACAACAACAACAACAACAACAACAACAACCCTTCATTCTCCAAAACCTGCCTTTCTTAGGAAAAACAGGGTATACATCATTTCAATAAATAAATATGCACTCTCATCTTTTTGGCCTTCCATCCCATATATTTCAAAGGCTTGCTGTTCTCTGCTAAATGGACTAAGTGCTCTAGGACAGCTTATGAGTGCAGCTAACAAGGTAGGCAAGCGACAGCTACTTATCCCTATCAAGGTCTGTGTACGGCTGGTGATTGGCTACAGTGCTGCTTATAACCTAGAACTGCTATCAG
This sequence comes from Lerista edwardsae, assembly GCA_029204185.1. NCBI lineage: Eukaryota > Metazoa > Chordata > Lepidosauria > Squamata > Scincidae > Lerista > Lerista edwardsae. The sequence goes on from JAJKFI010000014.1 coordinate 21,930,774, forward strand.
GGTTCTGATATTCAGGTTGTCATAAAGCAGTTCTGCTGTGTTGTAAATGTATAGAAAACAACAGGGCCACATTCAGCATTGAGTGCCACCGTAGGAATCTTACAGGATCACAGAACATTTCGAGGCAGACATGCAGGCGCATGTGTTTCTGCCTATCATATCACCAAGACAAGGAAAGGCTTTTCTCGTTCATGGAGCAGAGTTAATCTCCTGGCACAGCAGAGGAGAGTCTAAACTATCTGAGCTGCTCAAGACTGAGAGTGGGAGGATGAGTAGATGGCAGCGGGAGCAGCAGTGCCTAATCATCATTCCCACACATCCCTTTCCTCCTCCTCTTCATGACATAGGGAGCTCAGCAGATGGTAAGTGGGATTCAGACTTGAGCAGATTTGATGACGTACCTAAGTTAGTCAAGAGGCTGACCTCCGGAGGTCAGGCATACTTGGCTTTTCTGCCATACTTCCATCCTTCCTGTGATCTGAATGCCACTGATTTAGTGGGTGTTTAGTATGTGCGCCTGACCACTAAGCAACATGTGATAGCCACATCTAAGGTCCCCACCCATCCAATGGCTATAGATGGAGAAGCTCCTGTTACATCATGCAGTGGGAGCTGGAGATTTCCCTGCTCATCTTGTCGTGACAATGACAGGTTACACAGGCATATTCTCCTTCCCAAAGAAAGTGTAAGGTCCAAAGGATGCTCAGGTCAAAGAATAATAAATGGCACTAAAAGCGTGAGCAAGTAGCTATTACTGATGCTTTTTTCCTCATCAAAGTGATATAGGTTGGGTATCGCTTATCCGAAGTGCTCGGGACCAGAAGTGCTTTGAATAACAGACTTTTCCATATTTTGGAATACTTGCATATACATAACGAGAGAGCTTGGTGAGGGGACCAAGTCTAAATACTAAGTTCATTTTTGTTTCATATATCCCTTATACACACAGCCAGAAGGTAATTTTACACAATACTTTCAATAATTTTGTGCATGAAACAAAGTTTGTGAATGAAACACAGTTTGTGATTTTATTTCTTTAGGCAAAAAAGTAAAAAAAAAAGTCATGTTTGCACTCAAAAAAGATCTGCGTTTCAGAATATTTCGTATTTCAGAATTAAGGAGTGCTCAACCTATACCAGAATTATTGGACAGCAAAAGACAACACATATTCTACAGCGCACGGGATGCATTTATGTCATACTACTGACTGATCCTATTGGGCTGATTATACCACCCATGCTTCTGATGTGAAGGTGCCATAAAGCACCTTCACCTCCAAGGGTACGGCCTCAGGAAGGCCTTACTGCCAGTGCCAGGCTAGCGCAGGCCCACCACCGCTCAAGAGCGGCAACGCAAGCTGGTGAGCAGTAAGTGCTACAGCTGCTGGTGTTCTGCCGGTTCCGGGTGGGGCGGGAGGGCGTTCCTGGGTGCATGGATTGGGCTGTGAGGGCACAATCCTAACCAATTTTCCAGGACCAATATAGCTATGCCAATGGGGCATGTGCTACATCCTGCAGTTGTGGGGGCAGTCACGGAGGCCTCCTCCTCAAGGTAAGGGAATGTTTGTTCCCTCACCTTGGTGCTGCATTGCCTTTACCCTGGTGCTGGAAAGTTGGCTAGGATTGCGCCCTAGGCAATCCTGAGCACATTTACTCAAAAGTAAGTCCCACTGTGTTCAGTGGGGCTAACTCCCTGGCAAGTGTCTCATGATCACTTCTGGAGTGTAAGCAGTGCTTTGTATTCCGGAGAAAGGCAGCTGTTTAGGGAGTGTTCTGTGAGCTTTGAGATATTTTAGAAATTAAAAGGAATATCCTGGAATAACCCCAGCATTATGAGGACCAAATGTTCACACTTAAAAAGAAATCCAGGAAAAAGCCTCACAAAGTTGGGGCAAAACATTGGGAAACCATTCATAGCGCAATCCTACCCAGCACCGGCCGGCCAGCACCATATCCAACACTGGGTTGGGGGAGGCTGGAGCCTCCTGCAGCAAGGGAGCATATGCTTCCTTACCATAGGGGAGGCTCCAGCCTTCCCTATGTGCTCCTCGGCTCTGTGCCTGCTAAAGAGCAGGCACGGATCCGAGGAGACCGCATGGCCCAAATCGGGGCTGCATGGCCTCTCGAACAGGCCTAGGATTTGGCTTTACGGCCAAATCCAAGGCCTGCCCATGTCCCACCCACCCCGCCTCTCTCCCTCCCTCCCATCCCCAGGGCGCGCTGTCAGCATGCCTCCTTTGCGCCGGCTGGCTTCGGCTGACGCAAGGGAGGTGCTGCACAGGCACTACAGGGCCGCGGGGCACCCAATCGGCGCCCTTGTGGCAGTGCTAAGCGTGCAGCGCTGGCAAAGCGTGCAGTGCTGGTGCTGCGCGGGAGGCAGGATTGCACTGCCCGTTTTCTGAATGTAGCCTGGGATCCCAAAAATGAGCTTCTCTTTGCATGAAATCCAGGCTGTTGATACAAACCTGATCCCCTGGCTGAATCTTTGTGGGGAGGGGCATGCAAATTCATTGGTTTCTAGTACAAATTTCTAATGCAGTGGAGCTGGGAAATACGATGCATTTATTTTTAACTAAGTGGTGTAAAAATATACAATTCAATGTGATCAGTCTCTAGGCCAACAAGCAAAAAATGGTAAAGGTGAAGATTTCCCCACCACTGAATGGTCTAGTCATGGCCAACTGTAGGAAGTGGTGCTCATCTCTGTTTCTAAGCCGAAGAGCCGGCATTTGAGGACAAGTTTCCATGGTCATGTGGCCGGCATAACTATATGCCTTTGCTTTCGAAATGCTAGGTTGCCAGGAGAGGCCAACAAGTAGCTAACTCCAAAACAACGGAAAGCCCTGCAGGGGATTGTTCAGGCTGCAATTCTCCACATACTTCCGTGGGGTTTAAGTCCCATTGACCTACTTCTAGTGGAACTTTCTTCTGAGTAGGCATGCCTAGGACTGCCCTGCCGAGCGGTCTGTGCCCCCGGTCTGTGCCCCCGCACGGGGGTGCGGAGGGATCCGGTGTAGGAGGCTGGCGCATCTGGTGCGTGTTTGGCGCACCCCGGCCTGTGCGCTTCCCCCGCCCGTTCCCTTCCAAAAGCGCAGGCGGCAGAGGGGGTGAGGAGAGTGGGGGGCTGACGGCGCCGTCGGGAGGAGGAGCGCCGAGAGGAAGGGAGAAAGGCAGCTTATTTGTTGTCCGGGGAGAGAGAACGAGAGCGCGAGAGAGCCTGCGCGGTGACGTCACGCGGAGCTGTCCCTCAGCACCGGGCCGAGCCAGGCGGGCTCTGGCGGAACGGGTTCGAGACCGGGTGGCGCAGGTAGGGGGGCACCGCCGAAGAGCAGCCGGGCAGCGAAAGCGGGAGTCGCTGCTGGGATCGGCGCTGCTCTCTAATGCAGCGCGCCTTGCAGCGAGGGGGAGGGGAAGAGGACGGCCCCGTCGGGGTGAGCAGAGGCTGGTCGATCGCAGAGGAGTGAATGAAAGGGACTGGCGGGGAGGGAAAGCAGCCAGGGCTGATGGAAGCACAAAGCCGGGAAGAGGGAAGGAGGAAAGCAGTGGCGGCCACCATGCCTCCTTCGCTCCGGCCCGGGGCCAGCAGTTGGCGCTTGCAGCTCAGACAATGGTAAGAAGTTTTTTTTTGGGGGGGGGGGCGGGTGATTGGAGTGCCCCGAAGCGCCCAGCACCTCCGTGGAGGGGATCGCATCCAGCGTAGCCACAGCAAAGCGGCTATTCAGCATCTTGATCCTGGCCTAGCCGGGCATGAATGGGAGGATGTAGCGGGAGGGAGTGTGTGTGTGTGTGGGGGGGGGATTCCAGATTATCCTTTCTTCGCGCACACAATAGGTTTCTCTCGCTGCTGCAGCCACAGAGGCCTCCTCAGCCAGGCTCAGGGGCTAACGCTATCCCCAGCCGCAGATCCTCAAGCCCTGCTGGAAGGCTGGTCCCCTCAAGGAGCAAAAAGTGTGTTTGCCTAGACAAGCTTCTGTTCCCTTTGGCTTGCTTTGCTTCGAAGTGACACCTCTGGCTGGGAAAAAGCACAAAACACAACCCGGCTCTGATCGAGTTCTATATGCTAATTAGCCTTACATTAGTCTCTGTAAACAAAACCTGGTCTTAGGGAAAACAAAAACAAAATCTTTGATTGGGTAGATAGAAATAATATTTCTCTCCCCCCTAAAAATCTCCTCTTTGTATTGCTGGCCATCTAAGGTCTAACCCCAGCATCTGTAGGGTCCACAAGCCCAGGATTCTCTTGGGACCCCTCATCCCAAACAAAGGGAACCTGGCCAGTTCCCCAGAAGTCTTTGCAGCTCAGTATCCTAGCAACGCTGCAGCTTCCTTTATGTGATCTGTAAGACCCAAACAAGGATGCAACCTGGTGGAAATTTTTGCATGAATGACGGGAAACAAACTGATAAGGGCTGGGACCAAGTTATGGCATAAGGGATGGACAAAGTCTGGTACTGTACTAGCAAGCTCAGGGAAAGGGGAAAATACAGGCTGGGGCATGATGGTGTGGTAGTGGAGGATATGGTGACAAGCTTGCTGCATAGTGAATGGCTGTGGGAGGACCCAGGCTGGAATGTTGCAAGGAGAGTGGCAATCCCACAGACTTCTCCAATCAGGCCTCCCTCCATGGCTGACATGGCAGATTAGAGGCTGGTGATGCTGAGGGACTCGGGCCACTGTAGTGCCAAAGCAGGAATTTCAAAGGGGAGACTGCGGTGTTGTCCCTGATTTGGTGCTACCACTTCTTCCAATTCTGCTTGTTCTTCTGGGTTGTCAGCACATGGATCAGCACAGTCCCCTGTGTGGCTTGGCAGAGTCAAGCAAACTGGTTCATCACACCCAAGACTAGCAAACAACTCTTTTTGGAAGAACTCACAGGAAATTAATATCACCAGCCTTATGGTTGAGATGAAAAGGATAGTATGTCTTGGAATAGACTGGCATGTAGTCAATCAACCAGATGGTGGCAGGGGCCTTGTGCAAGACAGTGTGGGGAGGGGCTCAGGAACACTGAATTTCAGCATGGGATTTACATGAACATAAGAACATAAGAAAAGCCTGGATCAGGGCAAAGGCCCATCTAGTCCAACTTCCTGTATCTCATCGTGGCCCACCAGATGCCTCAGGGAGCACACAAGACAACATGATCCCTTGCACCTGGCATTCTGAGGTAGATGGAACAGGGTAACTTCCAGTTGGTACTGAAGGGACTCATATTCCAGTAATGTTGCCTTTGTTGTTAGAAGCTGCTGAGTCTTTCAGTCCTAGTAACCCAGTATGGGTTCTTCCTCCTTTGAACCTGTTCATATGGTTGAGACCCATCAGACTCATAACTAGGGGTGTTTGAAAATGGTGGGTTGTTTGTTTTTGCAGATTTCATGATTTGAAAGGCAGAAAGCAGTATTACATGTTATTTTTAAGTTCGCATTCCAAGTTCTCATTTTTATTAATTTTGAATGTTTTAGAAGTGTATTAGGTAGTTGATGTAGGTGATATAGTGTCAGCAGATGCAGCCACAGTATTATTTGTGATTGGAAAAGTGATCTATTTTAATTTCTGGAAAATAAATGTGGTGTTCTGTGTTTTTATTAGGATATTTTAACCCACACAAGGCAGTATTTTGTGTTTTTATGCATTTTTCACACACACACACACACACACACACACACACACACACACAGAGAGAGAGAGAGAGAGAGAGAGAGAGAGAGAGAGAGAGAGAGAGA
>JAJKFI010000014.1:21936505-21972460 GCA_029204185.1 Lerista edwardsae
AGAGAGAGAGAGAGAGAGAGAGAGAGAGAGAGAGAGAGAGAGAGAGAGAGAGACCACCACCACCACCACCCCTGCTCATAACATAAAGGCTCAAAACAGCCATTCCAACCAGGACACCGCAGTCAGTCACAAAAGCGTAGACTGAAGCATCCTGTTCTAGACACTCTCTGGAGTCAAAGTTCTAAGCGGCACTGACAGTCTGGGGTTGCACAGGCTTGGGCAGTACATGTGTATGTGTGGTTGTCGCTTATCTGTCTCTCAGTTGGTGATGATTCAGGTGCCTTCCAATGCCAGGCATGTTGGAATTGGTTGCACAAGTCTACCCTGCTCCTCAACAATTAAATATGCATATGACTTTTTCTTGCCCCCTTGAATCCCCTGCAGGGCGTTTCATTCCAGGGTAGGGTTAGACCCTGGGTTTCCTTCTTGTTTGCAGAGCATTTGGCAGACGTGGCCCAATGCTGCAGCTGCTCCTCACAGGACCACTCCCCTGGGCTGCTCCCAGGTTAATAGGATTCTTTCATTAGGAGCTTTTCTGCAAGCTTTCAGAATAATCCCAGAGGCAAAAAGAGGATAAGGCTGCCAGGATTCCCTGCTGCACAAACAGACTCTATCAGCAGGTATTCCTAACCCTAAGCCTCAGGAAAGGTTTGCTGTTATAGTAGCATGCCCTGGCACTGTTTCTTGGGGTGTAAATGGCTCAGTGCCACAATTTTGCACCCTGCAAAAACACCCTCTGTCAGTAGGGACTGAGCCCATCTGATGCTCTGGCAGCTTTTCTGATCCATCCTGGCCAAGTGAGATTTCACTGCATGCTCCCTTGCTAGTGCTTCCTGTCAGGATATGAATAACCCTTTCCTAAGATTCAAGGAGCAGAACCCAAACTACACTATACTAGCCCCTCTCCATAGCTCCCATGCCTTACTGTGAGAACCTAGGATTGCAACCCCTTTCTGCAGTGACCTGGTTTCTAGAACTACCCAAGTTGCACTCCCAAAGGACTAGTATACAGAAAGTTTCTCCCCACCCCCCACCCACCCCAAAAAACCCTGGTCCTTCCTTTGTGGAATCATCTACTACTGTTCTTTGTAACAAAGAAATTGTCTCACTGTTCTTTTTTAAGGTCATAACATTTGCCTGGACTGATATAGCCCATAAAGGGAGCCTGTGGGAAAGTGGGAACTCTAGTCCTCCATCATTGTGGAGGAGGATTAGCCGGAGCTCAGCCAATTCCTGGAATGAAGCCGAGCTGGCAGTCTTGGAACCTACAGCAGGGCCAACAGTCATGCATCCAACAGCCTTTGCAGAAGACTTAAACATGGTTAACACAGCAGACGTCCAGCAGTTTCCCCGCTCAGAGAGAGAAAGGATGAGGCTGATATATCTGGTGTCTTCTGCGCTCAGATGCACACATGTAGGCAGTACAGCTCAAGATCTGTCCCTGCAGGGGAGATATTTCTGGCTGTATCAGAGCCAATATTAGGCCCACAGCAGGTGTTAGTTAGCTGTGAACTTTCCTGGCTTTTCTTTCTTTCTAGCAAAGGGGACCATGGTGAAGAGGGAGGGGAAGAACAGTGCGGGTATGTGTGTGTGTCAGGGAGTCAGAAAGGCTGTGCTACAGAGGAAAACAAATTAGAGATTGACTAGGAAGTGACTGTTTAGGGCTGAATTTTTCCACATTTAGGTTTGAACTGATTTTGGCAGATGGATGCTGGCATGAGGCCAAACATTCCTGTTAGGGAACAAGAGCCTGACAGTTTGTTTGTGTCCATTCAGTAGATTGGTGTGATTTTCAGAGATAGCAGATAGAGAAGGTGATCTATTTTTATTAGGCTAGTACTTTGTTAGTCTAGAAATATGGTTATGAGTTGCACCGAGCTCCAGCTGTGCACCTGGTTGAGATACACAGAAGTGAAAAAATTCTCAGTCACTCAATGTCTTGCATCTTCTTACACCATACACACACAAAGAGACCAGTTCAACACGACCTGGTATTTTACTAGCATTTTTCTGACAGAACCTGTATGTTTACTGTATTGAGTCTAACGCTGCAGTCTTGCGTACACTTACTTTGGAGTAAACCCCACTGAACTCAATAAGTGAGTCAAAAGATATAGGATTGGGTCTCAAGTCCAATCCTGAAAAAAGTGTTCAGCACAAGATCATTGTGTTAATATTTACCAAGCATTCTTCTCCTGCTCATTCCAAACCAGTCTCCATGCTCAGGGTTAGTCTGCCCTGGAATACCAGGTGCCAAGGACATACCATAAGAGAGCCTTCATGCCCTGCTGGTGAGTTTCCTGGAGGCATCTGGCTGGCTGCTGTGGGAACCAGACTTTCAACAGAGTTATTCTTATATAATTTAATGTAATAGCATTTTTCATTTTATATAGCATACTGAGTTTTATGGGGAGCCCTTGTATCCGTCACATCATCTGGAACTGACTCCACCTAGCTAGGATCCATTCTTTATTATTATGGCCCATCCCTAACCCTGCAGCAGGTTGCTTATGCAGAGAGAAGCCAACTCACAGCAGAATTCTATGCATATCTACTCAGAAGCAAGTCCCATTGAGTACTATAGAGCTTACTGCCGGGTAAGAGTATATAGGATTACAGCTTCAGCCATCTCTTTTAAGATCAGACAGTTTTCTGTTAGCATTTTTTGATGACAAATCACCTGTGACTCCTAGTAATCCAAAGCCATTTTATTTATTTCTCATAGTTCCTCATATTGGGGGTAATAGAACCAAAGTATGTTTGTCTTGGTGTGTGTGTGTGTGTGTGTGTGTGTGTGTGTGTGTGTGTGTGTGTGTGTTTGGGGGGGGGGGTTGGAATGGGCCATGTGCTTCTCAGTTGCTTCCTCCAACTTGTGTCCAGCAGCTCTGTATTTGTTAAGAGCCTGCCTGAACTTTGTTCCATTTACTGTTCCTGTAATAAAATAGCTCTTTGCAAGTATAAGTGGGAAGCCAACGTTCTGCCAGCTTTGATGCTGTTATCCCTGTGAACAATATATTGACGTGGTAGCCCTTGATCCAGCAGTCTGAACCTTGTTTAATGCAATTCATTGATTTGCTGGAGATGACGGACTATAAATTAGATAGTGATGATATATGTGAATACAGGTGATTGTATGGTGACTGGTAGTCTATAATGATGTCCCAGGTGATGAGGAGAATTTTACCATTGTTGCTGATTTCCTGGATTTCTGACTGGGAGTGAATGTGAAATAGTATTAGCCTCATTGACAGGGTTTATTACAGATGACTGGATGTCAAGTGGTTACTTGGTAAATCATTGTGTTACTTCCACAAGCACTGCGAAAGGAGGAGGCCAAAAATCTCTGCTTACGTTGTCACTGGAAAGTGTGAGTTTCTTATCTCATAGGCAGCAATGCTATGCTTGCTTTCCCTAGCTGGAAGCTGTCTCCATATCTATCTACAATGCAGTTGAGGCTTCAGGGCTTTCCATTTTGTTACAAGGCTAGCCTAGCAAGCCTGGGCACATGGGCAATGGGCAGATCGCACTAGGCTGCACCGCCAAGACTTATTACTGTGCTCATGATGGAGACATGTTTCATGCTGGTTAGTCATAATGTGGAGGTTGCAAGGCATGTTTAAGGGGCGTCATGCCTTGTATTGGGGGAGCCTAGCAAGGAAGACATGGATTGGAATAAGAGGTATTCAGGAGTGAGGCTGCGATCAAGACTGAAGTGAATCAAGCAGGAATGGGGGAGAAGGAAGGGTTGTGTCTTTCCATGCAGCCACATTGAAAAGGCAGAGAGGCGGGGGAGGGAGGGTGCCGTGTGCTAGAAGCAGAGTTGTTGAAACAAAGCAAAAAGATGTAGCCGAGAAGAAGGCAGAGGATAATTTCTCAGCAGCCAATTGGAAAATGACTTGCCTCCCTTAGCAACAGAGAGTGCACCAATCAGGAGAGGATGTGCTTTCAGTATTGGTGCTCATTGGCAGATTGGGGAGTGAAGGGAGAGAGACTGAAAATCATGGAGAGCGAGATTTCCCAGGGCCCTGACGTGCAAGAGGGTGGGAAGCAGGATCCCTCTCTCTGCAGTTCGTGTGTGTGTGTGTGTGTGTGTGTGTGTGTGTGTGTGTGTGTACACTGCCTGCCTGGGGGTGGGTGTCAGATACATCCCTATGGATATTCAGGGTTCTGTCCTTTCACTGGCAGATTGCGGGGTGGTGGTGGTAGAGTTGCCTGCTACTCGATCTTGGGTCTTGCATGACAGTCTGATCACATGTCAGCCAGGAAGCTGTTAACGCAAAAGCCTCACTGTTGCTCCCCCTCCTGTAATCCAGCAGTCCGGAAAAGGGGGGGTGGGGAGTGGCTAGAGTGTTGCACGTTTTAGGGTATAACAGGATCCAGGATCTCTTGCTGTATTTGCTGCTGCTGTCAGTAGCTGGACTTCAAGTGGTAAACTGGGAGGAGGCTGCCGTTCTCAGCCAGCCAGCCAGCCTTTCATTCTCTGAAGGCTAGACTCGGGCAGCCAGACACACACACACAGGGTTAATGAAACTCAATCTCCGACAGATGCTTTTCCAAACTGCTACACCCCCTTCCGTGACTCATTCACTTACCCCACTAGTTTTGGCAGCTAGAAAGGGGGGGAGAGGGGTGTCTGCTTATGTGTTGTTAAAAATGTCATCTGTTCTTCTTTCCATTGCCATGGAGACCATACCGTGGCAATTCCCTTTATAGCAACATTTCCTCCACCACCTCCACCACCCTCAAATTTTGGAAAGTTGTCCTATCCCTGCTCAGAGCCTTGCTCTTCTAGTGTTGCTCTGAGCTCTTTCCGTCATGGAATATGCTGTAAGCCTCCCTGGTCAGCTTGGCTGAGATGGTGAGATTCTTTTTTTGAATCTGAGGTGGAGAAAGATCAATGGCAGTCCTGAGCACCATCCAAGAAATCTTGCAAGGGAGGGTGCCTGAGCTGTTCTTCCCCTTTAATTCATCACCAACACTCAACAGCTTTGTCTGCCTGTAAAGTCTGGATGGACTTGGTCCAAGCCTGGGCCTCGAGAGCTGGTGACTCTGAAATTGTCATGTATTTGATCCTCATTGCTACTTGGGGGGCAATCCTAAACTGATTTAGTCCAGCATAAACTAAGCCAGCAAAGTTTGGCCAGCACAAGGGACACCGTAAAGTACGTTTGGACCACTCAAGAGAGGCCAGAACACAGACGTGCGCCAGTGGTGTCATCCAAATGATTTAGGAACAGGTACTCACTTTTGATTGGCACTTGTCGGGGTCCGCCCACCGGAAGTGATGTCAGAAGCCAGAAGTGATGTCGTGATTGTTGCCATGGATGTGATCATGTTTGTAATAACTTCAGCTTGTGATTAGTGTTGATTTAACTTCTATTGCTTTGCTTTCTAGAGATGTGTATATACATATTTTGCTTCAATTGTTCCCTGGTTAAATAGCAGGGGCCAGCTTTGAGTGGGCGGGGCCAGCTCAACTTCTAGGAACCGGTACTCACGTAGTGGTGCGTAGTGGGTGCATGACATCACTGACGTGCGCCATCCTCCCTGACTCCGAGAGTAGTTCAAACACGCTTGACGGTGTCCCTTGTGCTGGCCAAACTTTGCTGGCTTAGTTTATGCCGGCCTAACTCCAGTTTAGGATTATGGTCTTGAAGCCTCTTTCAGCTCCCATCCAAACAAAGGGAAGATTTCGCCCTGCAGAATATGGAAAGGGGTTGCCTTAAGGTCTGTGAATAGTCCCAGATTGAGTCCATAAAGATGTCAGTTTGACCCTTTACTTGGCTGTCTATGGGGTTCACATGAGTAGTTTGGGTGACTAGTCCTTTGCCAGACTCCCAAGAAGCTTAAGCCTCACCTTTCATGTCCTCCTCTCCACAGATGGAAGCATTGCCATGAGCCTGCACCCCCCACAGGCACTGGGGCGGGAGTGGGGAGCCTGACGTTGCCTCGGAGACCCTGCAGAGCCATGACGTCAACGGTACAGACCCTGCGTTTTCCTCTGCTGCCACATGCCCCAGGCCAGGACCGGACACATAGCTGTGAGCAGGAGATTGAGCGGCGCTACCAGGTGGTGCCCTCAGTCGTGTGCGCCATGTGCTGCCTCTTTGGGATCATCTACTGCTTCTTTGGTGAGCAGGAGCAGGGATCATGGTGTTGGCAGGCTACTCTGGGTGCATAGAGGATAATTGGGAGGCAGCTCGGAGACTGGAGGGGAGAAGTGCTCTGAACTCCCTTCACCAGGCCCACATCACACTCACGGTCCCCAGCAATGGAACAGTGCACAGGCTGACAAAATTCTCACAGTGGTATCCCACTTGCTTTCCTAAATCTTCTTAGCAAGGCCTACGTTGAAAACTCAGTGGGTCTTATTTTTGAATAAACGTCATTAGGATCAAGCCACACGGAAGATAGAGTTGCTGGCTCCCTGCTTTGATAACCTTTCTCTTGCTTGCTTCAGTGGCGGATCTAGGGGGTAGCAGGGGGGGCAAGAGCCCTGGGCACCGTCTTGGGGCTGTCTAGGGGGGTGCCAGTGGCCCCCACAACATTGCGCAGGTAGATCTGGGCTCTGGAGCCCAGGTCTACCCATTGGGACCAGCCATGAGTAGACCTGGGCTCCCTCAAAGGGAGCCCAGGTCTACCCACGGCCGTTTCTAATGGATAGACCTGGGCTCCCACGAGGGGAGCCCAGATCTGCCCACGGTCGTTTCTAATGGGTAGACCTGGGCTCCCATGGGGGCACACTTCTATTGGGTGCCCCAAGCTCCATTTTAACTAGGTCCGCCCCTGCTTGCTGTGTTAGTATTCCCTGAACCCCACACACTTTCAGGAAGCGTTCTAACAGCGGAGAGCTGTTCCTCTGCTTCTGATCATGCAGTACCAACTCGAAGGGTTGTTTCAACACGTCCTGCTCCCTGCTAGTCCACATGGCTCGCAGGGCACAGTCTTCGCAAGCTGCATGGCTGGGTTTGGGGGCTAAACACTATCTTAGCAGAAAGATTACTTAGTTTTCCCTGGGACATTTATGTACGACCCACTATATGTTACAAGCTCCAGTGGGGAGCTCAGGACGCTGTCCACGGAAAATGACTTTGCTGTTGAAGTATGAGATTGCAGGATCCTCTTATCCTGTGGTTCTCAAACTGCTTGAGAGTTTGAGAAGCACTGTAAGTTATGGCAAGGGAGGCAGGAAGGCAGCAACATGATCGGGAAGATTGTGCTGCTGCTAGGGTTAAATGGTCTTTTATAGTACTTTCCCTGTGCAGTGCCAGCTTCATGGGGGGTCCAGGGAGCCTGCAGACCCCTCTGCAGGACTTCCCCCACTACACCTCCTAACAGCTAGAAGAAAGTAAAAAAAAAACAGCCACTTACGGTTTTGCAACAAAAACAGGAAGTGGCCATTTTTCCCTTTTCAACTATTGAGAGGCTTGGGGAGCCCTACAGAGAGGTCTGCAGGCTCCCTGGATGCCCCAGGAGGCCAGTGCGAGACAAGACCATTTACGATCTTCCAATCACACTGCTGCCTTTCCCCCTCCCCACGCCCCTTATGGGGCCAGTGGCAGGACTTTTCAGGCAGGGGCGTAGCAACACCTCAGTTTGAAAGCCTCTGCTGTAGGAGATGCATTTTGGGGGATCTCGGAGCAGAACCTCAGAGGTGGGGAGGTGGGGGAAAGTTGGTATCAGCGCCCAGGACTCTCTGGGAAGTGGCCAGTGCTAGCCCTACCCGGCCATGCAGAGCGACAGGCAGCCCTGCCTTGAGTCCCTCGTTGCATTCCCAGTTGCTAAGCCCGGCTTCCTCTTTCCCTCAGGCTACCGATGCTTCAAGGCTGTGATGTTCCTGACGGGGCTGATGTTCGGCTCAGTGATCATCTTCATGCTGTGCTACAAGGAGCGGGTGCTGGACACTCAGCTGAGCGTGGAGGCCTCCGTGGGCATTGGGCTGGGCATTGGGGTGCTCTGCGGGCTGGTCACCATGCTGGTGCGCAGCGTCGGGCTCTTCATGGTGGGGCTGCTGCTGGGGCTGCTGCTGGCCGTGGCCGCCTTGGTGGTGATGGAGCAGTTCTACCACCCGCCTACCGTCTGGATCCCCATTGGCCTGCTGCTGGGCATGGGCATGCTGTGTGCCGTGCTTACCCTGCAGTGGCAGCGCCTCTTCACCACGCTCTCCACGGCCGTCTTCGGGAGCGCCGTCATGACCGCCACGGCCGACTACTTTGTGGAGCTCTTCCTGCTGCTGCAGTACGTCTATGAGCGCGTCAAGGTCGCACCTGCCCGGCCCATCTGCTGGTACAGCTGGGTCATTCTGGGCACCTGGCCTGTCCTGGCCTTGCTCGGTGTCCTCGTGCAGTGGAAGGTCACGGCGGAAGGATATTCACACACTGAGGGTGAGTGGAGTGCTGGCAGGTAGCCAGGAAGTGAGTTGGAAGCAGCCTTCCTTGTAAGCTGGAAGAGAAGCTCCACACAGCTTCCCTCCAGGTGCTCCAGAGCCACCCCCACACAAACACGATAGCGCTCCGTGTGCTTCCCCCAAATTTAGAAGAAACATTGGTTGGTTGGTTGGTTGGAAGCAAGCAAAAGAACCGCCGAATTGGATCGACCTAATGGCTCATTTGCCCGCTGGCTGCATACAGCCCAGTTTCCTGCCTAGTCCCATTCATGCTACATTCAGCGTTTATCGTCCTCTTCCTCTCCTATCTAACCAGGAGGAAGCTTATCAACACAAAGAGCCTGAAGTCTTCTAGTCTCATGTTCCGATTTATAAACCACAGTGAAGCCACAGCTCCCACATTTGGATGATACGCGTGGAGCTGTGGTTTAGCAAACTTGAATTCTTCTGCATCTAAGCTGGGGAGGGAAAGGGGAGGGAGGAAGGAGGAAGCGCATGGGCTTAGTACTTCATGGTTTGTTGGATCATCTGACTTGGGTATAAAGTTCTGGGCCATATGAATGGGTTTATCTTTGCAGCCTTTGTAAGCAGGAGCAGAACTTACTGCCAGAAATAGCCATTTCTGTGTTCATGTGTTCATGCTTGTTTTCCAGACAGAACTAGGTTGTCAACTTTTCTGTGGGCCTCTGGCGCTGTGCCCTTAGCTACTGTACAGCTGAGTGTGCAAACACTAGGAACATTTTTTCCTTGGTTCTGTTCCTGTATGTTACAGACAGTGGCCTTTCCCATTTGCCTCCTCTCCTATAGTAAATACAGTTTCAAGGGTACAGTGCTGTTCTCCAGGCCCAGAAGAGCATAGGAGCCAGAGGTGGATCTACAGGGAGGGCAAAGCTCTAAGTGTTGCAAGAAGCCTTACCCTGTCATGTAAATCCCTCCTCTCCCTTGCTGCTGTAGCCAGTAAGCAACGCCAAGATGTTGCTGTTCCCTGTGAGGATTGGCTAAAACGGTGCAGGAGAGGAGTGATTTCCACTGCAAGGTCAGGCTTCTTGCAAAACCTAGAGCTCTGCCCTCCCTTAGATCTGCCTCTGATAGGAGCTGGCTGTGCTGCTCATAGTCAACTCATGTCAGTAATTTCTTTCTTTAAAATTCAAATGATGAACCAAGCAATCTGTTACACTGAAATACCCCCATAATGTTACAAAACCCCAGTGAAGATGCATTTGTTCCCTTTTCCAGGGAAAGCCCTGCCGCTTGCAATGGGGCTCCTTGACTCCCACCGGCTATTTTGCTGGCAGTGATTGAGCAGCCCTGTGTCAGGCTGCCCAGGCCTCTGCCAGGGATAAGATCTGGCGGTGGAAGTCACCGCCGGGTCCCACCCCCTCGCGAGGCTGCCCTGCTGCTCTCCCCCACCCGTCCAAGAACTCCCTCCTGTCCTGCCCAGAATCCCAGCAACACCAGCAAGGGGTAACTTTACCTCTTGCCACTGTCGCTTCACTGCCTCTGGGCAGCGAGGGGCTGGGCGGCGAGGGGTTGGCAAGAGCTTACTGCCCGTGCGGCCCATGCCTCATGGCACAACACCAGAGCGAGCAGTTTGCTTGTACCGCTTGTGCTGGAGGGCTCTGGATTGAACCCTTACAATCCTAGGAATAAGCCTCTCTGATCACAGTGCAATTTATTTCTGGATAAACAGGCCTAGGATTATTTCTGGATAAACAGGCCTAGGATTAAATAGAAACAAGCCTTCTTTCACCACATTGTTGGTGGTGGTGGGGGAAGCAGGATCCTTTATTTATTAGATATACTTTATTTCTAAACTTATTTTTCAACTTAAAATACGTAGAAAATGGTTTAAAATAAAAAAAACTTAAAACAATATAAAATCATCAACAAAGATTTACAAGCCTAACAAATCAAAGCACCATGCAATACTGTCTTCACGAAAATTAATGTGTCAGCTAAAACAAGAAAGTCATGTCCACTGTAAAAAAACACCAGAATAACATCCAATAAAAACTATGAGCAAAAGTGTGTTTTTAGCGAACACGTAAAGGCAGACAATGGCTGGCCGTCGTTGGGCAAAATGTTCCACGGACAAGGTGCCACTACTGAGGAGGTTCTGTCTCCAATCATCGGCAATCGAATTTACTTCAATGATGGACCCTATAACAGGGACCAAGAAGATGACTTGAAGGCCTGGTAGGCTCCTGTGAGCTGATCCTTCACGCAAAGTCCCAGACCATGCATGGTTTTAAAGATAATAACCAGCGCCTTAAATAGGACCCAGAAATTGCAGTTAATACAAAACATGTCTATGTTCTGAGTGTCTCACGCCCACCAGGAACAACCTGATAGCACCTGAGCTCCCACCAATTAATTGCAGCCAAATTGCAAATTGCATACAAGTTTCAAGGCTTAAGCCAGATAGAGGGTGCATCCAGCTCCGTTTCTTGTCTCCAAGGGCCAAACTGCATCTAACATACAAACAAAAGTAGAATCAGAGAGTTGGAAGGTACCTTGGAGATCTCTAGTCCAGTGCAAGGAATTATAATTGTTGACAAGTCCCCTTTTCAAATGTGCTTCATGAGAGAGTGAACATGTGTGTATGCCGGGGTGTTCGTGTGCTTAACTGTTTTTCCACCCACCATTCTCCCACCAACAGATTCCCTCCAGCAGCTTGCTCCATTCCTATTTCCAACCTCGGCAGAATTTACAAGGTGCATTTGCATAAATTACACAGTTATTTTAAAATATCAGACATCTTTCCCAACCATGGCAAAAGGTTGGTTAGCAGGTTTTGGCGAGAACGGGTCTGCTTTTGTCCAGCCATGCTGCTCCTCTTGCTGTACTGTTGTTCAGCCTTGGGGTTGAGACCCCGATAGGGTCACGAAGCCTCAGTTGTGGGGTTGTGGTAATTTACAGGAATGAGGGCACAATCCTAACCTGGAGTTAAGCCGGCACAGTTAGGCCAGCAATGTTTGGCTGGCACAAGGGCCACCGTAAAGCGCGTTTGGACCACTCTTAGAGTCAGGGAGGATGGCACACGTCTGTGTGCTGGCCTCTCTGACTCCGAGAGTGGTCCAAACACACTTCATGGTGTCCCTTGTGCCGGTCTAACTCCAGGTTAGGATTGCGCTCTAAAAAAGGTTGAAAAACACTGGACTAGAGCACCACCAAGTAAAGGGGGAGGCATCTTGTGTACCTGTTCAGGTACCAGGAGACTGTGTCCCAGTCCTGCTCAGGTGTTTAGAAATTGTGCTAAAACAGCTTTCACTACTGCCAGGCTTCATAATAACTTTTTCTGTTCTAATAAGAATATTTAGTTATAGTGAACAGTGCTGGGAGTGGGGTGGATGGAAAGCGTTGTGGGAGGGGGCGGGACCAACAATGGGGCCCCCAGTCTCATGCTTTATTTGTTTATGTATTGGGGTAATGGCATGAAAAAGGTTGAAGCCGTGGTTCCCAAACTGCTGGATCATGACCCACCAGCCAGGGAAGCCTTTCTCCCTGTCCCTTTAAGGGGTGTGGAGGCGGGAAGGCAGCAACGTGATCCACAGGATCGCACAGTTGCCGGGGATGGGAGGGGTTTTTTTTACATTTACCAGCCTCTAGTGCTGGGGTCCTGGAGATCTGGGGAGCCCTGCAGTGGACTCCCCAAGCCCCCATACACATTAAGAAAAAAAGACCTCTTCCTGTTTTCATTGTGAAACCAGAAGTACCCTTTTTTTCTTTTTTTTAAACATGTTTGGAGGCTTGGGGAGCCCTCCGTAGGGCTCGCTAGACCTTCAGGACCCCTGCGCTGGAGGCTGGTGTAAAAAAAACCCCTTCCATCTCCAGTAGCAGCATGATGATCCTGGGGATTGCATTGCTGTTGCAGCCCTGCCTCTGCGAATACTTAAGTGGCCCCCTCCTCCCACAGAGGACTTCGGGAACCACTGGGTTGAAGACCCCTGCTGTAGAAAGAGGAGGCAGCATATGCTGCTGAATATGCTTAGGTTCGTTCTTGTTTTGTGCAGAAAAAGAACATCAGATTAAGAGTCCGGCATCTCTTATCTGAATGATTTCTCCCTAGAGTCAAAATGGCTGAGGACCAAACACCTTGAGCTTAGAGGTGCATTCCTCACCCACTCCACCTAATGTGTTTTTTGATATTTGCTCTGCTAGCCAGGAACTTACCTGATGGGGGAGGCGGGAATCTCAGCAACAGTTTTGGCCTCTGTCTCATCCAACACTAACATATTCCAGAGGTGATATCTGCTAGGCCCTTCGTTGTGCTGGGGGTTTTGCCTCATCCCTCTCCTCCTTCTCTCTACAGTGATTATTAGTCGACAGCAGCGCCGTGTCCAGCTGATGAGGATCAAGCAACGGGAAGAGCGCAAGGAGAAGAAGAAGAAGAGGCGGCCACATCCTCACCCCCACTTGCAGCACAAGGCCCACCCACCAGAGCCTGCCTATCGCCGCAAGCCTAACCCTGTGCGCCGATTTGATGGGGATGTGCTCTCCCCAGTGAGTGAATGCCAGTGCCCTCCTACACAGGGGCAGGGTAGTGGGGCTGTATGTGTTGGGGGTGTGGGAGCCACAATTCCATTGCAAAGAACTCATCTGTCTAGCCACATCGGTGAGACGGACTGATGGAGGGAGTCAAGTTGCCCCCCATTATTTTCCTCTCAGTTTCACCGTCCTTTGCCTTCGGATAATCAATGAAGTCTTCCATCTCTAGAATCAGTTGTACACCTAAGATGCCCCTGTTTCAGTAGCCACCCTGTGTAGGATGAGTTTCCTGCCTCTGTCTGGGCCCATTGATGGGCCCTGCCATCTGTATGAAGTTCCCATAGAAAAAAAGTGAGAAATGGGGACCAGTGGGACTCCAGCGTTGTAGACTAGCCACCAATTGAATTAGGGTTACCAGGCACAAACTGGGACAGAGTGCCTGTACCTTTAACCATTGTATAGAAGAGGGAATTTGGGCAGGTGCAGCTCTCATGGAAGGGCTTCAAAAGCTCTGCCCAAATTCCCTCTTCTATACAATGGTTAAAGGTACCGGCACTCTGTCCCAGTTTGTATCTGGTAACCCTAACTGAATGCATCAATGTGCAGGGAAATCAGTGCTAGGCAAATAGGGCAGGGCATCACAGCAAGATGAATAGAGCAACTGTATCCAAGTTGTGCTCCCCCCTGCGTATGACAGTATTAGCTAAGACCCAGAAGTCGAGGGGTATGCCTCCTTTTTCCCTGTCTCTGTGGAAGTTCTCTCCAGCTATAATTCCTCAATCTCCCTTGGATACCACTGGTATTGACATGTGGCCCTTGAACATTAGTAATTAATGTACAGGAAGTGCAGTGGCCTTCTCATGCCATAACAACAGAGCCAGGAGCTTCAAGTGATGGTTGAATGTGCTTCATCATGGCAGCTGCTGGTCAGTTGCACTCAGTAAGCCTGTGCTCATTAATCTCTTTGGTACGCATGGCAACAAATGGCCAGGAACAAGTTGGGCTGTGATGATGACACCCACCACTGCTCCTCCCCATATTGGGGTGCCCAGATGCCTAGGGAACGAAGGGACTGGGACCTGTAAGAAACTGCAAGGCCAGGCAGTGCCCTTTGTATGATAAATTTGTAAAGCGTGAGCAGCAGAACATGTTCCTGAACATTTAGGGGCAGGCACTGTTCCTTTAGGGACATGGTGCAGAGGCGGAGGAAGGGTATAGCGGGGGGGTGGCAAGAGCAATGGGCGCCAGCAGCAGCGAGGCGCCATTGCACGGAGCAACCCTCGCGCTTTTTGGCCCACCCGCCCTATCTTACGCCCGTATCGCTCCGAAATGGAGCTATCCCAGGCGCAGGGAGGCATGGCTGGGCGACGCATGGGGGTGGGGCGACATGCTGGGGCGTGATTACGTTTCCCTGCCCTGGGCGCGCTTGGGGCTCCGTATGTCTCTGATGTAGTGGCGCTGCAGGTTAAACTGCTGTTGCTGAATTTGCTGCTGGTTGGCAGTTTGAGACCATGCGACGGAGTGAGCTCCCATCACTTGTCCCGGCTCCAACCAACCTAGTAGTTTGAAAGCGCATACAAATGCAAGTAGATAAATAGGTACCACTTCAGTGGGAAGGTAATGGAGTTCCGTGCGCCTTGGCGTATGGCCATGCTGGCCACATGACCACGGAAACTTGTCCTCAGGACAAATGCCAGCTCTTCAGCTTAGAAATGGAGATGAGCACCGCCCCCTACAGTTGGGCACGACTAGACCATTCAGCCTTTACCTTACTTTTCCTTTGGAAACCTGACTAAGGTCCCCTGTATATTTAGGAATGTGCATGTGCTGGTCACACTTCATGTGTCTACTCTAGCAAACGCTTGGGGTGGGTGCAGAGACTTTTGCCACTTAATGCAAAGATCAGCCCTTAGTTTTTTTTGGCCTGCTGAGGTCACCGCACAGCACAGGTTGACCAGGTCAGGTCACACCCCTTGGCTAGAAGACATCCCAGGAGGGGTTGTCAGCATCTCTCAATAGGTGTGCGATGAAGAAACCATAAGAGAGGAAGGAGTTAACAGCTGAAAGTGGCATGAGGAGAAACAGCTGGCTCATGGCTACTTTCAAGGAGGGGGAAATTTGGCAGGCATGAGGCCAGAGGATATGCCGACTTCCAGGCAGATAGGTGGAAAGATGCTGGGCCTGCCCAAAGCACTCTGGAACAAGACCAGGCCAGTCCTGCCGTGTTGCCAGGCGTCAGCTAGAAATGGGGGATGGAGGAGGAAAGGCAGCAGCCTCATTTTCTGCTTTCCCCCTCCTTGTAGAGCTACATACAGAGCTTCCGGGAGCGGCAGACGGGCTCCTCTCTCAACAGCCTCCTGGCCAACGCTCATGCTGCCATCGACATAGACTATGACTGTGGCTCCACCGTGCCCCTGACGACAGGCTCCGGCCCTGCCATGCGGGTATAGTCCAGCAGCTCCCGCCGAGACACAGGGACGCTGTCCTCCATGGTCACACTGGTCAAGCCATGTGGATATAGCTCAGTGCCTGTGTTACCATCCGGACTTGCAGATACTCCTTGTTGGCATTCGTGGGCCTGGCCTGGACATGCAGATGTAACCCAGCATCTCTCAAGCTGCAAGTATATGTGGAATTCTCCCCCAGTGCTACATTGGCTCTTACTAAGCCTCCCTGAAGTGGAGGGCAAGGGAAGAGTACGAGTGGGTACTTGGGAAAAAAGGGCTGAAGAGAGACCTGGTTGCAACCCACCCAGGCCAGAGCTGTGGAATGCAGGACTTGGGGGAAGGGTGATGATTGCCTTGTGAGACCAGAAAGGAAAGAGCCAATCACCTGCAGCCACCTCACCCCCATGAAGCTGACAAGAGCTGCCAACATTCCCCACCCACTGCTCGGGGAGTGGCCCATAGGTGGAGGGTGTTCCTGGGCTGTTTTGCCACGTGATGGACCCAGTCTTTGTCCTGGAGTTTGTCTCCTCATGAACTGACCCCAAGGACTGCCTCGGGGGGCGCAAATGCCCGTTGTGTACGGACAGTGGTCGGACTTGACTCGGTTCATTCCGATCTGGCTGGAACTAGCCAGCTCAGGGAAATGGGGTCCTCTGGCCCTGGGCCCCCAGCCCATACCAGTGCCTGGCGTTCTGTTTCAGTGGGCGACTCAAAGAGGGTGGGGAGGAGGGTGACGGTTTGCACTCAGTCCACCCTGGCTGGACTGGGCCGTTGTTGAAGCGTGCGAGTGTGAGCGTGTGTGCGTGTGGTGGAGCTGGAGCAAGTATGGGCATTCCAGCTGGTATCCAGGCAATGAGCCTTTTGAGGCCCCCCTCCCCCTGCTCCTCTTCCCTGAGCAAGAGCAGGGCAGGAAGGGACCGGAGGGGACGGGGGAGGGGGGAACATCCATGTACATATTCTTGTCGCAGTTGTCTGTATTAATTTATTATTGACAAAGAGCTAGGCCTGAGGAGCTCCGCTGGACCCAGAGGAAGGACGGATGCCGAAAGGGGAACAGATCTCCACAGGCCTCTTCAGGCCCACATCTGTGCTCCCCCTTTCTTCTGCCTAGTCTCACAGAGCCAGGCCATGAGTTTGCCGGAAGACGCTCCTCCACACAGGAGCCTGTCAGAGCTTAGCAGCCCCCCACATTATGGGGGATGTGAGCCTGCAGCTCTGTGGAGGGTGCAAGTCTTTCAGTGCCTCCATCTCTCTGAAGGGACTTGAGGAAAGAGAGCTTTCATTTAGGACAGGGTGGGGGGGCAGGAGAGGATCCAGCGCAGCTCAGCAAGGCCTCTTCTCCATGGGGAAACAGCATGTTTCTGTCACCAGTCGCCACTGTTGTCACCACAGAAACCTTGCACTCTTTTTTTTCTTTGTCTTTTTTCCCCCCTTCCTTTTTTGTATATGTGCCAAACGCTGCCGGGCTGCGGCTGCGCAAGTAAAAAGAAAAAGCCTTTCGGAGCAGTGCTTCCATGATTGTGCCACAAGACTTGGGCTGGGGCAGAAACACGACTTCGTTCGGCATGTGCATGTCTTCTGAACGCGAGGGTGACACAAGCCTGGGGCCTGCTGAATGCCACTGGTAGGAGCTTAGGCTTCATCTTGAGGCATCACATACAACCTCAAACACGCCTCAGAAAATCCTGAGTTGTCACTTCTGTCTGTATGTCAGACCTTATCACTGTGTCTCTTGAGGTGAAAGATGCATGTGCCCTCAGAGGGGGTTATGGATAGAGTTTTGTTCTAAGGAAAAAATACAAGGCCAGAATACTGCAGTCAGTCCTTTTGATCTGCGACCTTGCTTATCTGTGCGGGGCAGAATTGCTACTTTCCTCGTTATCAGCGCCTCTGTCCTCATTAACCATTATGCCGAGACCTTCCAAAGGCTGCAGGGCTCTTCAGAATGGCACCTGCGACCAGCACTGACCCCTTTAAAATGGCCAGCAGAAGCATCCGCCAGCCATGTTTAGGGGGTTGATGCTGGGCACAGGTGCTGTTCTGAAGAGCCCTGCAGCCTCTGGAAGGTCTTTGCAGCATTCAGAAACCTTTTGGCATTTCCTGCTGCACTCTGCTGGCTTCCTGAGATTCTCTGCTGAATTCTTCTGATGGCAGATAAGGGACCCCTTGTGCCTAACTCCAGTGATCCCATAGGATCAATGATTCGTTATCTGCGAATTCACTGCAAGGATTTCCAGGAACTTAACCCTCCTGAATAATGGGGATTGACTGTCTGAGTGTGTTGGGAAGTGGGAGGTCACTATGCTAGGATCCATCTGTGAGCTGGTTTTGTGGAAAATTCCAGTGCTCTGGAGCAGGGAGTAGATGGGGCAGAAGAGTCCAGCTCTAGTTTTTGTTGTGTGCCTCAGACAACTGAATCATGCCACCGATTTGCACTGCAGTTTCTTCCAGAGCCCACAGCCATTCCCTTCTCTTTTCTGATCTGTTTCTCTAAAAGGAACTAAGGCTTAGAGGGGCACATTCAGACACCCCCCCCCTATTTTGACCAATGTATATTCCCTGGGGTGGGGCTCAGCCCCCATTTCCATGATGCTGCTTCAGTCATTTCTCTGGCATTGGGAGCCTGCAGGAGGCAGCTTCCACAAGTTACGGATCTTCCCTCCTCCTACAATTACTGCTGTAATGTATCTAGGCATGCACATCAGACATCTTGCAGCTCAATCCTATATAGGCTTACTCAGAAGTAGGTCCCATTGTGGTCAGTGAGATTTTTTACCCAGCAAGTAGTTAATCTGTGGAACTCTTTGCCACGGGAGGTGGTGATGGCATCTGGTCTAGATGCCTTTAAGAGGGGATTGGACGGATTTCTGGAAGAAAAGTCCATCGTGGGCTATAGGCAATGATGGGTTGTAACCTCCTTACATTAGTAGTAGGCTACTTCAGAGTACTGGGTGCAAGGGAGTGGCAACAGGATGCAAGCATCTTGTTGTCTCATGCCTCCCTGCGGCACCTGGTGGGCTGCTGTGAGATACAGGAAGCTGGACTAGATGGGCCTTTGGCCTGATCCAGCAGGGCTCTTCTTATGTTCTTATGTTCTTATTCACTCCCAGGAAAGAGTGCATAGGATTGTAACCTTTAACTAGGATGCATTCCAGGGTGGAAAGAGTCACAGGCAACTCAGATCTCTAGGGAATTGCCTCTTTTTTGAATGGTCTAGGCCAGCAATGAGATGTGGGTCATTTTGGCAGCAGAGCTGTCTCAGCTATCAAAGAGCACCAGAATTTTTTTTAAAAAGAGATCATGAATCAAGAGCGTTTAATAAAGCAGAACCTGCTTCCCTTGTCATGCAGAAGAGGGAGACAGGAAGAGGAATTGTCTATCTGTCCATTCTTCTGTCTGTCCAGGCCACGGTCAAATACGCTGTCTTCATCTCCCCCTGCCTTTTTACATGCAGATGTGGCTCCCTTACATTCAGGACTCAGGGCCTTCTCGAGGCTAGCGTTCTGTGAAGGGAAGAAAAAGTGAGGGTGAAATACTAACAGGGCAGAGGCACCCTCTAACCCCCTTTGCTCAAAGATATGGTCTAAACCCAGCCTCTTGTTGGAAGAAAGGGTTTCAATCAGCAAGCCAATATGGTGTCACCACCATATTGCAGGTCACTCTGCTAGGTCTACAGCAGTATGCAAGGCTATGCAGAAGCCAAGCCCAGTGGCAGTCATGCCGTTATGCTGGGGGAGGGGCAAATCCCTGGCCCCCTGGAGGCCGTATAACAGTGCTTCTGGTTTTCATCAGAAAACCGGAAGTATGGTTCAAAAGCCATCTGAAAGCATTAGAACGTTTTCGGAGCGTGGTGGGACATCACGCAAGGCTCCACGCCACCAGGTGAGTTGGGGACGGTGGCAGCCTGGGGGAGGCAGCAGTCTGCGGTCCTGGCCCCCCAGACGGCAAACAGGCCAAGGCCCCAACTGGCCAAGTCTGGTCTGCTTCTCACATGGTGCCACCGAACAGCAATTTCCCCTCTTCTCCATGTAGCCAGGTTTGTCAGGAGAGCAACCTGTGTGCAGGTTCACGTTCTGCAATCTCCCTCATTGGCTCTCCTGCACCAGCCAGTTGAACGTCTGGGCATAGGTACCTCGCACTGTGAGCTGGGCCTTAGAACGGGCACTGCCGACGGTCACCTTCACCATTCCGCTCATGCTTGGTCTGGTTTGGCAGAGCCTCAGCCGGTGGACGTGTCCCACACTCTCCATTTGCACTCGTGAGCCAGACTGCAGCTCCTCCCCATTCAGGCTCCACAGAGGGGTGCATGCGTGAGGAGCGGATATTTCACATTCAAACTGGGCCTCCGAGGGAGCCACCACTTCCACATTCCGCAGAGCCCGCACCACCTGGATCCCTTCAGCTGCAGGGACAGAAAACAGCAACATCAGTTTTCCATATGACATGCACCAGCCTCTCCCCTCCTGCTGTCTACACAGCACTCCATCTTCTCTGTTCTCCTCCCCCCCCCCAACACAAATTCCATGCCTAATTGTTTCTCCACAGCTTTTGTCTCCCTTTCCCGCTTATTCCTCATTGTGCTCACATGTTTTGCCCTTACCCTCCACCAGCAGGCGAGCCGTAGAGCAGTCATCCAGTGCGTCACAGGTGTACAGGCCCTCATCCGCAGGTTCAACGTTGTGGATTACAAGGGTTCGGTAACAGTCCAAGTTGCAGATCTCGTACTTGGGGCCGGCAAAGATCTCGGTGTCACCACGAAACCAGCGCACGCGCCCACGGGATTGAGACACCGTGCATTCCAGGGTGGCTTTGTGCCGTGCTAACACAGTCTTGTCCCGCAGTGGCTTCACAATGCGGATGGGCAGGGCTGTGGACAAAGCAGACTCTGAGACTTAATCCATTTCCCAGGTTGTTCCCTCAAGGTTGTATGTGCCTATTGAACATACAACCTTCAAATTTATCTTCATTCACACAAGCGTGTCAATGTTTATATGTACACATAAACACAAAAACTTTCTGAGGCCTGCCTTCCAGGCTTTTCTTCATCGCCTGCTAACCCCAGCCCAATTTCACAAGCTGAGGGGCAGGGTCACTAAGGGGCAGCTCCCTTACCCTCCACTTCTAGGCGGGCTTCAGACATGGCTGTCTTGGCCACAAAGCGGATCTGGCCTGCATGCTCCGGACGGACACAGCACAAGAGCAGGAAGTGCCGGGTCCCTGTGGAGAAAAGAATGAGGAATGTCAGCATTCTTCAGGAGATGTGAGGTTCTGCCACCAACCAGCTTGTAGGAGGAAAACAGGTAGAAGCAAACTAGATAAGGTGGTAGACGCTGGGAAGGTGGTGGCTGGAAGCAAATGCATTGTGTGTGTTGGCAATGCTGCTCATTCAGATAACTGAAGCTCCTCTTCCACACTGGGGGAGGAGGTTGTGTAGGAAATATACAGTGGTTGCATGGTGTCCAGACATCTTTTGGCAAAATAGAGCTTCTGTTGCCATTTCCCAGCAGATAACCACAATACTGAATTGCTCGGAAGATGCCTCTGAGAAGTCTCTGAGAAGCCCATCTGTTGTCATAATCTCTCAACAGTATTTATATGCCACTTTTCCATACAAAGTTCACAAAGCGGTTTACAAGCTATTATTATTATTTTATTTATATTATTTTATTATATTATTTTATTATTTATATTATTTTATTATATTATTTATATTATTTTATTTTATTTATATTATATTTTTATTATTTTTATTTATATTATTTTTTATAATAATAATTATTATTCCCTGTCCCAAAAAAGGCTCACAATCTAAAAAAAATGCATGCCCACCACCAGCAACAGCCACCAGAGAAGACACGGCGCAGAGGTGAAGAGGGACAATTACTCTCCCCCTGCTAAATCTAAGAGGAACACCACTTGCAATGGTGTCTCTTGCCCAGTTCGCAGGACACTGCTGCACAGGTGACTGAAAGGTGCCCTCGACATGTGAATGGTGCCCTCGACAAGCACTGCCCTGGGTGACCCTATGAAAGCCAAACGTGGCCTGCCAATTGCCCATGCAGCCCTTTCAAACACTTACCTTCCTGCCGTATTTTCACAGTACTGGTGACTTTGATTTTCTCCCCGTCCCGGGACCATTCGCCTTTTACTTCCTCAAGAGACACCTCGCACATGAAGACAGCATTCTCGTTCTCCCGCACACGCACGTCCTCCAGCTCCCGCACAATCTGAACCTGGCGTTCTGCAGGAGGGGAGAGGGCCATGGAGTTGGAGCTGAATACTGAGCTGTGTACAGATTCACAAGAGTCTACTGAGGACATTCAAGCTGACCCGTCTCCATAACAAAGGGACCTCTCCCAGTCTTTACTGGACCGGGCAGATAGAGCCCACCTGGTCAGCATTTCTGGTTCATGAATTCTCAGCCACAGTCCGAATAACAGTAAATATATTTGCCAGGAGTACAAGAAAAGCTGGGGCGCGATCCTAATCTGGAGTTAGGCCAGCACAGTTAGGCCAGCACAGTTTGGCTGGCACAAGGGACACCGTAAAGTACGGTTGGATCATTCTCAGAGTCAGAGAGGCCAGCACACAGATGTGCACCATCCTCCTTGACTTCAAGAGTGGTTCAAACACGCTTTATGGTGTCCCTTGTGCCGGCCAAACTTTGCTGGCCTAACTGTGCTCGGCCTAACTCCAGGTTAGGACTGCGCCCTGAGCGACCTTAGCATTTTATTTTCTGACAGGAACTGCAGTACTTCACTTCTAAATGAGAGGTGCCAAGACTCAGGGTGCAACCCTAACCAATTTTCCAGCACCAGGGTAAGGGCATTGCAGCTCTGAGGTGAAGCAACAAACATTCTCTTACCTTGAGGTCTCCATGACTACTACACTCCACTACAGGATGCAGAACATGCCCCATTGGCCCAGCTATATCAGGGCTGGAAAGTTGGTTAGGATTTGGGCCTCAAGTGCGTGCTTTTCCCTCACCACTACCTTGGTGAGAGAGAAGCCCACTCTGCACATTCTCAGAGGCATTCACCACTTTATTACGGCTTCTCCTAGCAGAACCTGGCATTAAAAGCAGCTCTTGGAGTACAGCCTCAGCTCAAACAAAGCCTCAAGAAGCTGAACAGAATTTTCTTCCCCCCTTCAGCCTGACTTCCGAGCTCATTTTCTAACCACCTCACCACAGAACTTGAAGAGATCACCCCCAAGTGAGTCATCCTGTTTCTTGTCCAGTCCCCTCTTCTAACAGGATATCTGGGATTAAAAAATAAGCTTGACAGGGGACTGTTGAATGTTTTCTTGAAAGCTTTTAAGGAAGGAGATTCCACAGCCTTCCCCTCCTGGCCACACTTTCCCCTTGCTGAAATGCTCTTATAACTAGGAAGATTTAAAAAAAACAAAATCTCTGCCTGTTTATCCTAAATCAAGCTTCCTGTACAAGCTTCAAGAACAAATCTCTGACTCACTGCAGTGACGATGATCCCCAAGCCATCTCCAGGCACAAGTGATAGCTATCAGGGAGGCAGGAGAGGCAAACCAGAGCATTTGGCAGCAGCCAATAGACCAGGGGGAATGTGAGGCTAAAGGAAACTTGCGCCCAAGCCCAACCCTCCTCCCCTTTGGTTGTCCTTACCGAAGACCCGCAGTTTGGCAGAGGCCTGGCAGTCACCGGCATCGCAGGTATACTCTCCAGCATCTTCAAGGCTGCAATGGCTGAGCTGCAGGAGCCGCCGGCGCCCCACTGAGTACATGCGGCAGCTGGGCCCTGTCTGGATCTCCGCCCCATCCTGTGACAGCCAAGGAAGACGAAGCACAGAAAGACGGCGGAGAGTTGAAAAGGGAAGCCGAAAGGAGCAGGAGAGCAGGTGGAGAGCAGTGAGAGCTTCGCAGGGAAACAGGCAGTGTTGCTGGTTCCCCCTTTCCCAAGCTGGGCTCTGCAGAAGGAGAGCCACTGCTCCTGGGAGTGTAGGGGAGACTCAGGGAAGCAGGAGGAGGAGGCAGTGCTGGAGATCACATCCTCACCTTGTACCACTTCACTTCGGCCAGGGGCCGGGACAGCTCACACTCAAAAGTGGCCGAGCCCGTCTCAGGAATCCCCAAATTTTGGGGGAGGCGCAGCATGGTAACCGGTGGCTCTGCAGGGACAGAGACAAAAGTGGGTGCAGGCGGCACATAGACTGAGAAGATCACACGCCATCAAATTATTACACGTAGCCAAGCCTGCGCACTCCCAGCGGCATAGCTAAGCCAGAGTGCCGGGGGGGGAACATTGTCCCCCCTGCAGCAAAGTGGTGGTTTTCCACCATCTCTGCTGAAGGAGTGATGCGCTTACCCAAGGCATGCAGGAGGTGCTGTGAAATTGGCCTTCCCGCCTGCCCTTGTTCCTGCATGGCTCAAAAAGGAGCGGTTTCTGGGGCCAGGGCTATGCAAGCGTGGAGGAGGGAGATGAAAGTGCAGGTATGATGAGGGATGATCATGATGTGATGCATCATTGCATCACCTGGCCCCAGGCACCGCCCTCTCTGCTATGCTACTGGGCATTCCCCTGGCTTGGCTTAGCAAACAAGCTTTCAGCCTTTGCCCAAGTCCACTTTAGATGATGTTTATCCACCCACTGACCACCCAGGCACAACAGTCCAAATCTCCCACTGCTGTGAATGGCTTCACACTTCACAGCAGATCACAGAGGATTTGTTATGTTATAGTCTTGTATTTGCTGTGATCAATAGATCAATGTGAAAGAGAGAAGCCACATTCCAAGAAGGATATTGTACAGCTGGAAAGGGGGCAAAAGAGGTAAACCAAAATGACTAGAAGGCTGGAGCACCTTAATGACATTTGAGAGTCTTTAGCTTGGGGAAAAAGTGATTAAGGGAGACGTGATTGAGATGGAAAATTATGCACAGTGCAGAGAGGGTGATTACAGGGACATTTTTCTCCCTCTCACAGTATTAGAACCAGGGGCTATCCAATGAGATTTATTGGTGGGAGATTTAGGCAAAAGGTGATACTTCTTTATACACTGCATTATTTGGAATTCATTGCCACACAATGTAGCGATGGCTACTAGCGTGGATGGTTTTAAAAGAGATTGGACAAATTAATGGAGGACGTGCCCATCAATGGTTATTAGCCATTAAGGCTATGCGCTATCGCCAGGTTCAGTGGCAGTGTTCCTCTGAGTACCCGTTGCAGGAGAGCAATGATGGGAGAGAAGTATGTCCTTCTCTCCTGCTTGTGGCTTCCCAGAGATAGCTGGCGGGCTAGTGTGGAAAATAGGATGCTAGACGAGACAAGCCTTTGGCCTGGTGCAACAGGACTTTTCTCCAGAAACCCAGGTGGGGGTGTGCCAAGGAGCATTAGCCAAAAGATTGGCTCTGATGTTTGAGAAAAGGAAGATTAAAAACAGCATTCGATGTAAGTTGGCACTTCTGCATTGGGATTTGCAATACTGGAACGAAAGGGGGGAGGGGGTTGCATTGCTCCGCTGGTGGAAAAGCCCAGATTCAACTGTGCAGCAGACGGTATCAGCACAGCAGAGGGCCTATAACACACTGCACTTCAGTCCCAGACAGCTGCACAAGTGAGGGGAGGCCTTTCCCCACCTCTGGGCTACACCAGACATCAACATCAGTCTCATTTCTCTTCCACCGCCTCCCCATCTACCCCAGTCATGGCTGAGTATGACATGAGGGTCATTCTATGGACAGGCAACTTCCCTATTGCAATATGTGCTGCCCTGTGCTACCTCCGTACCTTGGACAATCAGGCGGGCGCTGCTCCGTACAGTGTCAGCAGTGAAGGCCACAGTGCCCGAGTCGTCCAGCGTGAGCCCCAGCAGTGTCAGGCTGTGCACGCAGCCACGGGCGCTCACTCGGCAGGTGGAGCTGGGCTTCACACGGGTGCCATTGCGGGTCCATACCCCAGCTAAATTGGCATGGGACAGCTCAAGTTCAAAAGTGACCGACTCCTTCTCGAACGTCTCCACATCTGATAGGGGTTTCTTCACCGTCACCTTTCGGGCTGGAGCATGAGAAAACAACGGGGGAAGAGGTCAGTGCTTGAACTTTCTTTTGCAATGAAAGGGGCCTGATTCCCAAGGATAACAGCAGGTGGGCAATCATAATGCATGTTCTACAGCCCCTTCCAATGTCAGAAATTGACACCAACAGGAGCTTCCCTTCTGGGACAAATAGCAGGCCAAGTGGGGGCCCAATCTGGATCAAGACTACGGTGGGGGCAAGCACTAAAACTTCCTCCCTCTTCCTGCAGTCTTGATTAGAGATGCCCTCAAACAAGAGCATGGACCCCTTCAGAAGCTGAGCAGCATCGCCACCTATCATGACCCTGCCTCAGGGCTTTCAGCAATGACATCATCAACAAACTCCTAGGTTGCTGAGCAACATGGCCTCTTGGCTACACACTTTAGGGGGAGCACTGTTCTTGATCCTAACTGAGGTCCCACGCAGCTTCTAGTTACATAAAACAATTAAAACTCACATAATCCATCACCTAAACTGGCCCCATCTGTGAAGGATTGCCCTCCACAGCATTGTCCTCCCTGCATGTGGCTCCCACTGTCATGAACACCCTATTTGACTTAGAGAGCTCAATCTTAACCAGGATTTAGGCAGGCACACTTAGGCCAGCAAAGTTTTGGCTGGCACAAGGGTATGTTTGGACCACTTTACCAAAGGATAAAGTATATTTGGACAACTCTCAGAGTCAGGGTGCAATCCTAAACTGAGTTAGGCCAGCATAAGCTATGCAAGCAAAGTTTGGCCAGCACAAGGGCCACCGTAAAGTATGTTTGGACCACTGTCAGAGTCAGATAGGCCAACACACAGATGTGCGCCATCCTCCCTGACTCCAAGTAGCCCAAACACGCGTTATGGTGGCCCTTGTGCTGGCCAAACTTTGCTGGCTTATCTTATGCCGGCCTAACTCCAGTTTAGGATTGCGCCCTCAGAGAGTCCAGCACACAGCCAGCCATCCTCCCTGGCTCCAAGAGTGTTCCAAACGCACCTTGGGCTGGCCAAACTTTGCTGGCCTAACTGTGCTGGCCTAACTCTGGGTTAGGACTGAGCTCTTAAAAATGGGGATTCCACCCTGGCAGGATCCTCATAGTCTTTGGAGCACAACATCTAGGTCTTTAACACTAACTGCATGCTGTGCATTATACACAGAACAAAGAAGTGACACTGTCCTTGCCTAGGGGATTTACAATCTACAACAGCCAGACGAAATGAGGATGGGGAAGAAGCCAGGGCTCAGCACGTACGCTCCACACTCAGCTTGGCTTGGGTGCGATCATGCAGGCTCTCGCAGCGGTAGGTGCCTCGGTCTGCAAGCTCAATGCTGCGGATAGTAAGGGCCCGCTGGTACCCGCAAGCCTCCATCAAGTATTTAGGGCTCTGCTGGAGCAGGATGCCCTGCTTCATCCATTGCACCTCGGCACTCTCTAAGCTCAGCTCCACCTCCAAGTGCACATCCTGCCCCTCTTCAGCCACCAAGTCAGACAGTGTCTGCACAAACAGCACCTGAGCTTCTGCAGGAAGAAATACATAGAAATATACATAGATATACTGTAGAGATACATGCAGATAAACATCCCTTATCTCAAAATATTCTGGAACACAGAATCTGGAGAAAGTACCCTACATTTGTAAACCACTCCAGTCTAACCATTGTTCCCACAATGAGTAGATGTCAGGTTTTTTGATGATAAAAAATGAAAATACATAACACTGCTTTCTGCACTTCTCATTTTTGAATGACATATATATATATGTGGCCACATCTACTGACATTATACCACCTATATCACCTACCAAATACACTTATAATTTATAAAAATGTGCCCTTGGAATAAGTGTA
The DNA here is from genome assembly GCA_029204185.1 of Lerista edwardsae. Classification (NCBI taxonomy): domain Eukaryota; kingdom Metazoa; phylum Chordata; class Lepidosauria; order Squamata; family Scincidae; genus Lerista; species Lerista edwardsae. The sequence goes on from JAJKFI010000014.1 coordinate 21,963,710, forward strand.
CATGCTATCTTTGGGGAATCCAGTAGTACCCACTTTGGAAGCAAGTACTGCAAAAGCCCATGATTTTCCACTAGGCAACATAGAGCATTTTTCACCCAGAGCAAGAACAGAGATTGGCACTGGCTACAGGATTCAGTATACTGAGAATCTCGAGTTTTGTTTTTCAAATGTTTGTGCTTTGAACTTGTAAGATAAAAGTCTGGAAATAAAAGTCTGAGAACTGTACATGCAGTGCCTTCCTGGCGAAAGCCCAGCAGATGAAGGGAAGACAATGGATGTCCAACAGGGCTTCAGTGATTAGTCCTCCATGGCTAAAGAAGAAGAAAGAATTGTGCCAAATAAGCAAATAAGGGCAATTCTTCCTAATTTGCCCAATGCGCTACTAGCGCACATAATCTGGATGTCCTTGGTGCAGAATTCAGAACTTGGAGGACAAGGAATTTGAAGGCCTGGTATTTGGTACTTTCCCTCTTGAATCTTAGGGTAAACTTAGGAATCCTGACTCCCTCTTACTCCCCCCGTCCTAGTCCCATCCCAACTACTAGGGTCTCCCTTGGTCAATTACAAAGCCACATGCCTGGTGCTGCCTGTTCTCTTACCTTGCACACTCAGCCTGGCTGAGCTCACCAGGCCTTCTGCATTGACAGTTACTATGCCAGTGTCACTCAGCCGACATTGTCGTATGGTGAGGATGTAACACAGCCCATTTCTGCTTGTGGTCAGCCGCTCACTGGGCACCACATCTTGTCCATTCAGTTGCCACTTTAGGACCGCATCTTCTGGAGACACCACAACTTTGAAGGTAGCATCGTCTCCTTCCCGCACTGTTAAGTTGTGCAGCTCGGAAATGATCTCCACTAACCTAGGGACTGGAGAAGAAGTTCTACAAGTCAGGTGCGGCTGGACCATATTGGGAACCTTCTGCCCAGCCTGGAGATCTGCTCACACCATTTCCTGCCAATGTGGATGTCCCAGTCCCCAACCCTCACAGCATAACTATGAATCTCAGACAGGACCCCACATGCTTGCCTTTCCACTCCATTCCCAGCATTGATAATATGACACAGATGATATCCACTCTGCACTGGATCCTGTCCTCAGCCCACACTATAATAATGCTGTCTGGAGGATTATCGACTTGGGCCTTGGAATAGCACACAAACAAAATACACAGTGCTTCCGAGGCCACTGGAAGGACTTACTCTGCACTGTGAGGATAGCCAGGGTGCGGTCATCCTTGCTTTCACACGAGTATTCACCAGCGTCCTCAGGCTTCACTTGGTTCAGGGTCAATGAGCGCTCCCGTCCCTCTGCCCGGATCTCATGGTGCTCACTGGACACCAATTCCTGCCCGTCCTTCAGCCACAGCACATCACCCTTGGTTTTGCACAGCTCACACCAAAACACCACGGTCTCCCCCTGCAGTGTCGACATATCCGAGAGACCCCGAACAAACTTTACTGGCAGCTCTGAGGAAGGGGAGAAAGAAAAATGCAGCAGCTGTGGAGAGGCGGCCTTGGCAACCAGCAGAACACATGTGCCACCCCAATGAATTGGGGGTGGATGATTTTCTAGAAACCTGCATGAAATCCTGATTATGCAGTAACTTGAAAATCCCAAGAACCACAATGAGCTCCTTTGTCAAGTTTTTAACCCCCATGGTAACAGAGAAATGTGGGAGGACAGGTGGGCAGGATTTGCTCAACATTCAGGAAGGCTTCCACTAAGACCAGAAGGAAACGTCCTTTGCCATCAATCTGTTCCTCCTCAAGGTTGCTTGCCCTGACATATGCCTTGCCCCCAAAGTCCAGTATCTTCGTTCTCTCGTATTGCTGAATGATGAGGAAATTCAGCACACACATGGAACTGGACATTATTGGTGCTGTTTTCTGAATTTTAGCAGGGAGAGCCAAAACTCCCTAATTCACAATCTTGGCAGCAGTAGGTTGAGGCTGTTCCAAGTTATATACGGAGTCTAAAACATCCATTGCTGAACCAAGGAACAGGAAATCTTGTGTGCAGGCAAAGATGTTAGTTTTCATGCAGTGTGCAGGCAAAGATGTTAGTTTTCATGCAGAAGGAACAGGCTTTCAAAGAGAGTGAAAAATATGTGGAAAGGAACTAGGAAACTGCCTTATACTGAGCCAGACCATTAGTCCATCTAGGCCAATATGATCTATACTGATTGGCAGCATCTCCTGAAGGCTTTATACAAGAAGTTTCTCCTAATCTGACAACCAAGGATCCCTAATTATAAATGCCTGATGCTGAGCCTGGGGTCCTCTGTATGCAAAGCATATGCTCTACTAAGCTGGGGACCCTCCAAAACAAAGTCAACCTTGACAGCTCAACATGTAAATACAATTCTAGAGACCAAAGCAAGGATATACAAGAAATACAGGTGCATATGGAAGGGGATTCTGCACACAGCTGGCCCTCTGCTTTCTGCTATGGTATGGTCAGAGGAGACCAAATCAGATCACGGCAGATATTTTCACCCAGCATTCTTATTCAAACAGTGGCCAGACAGAAGTCATTGGAACCTCACAGGCAAGGGATGAAGGAAATGGCCTTCCTGTGTTGTCTACCTTCAATCATCTGGAAACAGGATACATTCCCTCTGTGCCTGGACGACATGTTTCATTATCATGGCTAATAATCATTGACAGTTCCTAGTGCTGACAAAAAGTCAAGCTACTGGCCAGATGTTTGTCTCTTCCACAGCAGGAAGTATAAAGAGATGGTAATATTCAGATACGTGGACCATGAAGCCCCACTGATCCCTCCTTTCCTTCTCACTGACAGGCTGGCAAACTGACTGACTGGGAAATGGACAACTCAGGTTGTTGAAGGGAAGCTCCTTTAACCATTGTAGAAAAGGGAGAATTCAGCAGGTACGGCCATCTCCAGGCTTTAGGGGGGTTGCTTGGCAAGATACTGTTGTCCATTAGGTACTGCCATTGGCCAGGCAAGCAAGCAGTGATGGCAATTAGAAGCCACTGCTACAGAGGCAAGGAGCAGGTACCACCACTGCATGGTGTCTGCCTGTGGGCTGGGAAGGGAAGGACTGCTTTCTGCCATGGCCACAGTAGACAGTGAGGCAGATGGGGCAGCCTCTAATCATCCTGGTCCTGATGCCAACCCAGTCAGCAAATATGGCTTAAACCCGTTCCCTCCCATTGGCGCGTTTGACCGACAATTTGTGATTTAGAGATTTTCAAAAAGTGGCTCCACCAAATGACCTGAAACTTGCACTGTAAACAGTGTAAGGATAGACCTTTTTAGAGGTACAGTTGTTTTGACTGTCCACCCATGTCATCATTTAAGAAACAGGGGCAGAATTTTGGGGGTTTTTTTGTTTTATGGGGGGGGGCATTTCTGAATCTGATTGGGGGCCCCCAAATCTGAAATGAAAGTTGTCATTTTGGCTTCCTGTGTTAAGACAGGGGCTAACCTTTCTCACTGAGTCAACTTTAAAGCTTTCAGGTACAAGTAGCACCTGTAATAATTCTTTAAATAACTGACGGGCAAATGCACCGATGGGACTTCACATGTCTACTTCCATTCAAACTGTGTTTCTTTGTAGGCTAACTATCTTTTTACTTTGGGAAACAAGTTAAGTGAAAACATAGTGGAAACACATATCTCCTAACCTTTGTCCTATGTTATTTCTAATGTTCTGATATGTCTTGCCTTTAGTTTTTGCAGGTTGCAGGTAAGTTCAGAGACTGTGAATAAATTATGTCTTTTATACTCTCCTCCACAAAACATTAGACAGCTGACACAAAACATTAGAAGGCAACTCCAAGATCAAATATCATAAGGCTGTATGAACTTTCAATAATGACCTGCCTCACCAACCTCACAGGGTTGCTGAGAGAAGGATTGTCTACACAACCCGGAAGTCCTTGGCGAAATGGAAAACAAAATGTTAAATAAAGAAATAAAGAATATTCCTTCTCTTTTTTCCCCCAAATGCATTTGTTTAGGTAGATATTCACATTTCATTATCACACTTGCAGCTGTAGGTGAGAATCTCTTACTAATTTCTAGAGTGGGTGTGTTTACGTGAGTGGCCCTGATGGGTGATTTTGAAGACAGGCATTCAGCTAGGTGATGAGATTACCAGCTAGGTGAGGTAAATTACAATGGGCAGAAATCTGCATAATGCTCTCCTATAGTTTACCCTTCCCAAAGCTATTTAGGACAATTACCATGGATAGCATCTCTAGGGAGAAAAAAAATCTAGATAAAGCTCTCCTATTCACTCCTCTAATCACTGAGAATTTGCAAGCCATTTAGAAAATCAGGTGACCATTCTTTCTGACAATCAGTCTTGTCAATGGTGGAAGAACACAGAATAAGATTCAAATAAGATTCCTCCAAATTAGCACCTGGACACAGTCCAATAGCTACAGAAGAGTCATGTTTCCATCTCATAGTGGGGTGGGAGATGGGATTGATGGCTTTGCTTTGTTTCACATAGGAATCATCCTTCCAGCAACTAAAGGATTTATGAAAGGTTATTTCTTGCCTCTGTACTGTGGGAGCAGAACAGTTAGGTGCTTCTCATTGAGAAGACAAATCAATTTTTTCTTCACAGCTTATTCTAGGGCTGGAGTGGGAGGGAACCCCAAAAGCTGAATTCAGGTTCGGCTTAGTATATTGGAAGCTGCAGAAGCCAGCTCTATGAAAAAATAGGGTTTTTTCAAGATGTTTATAAAGCAGAGAAGGGTCAAGGAAAGTCCAAAAGAATTCTGTCTCCAGCTCATTACAGGGGGTGCAAAACAAGTAGCAGAAGCCTGCAAAACATCTAATTTAGCCTAGCAGCAGTCAAAGCTATGCCAAAAATTCAATTTTGCAAGAATGAACTTCTTACTTCAGGATTTGCACTCTAGGGCCCCCTTCTGCAAATTCCTGAAGTAAGCAAGCTGTGTGTTCAGTGAACAATGTGTTTTTTAAAGATTTTCAGGGATAAAGGTAGCTTTTTTTTCAACATTTCCATAGAAATTGATACACAGCACCATGGATAGTACAACATAGTGCAAAGTAAAAATTACGCTTTCAGTCCCATCGGTGGGCAAGTGGGAAAATTTCACTTCAGGTATATGGGAATACTTTGACATGGTTCCAAACACATATTTACCTGAGGGGGGGGGGGGCCTGTACATGTTTCAAAATGCAGAAAAAAGTGGTGCACTAATGCACCAATGGGAGAGAACAAACAACAGCTGCAGCACTATGTCAGAAGAAGCTATGCCTGCCCAAATTCTCCCTTCAACGGAACCAGTAAGGGCAGGGGCAACCTCATTTCAAATCAAGTCTGGCATCCCTTCCAGATCAGGACATATCCCTGATCAATCCACCAGCCTGCACAATCCCCTGAAGTGCAACCAGCCAAATACTGGATTGCTTCCCGTGTTCCCCAGCTCAGATCCTCTTACCTTTGACACTCAGCTCAAAACACAGCTGGTCATGATGAGAGTAGCAGATGTACTCGCCGGCATCAGCCTTGGCCACATTGCTAAGCAGCAAGCTGTGCACCCGGCCTTCACGGCGCAGCTGGCAGTGATCACCGGCCACCAAGACACCTCTGGGTCCTTCCCAGCTCACCACAGCTTGCTCCTTGGAGACAATGGCTGAGAGCACTGCACTGCCCCCCTCCAGGACCAGCACTTTTTCAGGGTGCTCCGGCTTTGGCACAAACAGCACTGGGGCCTCTGGCAGAAGGGCAAGAAAAACAGGAAGAATGCTGCATGAGGAAGGCAGGGGATGCTTATGATGATCTAATGCCCTCTACTGCAGCTGCTTCCATCTCCTGCTCCCTCCAGCCCTCCCTTCAGATGTCATTTACCAGAACCCTTCCTTGAAGTTGTATCATGAGACTTGACAAGCCTCTGTCAACCCCTGACATTCTCTTGGATGTCATTCTCATTCTCTCTTCCTCTCTGACTTAGGGCGCAACCCTAACCAATTTTCCAGCACTGACATCACTGTGCCAATGGGGCACGTGCTGCATCCTGCAGTGGAGCAGTAGTCTGAGAGGCCTCCTTAAGGTAAGGGAATGTTTGTTCCTTTATCTCAGCGCTGCATTGCCCTTACCCTGGTGCTGGACTGTGCCCTCACACTGCTAGAGGGGAGAAACTCCAAGGGCGACACTGTGGGGAGAGGGCTCTTGCAAACTAAAAACCACCCAATGTTTCTTTGCACCAGACTCCTGCTCCTTCTTTCACAGTGCTTCACAGTTTCCCTTCGCATTTTGGGATCCTTCGCCCTGTGCCCTCACTTCCTTTCACGGACCCCCACAGCCACCTGCACTCATTGACGTCACAGAGCAGTGTTATTCTGGCTAGTCCCCCGGGACTTAGGAGCAAGATAGGAGGAGAAGCTTGGTGTTAGAACCCCTATCTGAGGCTGAAGCTGGCTTGAAATGATAAGCCTGGCCCAGGACACCGAGGGGGTGGAGTGTGGGGGGGGCTCATCTTACCTCGCACATAAGTTGTGAAATGCACTTCATCGTCCCCAGTATCGCAGCTGAAAGTACCGCTGTCCCCTGGCTCAGCTTGCCTGATGGTGAGGCTGCGCACAGGCCCTTCGTTGCTCATGACCACTCGTGGCCCAGGGTAAAGTGGCCGCATGTTCTTCAGCCACTGGACAGAGGCCTTCTCCTGAGACAGGCAGGCCACCAGTGATATGTTCTCTCCCTCTTGGACTTCTAAAGGTACCAGGGCATCATTCTTGTTCACAATGAGCACTGGGGGTGCTGAGAGAAAGGAATGCTCTTATGTAAGGCCTGGCTGGGTGTATCAGGGCACAATCCTGACCTAGAATTAGGCTGGCAAAGGTCGGCTGGCACAAGGGCCACCATAAAGCCCATTTGGACCACTGTCAGAGTCAGAGGCCAGCACACAGACGTATGCCATCCTCCCTGACTCGGAGAATGGACCAAATGCACTTTACAATGTCCCTTGTGCCAGCCAAACTTTGGTGACCTAACTATACCGGCCTAACTCCCGGTTAGGATTGCACTCTCAGACAGTTATATGTGACCAGGCAGAGTGCGCAGATTTGTGGGTACCTTAAAGGACAACAAATTGTTTCTGAAATTAAGTCCCCATATAGTTATTTACTACTCTATTTTCCTTCCATGCTTGAATTGCTGTATTGTGGGCTTTATTTCTCTACGTTAAAAAAATGCCTGAAACGTGTTTATCTTTTAAATTAAAACAGAGCTTTTTTTTTTAGGTAGTAGGAAATTGTATGCGTTTTGCTGAAGTAGAAAAGAGCTTTATATTATTTAAACGACAACCACAGCTAACAGATTTCCTCCATGAAAAGTGTTGTGCTGTCATTCTGGGACAGAATTAAATTTGCCAATGGAACATTTCCAGATAGCAACATATGTTGAACTTCGTTCAATTAATTATTATCATTTTGTATGCAGCACAGCTAATATCAGTAAGAGGAAATCTTAGGCACATGGCCAAACTCTTGCTGATGCTAGACTTAGAACCATGCCTTAGAACCATGGGATGGGGTCCTATTTAAATTTTAGTTTTCAGGAACCAGAACTTAACCATTTGCACATGAATAATCACATACTCCTCCCCATCAACTTGGCACCACCACCCTTCCCTTTCTCTGTTGTCTCCTTTGAGTCTATTTTAGATTGTAAGTTCCCTGGGGCAGGGATCCATCTTCTCTACAACATATGCTATGCACACTGATACTGCTAGATAAAGAAATATATGTTTTGTCATCATATTGGACCATCTCTGAATGGGAGAACTGTATAACTGTATTCTTGGGTGCAAAATTCAGCACACTAAGAATTTCACCTTTACTTTTAATAAATACATAACAAACCAAGTTTCCAGTCCTTAAGGCAGAAAAGATAGGTTTGAAAAGTTCCAATACTGTGCATGCCTATTCAGAAGTAGGTCCCATTGTGGTCAATGGGGCTTACTATTAGGTAAGTGTCCTAGCATTTCAGTGGAAGTATGTTGGCAATGGTAGAGAAAATATAAGCCAGAAAAAGGCTGAGCAGGAGTCAGCAGTTGGTGGTAGGACTCCATTGTTCCACTTAGCTCCTTGCCCCTCTTCCTGACTAGCAGAAACAAAATAAGGATACTGGGGACGCCTTTTTAAAGATAGGGGAACATTAGTGGTTTTGCTGCAACAAGGTAAAAAAACAGATCTGTTTAATATTCCCCTATCTTTTTAATAGGCTTCCCAATATCCATGGTATCCGTAGATAACTGAAACCATGGATACCGAATCAGTGGATACCAGGCACACCTGTACACACCTGAGAGTAAGACCAGTGGTGTCATTCAAATGATTTAGAAACAGGAACTCACTTTTGATTGGCACTTGTCGAGAACCCGGAACCAGCCACGGAGCCTGTTAGGATCCGGAACGCCCGTTCTGGTCCGTTCCCCCTGAATGACATCATTGCCTTCGCCCCCCTAGGAATCCGGAGTCGCTCCCTTTAACTCTCTGAGTGCCGGCCAACCAAGAAGAAAAGCTCTTTGCAGAGGAATTGCGAGGGGGGAGGAGGGAGAGTGAAGTGGGCAGAGTCAGCCCTAATTTTAACTAGTGGAACTGAGTTCCCCCGCGTTCCCCCTGCATGACATCACTGAGTAAGACCCATTGAACAAGTGGGTCTGCCTTACAAGCAAGCATGTATAGGATTGTACTGCAATTTATTTATTTATTTATTTATTTATTTATTTATTTATTTATTTATTT
>JAJKFI010000014.1:21972470-22016056 GCA_029204185.1 Lerista edwardsae
TTTATTTATTTATTTATTTATTTATTTATTTATTTATTTATTTATTTGAAGAATTTATACCCTGCCTTTCCCATGCCGAAGCAAACGCCCAAGGCGGCTTACATGAGCAGGCTAGTCTAAACCACCATTTTTTCCAATGGGGTTTTCACAAATCTACAGTATTCTTGTGATCTGCCAATCCTCAGGCCCAGATGTTGCCTTCACAGTGTGGTTCTCAAGCAAATGCAGTTTATTTGCTTAATTAATGTAGATTGTTCTTGTTCTTGGTAGGAATTAGGATTACCTTGATAAAGAATTTTAAGATAATACATACTGTATACACAGTGGATACACAGCCTTGCTTGTAAGGGGATAATTACGCATTACAGTATGTGCAAATGGGAGAACCAGATCTCTTTTTTAAAAGCTGCTTTGGAGATTGAGAGGGGTGCTTAACTCTTTCCCTGTCTACAGCTCTTCTGCACCAAACCCACTCCTCCCTCAAACTACTTTTCCCTCTGCTGGTTCAAAACACATGTTTGCCTGTATTTTGAACCTCACATGGGTGATGTGGAATGAGGAAAAGGTGGTCAGAGAAAGGCTTAAGCAGCCCCTCCCTCTGCCACTTCTCTACTATCAACAGCTCCCTCCCAAAGCGAAGAAGACATCAGGGCTCTGATTTGTGCCTTTGTGCATAACAAGCTTTTTTAGCCCATAAAGTCAGCAGCACCAGTCTTTGTCTGAGGGGCAGGAACATTGGCAGCTGAGGGCAATGCTTAGCTGCTCCAGCAGAGGGTGCTATAAGGGCTGGAGCTGAGTGCTTTGAGAGGGATTCCCCAGTCACACTATCAGTGTCTCCAGCTCCTGCATTCCCTCTTTGGGCTTCCTCCTCCCTGTCCCAGAGGGCACAATGCCCAGTCCTAGATGCTGGAAAGGACACCTCTCCTGCCTGTTACCACCTCACCTTCTTGGCAGGGGGAGCTGGGATAGTTCCCTGCTTTCCTCAAGGCACCTGTTCTGCTAAAGCCAGTCCCTGCCAGCTACCTCTCCTCACACTTTTCCTTTTAAAACCTCTGGCCGATAAAGGCTCCCGCCTTGCTTTTAGGGAAGGCAGCAATTGTTGGCAGAAAGTGCAGAAGTAGCGGCGCCTGAGAGTCGGCCAAAGTTAAATTTAACCCTCTCATTGGCAGAGTGGGAGGCAGAGAAGCAGCTTGATCCCTGCACTGGTTGCCTACCCTACTCCAGGACTCAGTTCTCTGGGCCTGCGGATGGAAGCGACACTCCAAGTCCCCCAAAAGCTACCCAGGAACACTAAGGCCAGCAATTATTGAGGCAGAACTTATTTCCTTCACCTGCAACTTCAGGCTACTTCTGCTGAGACGACAATGATGATGATCGAGCATTTATATAGCATTTTAATGCTTCTCTCTTTCTCTCTTTCCTAAGAGCCTCCCATCTCCATTGTGGGAAACACAGGGGTGCCGGAACAACACTCCTTGGCACTTCGCAGAGTTATAATGACCCTGTGGACATTATTGCCACCTCATGCTTTAGCGCACTGTTTCTCAACCTGTGGGTCGGCCCCCCCGGGGGGGGGGGTGTCAGGTGGGTCATGTAGCATCTAGCGTGGCCATACTGAAAATATGGGAAAATGGGATGCTGGAAAGGGGAAGGTCTGTGTGGTTATTTTGCTCGTGTCAAGGTTGTAAATAGGCTTTTTTTCTTTCTGATTCACTTTGCTATTGGAAAATTGCTGAGAAATCACCCAACTTATCGCTGCATTTTCAGGAAAGCAGCAGGTGCTGGTGTCACAAGGACAGCACTTCCAGCTATGACATCCCTTCCAGTGGTGACAGATTGTCATTCTAACCAGTGGGTCCTGGTGCTAAAAAATTTGAGAACCACTGCTTTAATGCACGACTGTTGAACAGAGCCATACTTGGCTCTGATCACACCTGGGTTGGGTTGATGTCACTGCCCCCCTCCCAGTGCAGCCGCCCCACCCCCGTGCGTTGACCAGTCACACCTCCCCATACTTGGAATCGCTCCATTTAGGAGCGATCAGAACGCAAGGGAGGGTGGGGGGCAAAAAACACACGGGTTTTTCTGCACTGCTGCACCCCACCACAGCTAGCGCCTGCTGCACTCATCCCCCCCCCACGACACCCTACCTACACCTCTGCTGTTGAACCAAGGACTTCCTTTCTCACATCTCCCGCCAGCTCGTGAGCCTTCCCTTCCATCGAAGAGGGTCTGGGATAAACAATCTTTTTTAGTCTTCTGTCCCACTATGTCCCTTCCTCTCAACGTCAATGTTGCCTGCCAGTTTTTCTTTCAGGGGAGGTCTCACCTGCCACTTTTACTGTGGCCAACATCCGGTCGGTGCCTGCATCACACGCAAAGGTGCCTGAATCTTCTGGCCTGGCTCCCAAGATGGTGAGTTTCCGGTGCGTTCCTTGTGCTTCAATACAAATACGTCGGCTGGGAACTAGCTCCTCTCCATTCCGCAGCCAACGCACAGCAGCCTGAGGCGAAGATACCTCACAAGCCAACACCAGAGCTTCTCCAGAGGCCAAGGAGTGTTGTTCCGGCACCCCTGTGTTTCCCACAATGGAGATGGGAGGCTCTTAGGAAAGAGAGAAAGAGAGAAGCATCAGAAGGCAAGGCAGGAGCAAGGTTTACTGGCCTAGAGAAAAGCACCCACCTGCACCTATTAGGCAGTCCCAAGCACCTGAATATACAAACAGTGATACACAGATCTGAAGAAGGAGGTGCAAAAGAACACCATGCAATGGGGGGAGGAGAACCAAAGGCAGTACTGTGCATTTCTACCTCAACAGGGAAAGAAGCTGCAAATGTCATTCCTGTCTCACTTCCCCTCCATCATGGGCAGGTACAGATCCTGGTGTTTGCGTGCATGCACAAGTGCATGTGTGAGAAACTCCTTCAAAAGCATGGGACCCAAAAGGCTCAGTGGCAGTATATTCATATGGGCCTCAGAAAAAAAAGTGAGCTGCTCTGTCAAGCAGAAGGGACAGGTGGACAGTTTGAACTGTGAGAAGCAGATTCTTCTGACACTGGCAAGTGCCCGTTGGTACGGGTAGTCACTGCCCATCATCACAGCCAATTTCTGGCAAGTAGAATAAATCACAATCCCCACAGAGGGCCCAATCCTAACCAACTTTCCAGCACTTTCCAGCTGTGCCAATGGGGCATTTTCTGCATTTTGCAGTGGAGTAGTAGTCACAGAGGCCTCCTCAAGGTAAGGGAATGTTTGTTACCTCAGAGCTGCATTACTCTTACCCTGGTGCTGGAAAGTTGGCTAGGATTGTGCCCTGAAATTCTTTCCTGAGTGGGCAGCTGTTCCAGGCCCCACTACAGCACACAACCTGTTAGGGGTCCTCCTGCTCCTTTCCTTCCAACTACATCTTGAGGGTACAATCCTAAACAACTTTCCAGCATTGGAGTTAAGGCAAAGCAGCTCTGAGGTGAAGGAACAAACATTCCCTTGCCTTGAGGAGGCCTCCATGACTACTACTTCACTGCAGAATGCAGACTTTGCCCCACTAGCACAGCTATGTCAGTGCTAGAAAATTAGTTAGGATTACTCCCTGAGTCTCCACATGGTCCATTCAGCAATGAACTCTCTCAGTGGTTGATGGCAGCAGTGCCTCTCTTCATGACCAGTAGAAGTTCTAATAGATGTGCGTTTGTTAGATTTTCCTCACAAATACAACTTTTTCTTGGTGAATAATTTCAGTTGTTGTCAGAGCCCCAGTTATAACTCCAAATGCTAATGGGAACATGGTTAAACTCAAGGTATCACTAAGAATGGTGAAGGGCTATTTCAAGGATAAACAGTATAAAATATAACAGTGGCACAGGGATGTGTGGGGCATGGGTGGCAGGTGAGGCAGAACCACCCCACTGTTGTCCATGGAAGGACACAGTGGAGCTGGAAAAGGTGCTGAAGAGAGCAACAAAAATGATTACGGGGCTGGGGCACCTCCCTTATGAAGAAAGACTGCAGCGTTTGGGGCTCTTCAGCCTTGAAAAAAGGTGCCTGAGGGGGGACATGATCGAGACATACAAAATTATGCACGGAAGGGATAGAGTCGATAGAGGGATGTTCTTTTCCATCTCTCACAATCAGGGGACATCCACTAAAATTGAGTGTTGGGAGAGTTAAAACAGATAAAAGGAAATACTTTTTTACCCAGTGGGTAATTAATCTGTGGAACTCTTTGCCACAGGAGGTGGTGATGGCATATGCCTTTAAAAGGGGACTGGACAGATTTCTGGAGGAAAAGTCCATTGTGGGCTATAGGCCATGATGGGTTGTACAATCTCCTTACTTTAGTAGTAGACTACTTCAGAGTGCCGGATGCAAGAGAGTGGCAACAGGATGCAAGCATCTTGTTGTCTCATGTGCTTCTGGGGGCATCTGGTGGGCCGCTGTGAGATACAGGAAGCTGGACTAGATGGGCCTTTCGCCTGATCCAGCAGGGCTCTTCTTATGTTCTTATATTCATGGAAAAGCTTCTCATCCACCCCGTCCACTTACACTCAGGGGCTCTCCTTATAACCACTTTATTGAGTGTAAGACGAGCCTCCTCTAGTGTAAGCAGACAGGGTGGATGCAGTGCTTTTCCATGGACAATGACAAGGCAGTTCTGCCTCTCCTGCTGCCCCCACACTGCATGTCCCCACACTAGAGATGCAATTCTGAGGAGGCCAATTACATGCACATTTAAATCCTGTTAACATAGAGAAAACCATTAAGTATAGGAAACTGTATTTCCTGTTTCTTTTGAATATTATTAAGATCTCTATTATTAGTAGGATCTCTCCAAAGTTTTGTGCAGCTAGAACAGCAAGAATTGGTGGGCAACATGATAATAGCAGCTAACATTGGAAATGGGAAACAAAAGCAAAAGGCTTCCATTGGAAGCTGGTTTTATAAAATGGCATATGGAATGACTGTGAATAGGCTGACCTTTTACAACTCTATGTGGGATGACAAATTCACATTGAAACATTTTTATTTAGACTACCAAAATAGCACTGAACCAATCAAGCCAGAACATGATGCTCTTTCCATATTATGGACTGCAATCTTGTATAGGTGAAATTGACTTTTACTATACAAAGGAAATTGCTCACGGCTGGCCTTTTCTATCCCTCTCCCATCAGGGACAGGCTTTACCCTCTACTGTGACGTAGAAGATGAGGCTGTCGTCACCACTGTCACACAGGTACTCCCCAGCATCACAACATTCCGCTCCCAGGATCACCAACGAATGGTGTGCCCCATCCTGCTCCAGTCGCACATGGTCTGAGTCCTGCAGTTTCTCCCCATCCTTGTACCACTTCACCTCCCCTCTAGGACAAGACAGCATCACTGACAGCACCAAGTCTTCCGAAGCCAGGCAGCAGTGGTGAGTCTGCAGATCATCACGCCCCACAATCCTCACTGGGGGGTCTGCCAGAACAAATAGAGGTGCAGTTAACTTGACATTGCTGCCCCAGTAATCACTGCCATAGTTCTCTCAAGGTGCAAACTGATTTGCAATCTTTATCATCTTAGCAAACAACCTCATCACAGAGAGGCTTCCCCATTTTACATAACATGTATCTTAAGTGCTGTGTGGTTACAGGGGTTCTGGAATGAAGTGGGTTAGCTGACTCTGAGCACTTTGAATCCATGGAGCTAATCCTGTATAATTCTGAGATCCCAAAGGAGGCAGTGTACATTTAGCATGTTGCCTATGGATAGCTTGCTGCCTAGTCCATCTTGATGCCCCTGGATAAGCACTAATGAAATTCACTCATAACAGTGTCAGGAAGCAAAAGGAATACTTAAAGTTTGACCCCTGGGCACAGAGAGGAGTATCTAGAGCCAGTTTCATGTTGAGGCAAACTGATGCGGTTGCCCCAGGCATCATCTTAAGGCAGTGGTTCCCAAGCCTTTTCGACTGGCGGCTCCTTTGACCTACTGGGACATTGGCCATGGCTGCCTATTAGGACTACAATCCTATACACTGTATAGGGTGGCAGGTTTTTCTTGAGAATTCAGTGGCTCTACTGGCTGGTATCCTTGGCTCCCCAGGGAGCCACAGCTCGTTGTTTGGGAACCACTGGCTTATGGGAATGAGCGGCTACTGCCCCCAAGGACCATATGGTGAATTGTGGGAGGAGGCAGTGGCACTGCAAGTCTCAGTGCAGTGCCAGGAGATGGCAGCAGTGCCACAAGTGGTTCATGATGCCACTGTCTCCTTCTGCCTTCACCTCTACAAAGGGACTTCCTCCTAAAGCCTCTGAGACAAATCATTGTCTCTGATCACTAGGAAGACATGACACTGCTGAGAGATTGGGCTCTGGTAGTTTCTTCTCCTCCCCGTTCAGTGAATGGGGAGACAATACACCAGAATGAAAAACAGCTGATGCCATTACCTGCTCCTTTCATTTACCAGCTGGCTAGGTGCAGCCAATATCTGTCCATTGTTGCCTTCTTTGCCCTCCCCCAATTCAGGTAAGCTGGAGCAGAAAATGTGGACTGAACAACACGGAGGTGGAGTGGAGGGGTGTGTAGGAGGTAGAGCACCACAGGAAGATGGACTGGAGGCAATGGAGTGCTGGGGGGGGGCACTGCAAAGCATGCCCTGGTCCCCAGCAATTGGTACTGGTGGAAAGGAATGGCCAGCTCATCTGCTTCAGGCATTTAAATGTCTCGGGCCAGCCCTGGGATTACCAAAACATGTTCCATGCTGAAGTTGGATGCAGTCACAGAGGCCTCCTCTAAAAGTAAGGGAACATTTGTTCTCTTATCTCTGGACTGCATTGCGGCTGCACTGGCACTGGAAAGCCGGATGAGATTGGGCCCTTATTCACTTAAAAAAATCCATTTCAAGATACTGCTTTGTACTGTCCTCAGTTTGACAATTTTGAGCCAATGGGTGCATGCAGGGTGTTAAATGAACTTAAGACCAAGTGACACAGGAGCCTAACCATATATGAGACAAGGGGGCATCACCAGGCCCAAGATCTGAACCTGATCTGGCATCTGAGCAGGGTGTCCAACATCAGCCCCCCTTTCCTAGTGGCATGCCCCACCCACATCTCCCTCCTCTTTTGCAAACTTCCATTTTTCCTGCTGCTTCTGCGCTCTCTGGATTTGAAAAGGAAAAGGTAGGGTAAAAGGTAGGAGAATAGTGACTTAGAGGAGATGCTTTTGATGTCTAGCACAGGGGTCTCCAAACTCTGGCCTGAGGACCAAATCTGGCCCTCTGGAGGATTTTATCCAGACCTTGGCACATGGTGAGGAAGCTTGACTGTTCTGGCCCACAGTAGCCCTCTGATGGGGGATAAATACAGTGCAACCTCAGTATCCACTGGGGTTCTGTTCCAGAACCCTCCCCCAATGGATATCGGGGTCACCATTTAAATGCCCTTAAAAATAAAAAAAATGCCAAAATAGCATTACATACCTTTACCTGGTCAAACAATGCGGTTCCCCAGCCTCTCTATGCTCAAAATAGCTCAAAAGATGCACTTCTGGGTCTTCCAGCATTTGATTGAATACAATTAAGAGTGCAATCCTAACCTGGCACAGTTAGGCCAGCAAAGTTTGTTTTGGTACAAGAGACACCATAAATGTTTGGACCACTCTCGGAGTCAGAGAGGCTAGCACATAGACGTGAGCCATCCTCCCTGATTCCCAGAGTGGTCCAAATGTGCTTTACAGTGTCCTTTGTGCTGGCCAAACTTTGCTGGCCTAACTGTGCCGGCCAAACTCCAGGTTCGGATTGCACCCTAAGTAGGTGGGTTGGGTACATACAGCATTCAGCCAGTAGTGGTGCTGAATGGAATGAAATGAATTTATTGCAGCTGCAGTGGCTGCCCATTCACTTCCAATCTCAGCTTAAGACGATGGTACTGACCTTTAAGGCCCTTCATGACAGGCCCAGCCTACCTAAAGGACCGCCTCCTCCCATACATACCAGTTCGCCCTCTTAGATCATCTAAAGGGGCTCTCCTTCAAGTGTCCCCTCTGTCGCGAGTTAAAGAGACGGCAGCTCGGGGGCGAGCCTTGTCTGTAACGTATCCACAAATATGGAATTCCCTTCCAGAAGAATTATGAACTCCATACTCCCTCATGGCCTTTCAGAGAGGGCTCAAATCATACCTATTTCATCTGGCCTTTGGATGATGGTTAGCTGTCTGCCCTCTGTCCCTCTGGAATATTATCATACCGTTTGTTCATTCCCCTAGTCAATTGTTTTCCCACCCTCCAAACGACCTGATATGGAGAATTGGGTCTAGTTTCATTCTTGTACATTCTCTGTGTTCACATTAATAGTTTAATGTTGTTGTTTTAATGTGTTTTACTTATTGTGGTTACATTGTATTGTGTTTTTCTCTGTAAGCTGTCTTGGGCATTTGCTTTGGCATGGGAAAGGCGGGGTATAAATTCTTCAAATAATAAATAAATAAATAAATAAGCACCTCCAGTGCCTCTAGTGGCTCAATGCGGTATATACCCACCCCACCTACTTAATCATATTCAATCAAACTCTTCAGCATATCAGTTCTCCAGGTATTTATTCTTTATTTTCCGGCTCTCGACACTGTGTCAGCTACATGATGCAACCCTCATGCCAAAAAGTGTAGAGACCCCTGGTCTCGCCCACCAGTAACCTCTCTTCCTTTTCAAAACCAGGGAAAGCGGGAATGGGAGTGGAAGCAGCACCAAAAGTGGGGGATTAGGAAGCAGCCGTGGCAGATACGTCCCCCCAACAATCCACCACCCACTTTAGTCTGCCTCATGGCTAGCACGGCCAGTGCTGATCACTGTTGGTGCAAAAGAAAAATTAGCATGGAGGGATTTGTAATGCAAATGAATGCTCTGGCTAATGTACGTTTTACATTTGCATTAAAATCCCAAGACAAGCAAAGAGGTATGTAATAAACAACACCTTGGCTTGCTGCCTTGGCTTCTGCTTGATCATTCACTGGACCCATAAGAAGCCACTTCTAAGAATACCCAGCTGTTCTTTGCTTCCTTGCCTTCAGTCAGATATTGCAGACACTGCAAAATTCAAGTGGCTCCCAAGCTATTTTTTTTTAAAATGCTCTGACTCAAATTCCCATAACAAATGTGCGTCAGAGCACAAGACTCCTCCAGTGGTGACCGACGCAGTCCTTTTGCGCTGCTCTATCATTCTCCATCTCAGGTTTCTTAATCTGAGAGGTGTCCTTCGGGACTGCCGTCTTACTTGCTAACTTCCTACCTACTCTCCCAAACACAAAAATCAAACAACATCCTGTCTCCTCACCGCTGTCTCATTTGGATATGAATTCCGAGAATTGTCTGATAGTCACTTACGCACTAAACTGGAAACAAAGCCACCACCAAGACTCCTCTCCCTACCACAGCCACAAAGGCAGCTCCACCTAGAGGCCAAAACAACACCACACAGAGCAGATTTTTCTGTGAGATTCTGAGCCTCACATTCTAG
Source organism: Lerista edwardsae (assembly GCA_029204185.1). Taxonomy (NCBI): domain Eukaryota; kingdom Metazoa; phylum Chordata; class Lepidosauria; order Squamata; family Scincidae; genus Lerista; species Lerista edwardsae. The sequence continues at coordinate 21,981,968 of JAJKFI010000014.1, forward strand.
ATGCACACTTGTTGCTCTGATTGCATTCTGTGGTAACACTGGTATTAACTACTTCAGCCTCTGTAATGGCCATTCACTCATTTAGTTCCACTGTGAATTCAGTATTACTTTTTCCTCTGGGTTTCCCCCCCCCCCAAAACACCCTTAGCATTGAAAAATAAGCTGCCTTAGGCCCAAATCCTAATCATCTTTCCAGCACTGACATAGCTGTGCCAGTGGGGCACGTGCTGCATCCTACAGTTGGGAGGCAGCCACAGAGGTCTTCTTGAGGCAAGGGAATGTTTGTTTCCTTACCTCAGATCTGCATTACCCTTACACCGATGCTGGTGTAAGGGTGGCTGGTAAGGAGTGCGTCCTTAATTTCCTGCCTGAAATTTACAGCCTTTCTGATAGCTCTGAACTGTCATTCCCAATTGCGTGCGAGCGAAGTGGATGTGGACAATCAGTGATGAGGGAAATGCACTTTGCACATGGCTGGCATGAGAAGACGGCATTCCCATTGTGCCAGAACGGCTCTCAACTTCCTGCTGAACTTCCTGTTTCCTGGCCATTCAACAGAGTCAAGTGGGAACCAGCTTAGAAAGATTTTTGACCACAAGATTTTTTTTCTGCAGAGGAACACCCCTGAATTTTTCTGAAGAGGAACACCCCTATTAGTGATTGTCTTGTGCACCTGACACCTTAAGGGTGTCAGGTGCAGTTATAAAGTGAGCTCATTTTCAAAAGCAGAGCAACAGTTTTAATAATCAATTTTCTAAACCAAACAGCACATAGGAAAGAAGCACACGCCAATTTTCCACTTAAAAAGTGCAGGCAAAGTGCATGTAAATGAAATCCCCTGAAAATCAATTAATTTGTACACAGAGGTCTCCTCAGGCATTCCAGCTGCTGCCTTGGAAAGGAGGCTCAACTGAGACTTGAGCCAAGAATCCCTCCGGAGAAACAACAAATTATACAGGCAGCCAGCTGGTGGGGGGAGGGGGCGGTACAAGGGAGTCGACTTCTCAAAACTGCATTGTGTGTCGCCATCAGAGAATGCAACAAGTTAGCATCAAGCCCTGAGCCATTACCATTTTTGCAGCATCACAATCAGCGAACAATTAACAATCAGTGCACAACTATCCACCCCAGAAAATGGGGTCAGGAGGTGGAACTAAAGGTGAAGTTAAAAATTGGAACAGAATATGCTTGCAGGTGTAGGTGGCCATAGCTGCTCCACTTGCTCCATGTGAGAACAAACCAATTATCACCAGGGAGCAGTGATGTCATTCAGGGGGAACGGACCAGAACGGGTGTTCCGGATCCTAACGGGCTCCGTGGCTGGTTCCGGGTTCCCGACAAGTGCCAATCAAAAGTGAGTTCCTGTTCCTAAATCATTTGAATGACACCCCTGCCAGGGAGGCTTACGTAAGGGCCCACACCAGTGGTGTCATGCAGGGGGTACGCGGGGGTATGCGAGTACCGGTTTCTAGGATTACAGTTGCCCCGCCCATTCGCCCACCCACTCGTTGACTCCGCCCCCTGCAACATTTGAATTTCCTGCACGTTTGAGTTGCCTGCATGTTCTCAGAGCCAGGCAGGCAGGCAGGCAGCGAGTGGAGCCTTGCCTTGCCTTGCCACTGAAAAATGAGCTGCTCTGGGGTTTTGGAACTGTTGGGTCACTTTAACATGAAGCCAGGCCTTCTTAATGTGTTCTGGGGGTGCTGTGGAATACTGTTGCAACTGTTGGGTCAGTTTAAAATTGTCTGAGGCCTCAAAAAGGGCTTTTTTTCATGTCACGTCTTGCCACAACATCACTTCCGGCTTATGACGTCACTTCCGGTGGGAAGGGTCCCGACATGTGCCAATCAAAAGTGAGTACCTGTTGTTAAATCATTTAGATGACACCACAGGCCCACACTATATAATTGCAGGGGAGATTATATCTGGGCTCCCCTTGCCTCAGAACTGCTCCCTGCAGCCATTGCAACCCACTTCCTGTTTCAAGATGAAAAAAAGACATGGGAGTGATTGCTGCAGAGAATAGTGCTAAGGCACGGGGGGGGGCACAGAGGGGGCTGCAGGCTCCCCTCACCCTCCAGAGGGCCTTTGCGACCCCTGGATATCCATCAAACAAACAGTATTTATATACCGCTTTTCAACAAAAAGTTCACAAAGCGGTTAACAAAACCACTTTTTCAAGGCAGATGATCATGGAGGTGTCATTGCTGCCATTGCCCCTCTCCACAAACACTTACAGTGATCCCAACCTTTGTGTAAAGGTTGGAAACCACTGGGCTGGTCACAATCTCACAGCTTAACCTCTCTCACAGGGTTATTGTAGAACAAAAGAAGGAACCATCTATACTACCCTGAGATTCTTGGAGGAAGGGTGGTATAAATAATAAAATAATGTATCCAGAGGAACGCATCCTCACCTGCTTTGTTTGTCTTTTTTATTGCTAATTCTTACATCTTGTGCAAATTTTATTTATTTATTTGAAGAATTTATATACCCCACCTTTCCCATGCCGAAGCAAATGCCCAAGGCAGCTTACAGAGAACAACAAAGTACAATGTAACCATAATAAGCAAAACAAAAACAAAACAGTAAACATTTAATGGGAACACAGAGAATGTTCAAGAATGAAGCTAATTAGCTACATACATCTGCACATGCGAACTGCTTCAATATGGTGAGACAACTGTCTGATTTGTTTTAAAGGACAAATGAAATGGCAGGGGGACAAAACCAATGCCTCCAGGCTTCATGGGAAGAAGCCCATGCTCACAAAGTTCAGGAACATCTTTCTAGATACCGAACACCTGATGCTCTGCAAATGCAACATTTGTGTTTAATACAGCAATATCTCAGGCAATGGATAGTCAAGTACAAAATTAATGCATACTTTGCAAACTTGCAACATGCCATTGAGGTGCAGCAAGCAGCACTGTTCACAGGTTCCCAGACAGCTGATGGGTCAAACTAGGCATTATAACTGGACAGAGCAGTGGTTCTGCCCCCGACAATGGTACAATACTGGGGATTGTGTCTCTGCCTTCCTGCCCTCCCTGGCCCTTAAGAAGGCAGGGAGAAGTGCTTTACTGCCTGGTGGGTTGCACTTGCACCCCACCAGTTTGGGAAGCACTGAACTAGAGAATTTGGAGCCAATTCTATCCTTCCTCTACTGGTAAAGCAGCACCAAAAAGGGTACCAATGCATCCTAAGAGGGGAACCCTTGCAGAGGTCTCCTCTGGTTTAGGGAATATTTGTCCCCTTACCAGGGGGTAAGCCTCTGCAGCATGAGGGAATTTACTCAGACTTATGCAAGCAGAGTAACTGGCTCAAGTCTGCATTGACTCAGGACAGTGGATTGGGTCCATGAAAGGGGTTAGGTTTTGGCAGCCACTGCTGCCCCCAAAGCTGCCCTCTTCCTGGACCCAATTCACCCTTCCCCACCTCACTGCCTTCCTTTCCACTCTCCCCCACTTCTGTCGCTGCTTTGTTCCACCCAGGCATACCTAGAGGGGGATCATTTGCAAGCAGTCACTCCCCCTTGTCCTTGGTGCCATTCATAGCCAATGTAGCTTCCGTTTTGCTCTAGCAGTTGGAAATGGCTCCGATGAGGAGGGAGAGTGGTTGCTTGCAAAACTTAGTGCTGTGATCCTCCTCTAGGTATGACTCTGGTTCCACCCTCACTTGCCCCTGTGACATGATATGATTGTACAGTAGTTTGTGTGTCCTTCTGCATTTCTTACATCATTAGCTGATGGCCAGAGGTAGGGTAGGAAACACACCCTGAAATGAGATCACATCGCACCCCAATTGTATTAGATGTTCTGCGAAAGAAATTGAAGAGACATGGATGGTTGCAGATCTAAATCTCTCATAATGTCCAGCCTGACCCTTATTAATTCCATTACTATAGGTTTTATGGACATCATGCAAATAAAGTCAATTCTTTAATCCATTTGGCCTGTAGAAGCAACAAAAATCTACGTATATTATGTATATACAAACAGATAGGCTCAGATTGAAGGCTGGGAGCAGACCAAGAATGGCTATTTTTACAGGTCAGCCAACTGGAACTATGGTGGTTTTGATCTGTTTTTAGAAGTTTCTGGCCAGGTTAGATTTGGTGCCAGTTTAAGCTTAGGGGCTTTATTTCAGGACTTTGGATTTGGGGCCGAGTACACACCTGAAACACGGACATCAAAAGAGATGGACTCATCTTTCGTCTCACAGATGTATTCACCAGCATCTTCAGCGCTTGCTTGTGGGATAATGAGGCAGCGCTCAGCACCCTCTGAGTGCAGGAAGAGGTTGTGTGTCTCATCCACCTCCAGGCCATCTTTAAACCAGCGAACAGGGGCATTGAGCTCCGAAACCTCACAGCTCAGTTCCAAACGCTCGAGTGCCCACACCTCCTTTTCCAGGGAGCGCTCCAAAGGCCGCAAAATCCGCACTGGGGGCTCTGCCAAAAAAGAGAGTGCAGAAAAATAAGCAGCTGGCCTCAGGGTGCATCCGAAGCTGAGTTGTTGTTGTTGTTGTTCAGTCGCTAAGTCGTGTCCGACTCTTCGCGACCCCATGGACCACAGCACACCAGGCCTCCCTGTCCTTCACTAGCTTCCGGAGTTCGCCCAATTTCATGCTCATTGCTTCGGTGACACTATCTCAGCTGAGTTAGCCATAAACTGAGTTAGCATAAACTAAGCCAGCAAAGTTTGGCCAGCACAAGGGACATCGTAAAGTATGTTTGGATCACTCTCTGAGTCAGAGAGGCCAGCACACAGACGGGAGCCATCCTCCCTGACTCCAAGAGAGGTCCAAACACGCTTTTCAGTGGCCCTTGTGCTGGCCCAACTTTGCTGGTTTAGCTTATGCCGGCCTAATTCCAGTTTAGAATTGTGCTCTCATGCCTTCCATGCCTACCCTTTTTGTGTGCCACAGCTTCGGAAAAATTGATGTGTCACATGCAAAGATGTGTATGAAACTCCAAGAACGGGAAGGAATACGTTTCAACAAGAATTCTGTTTGGGGGAGCACTAAATCCCACAGAAAGGCAAAAGGAGGGACTGAGAGGGGAGAAGCAGCAGTACTGTAGTAGGAAAGGATAAGCACTCCTGCACCACTAGGTTTAAATACTTGTATTTATTTATTTATTTATATTTAATTTTTATCCCGCCTTTCTGCCCCATGGGCACTCAAGGCGGCTTACAACATTAAAATCATCACTTTAAAAACCACAAGTCTAACAGTTAAAACAATGTTAAAAACAATATTAAAACAGTTATAGTGAGTTTGGCCCTTAAGAAATCTCTCCAATATTGGGCAGAGAGCTGCAGAGGGCTGAGAGCAGCGGGTCCAATGCGAAACATTTTTGCAGGGCACCCACCCACTGTTGGGCTTTCCTACTCAATGAGTGGCAGTGGTGAGCCCAGGGCCGATGGAGCCCAGCGCAAAGTGTAGCATCTGGAATAGCCTGCTTTCAGGAAGTAGGATGGCCAACTACTTCAAGGAGGGCCTATTTTGAGCCAATCAGACCCAGGGGTGGGCAGGAGGGCCATCCAGCAGCAATTTGCTGAGCTCAATTTGTGATGCCTCGGCATGGAAGATTCCATGCTGGAGTGTCTGCTACGGAGCGAGATGCCGCATGCTTGTGTTCTGCTCACGTCTCCAGCAAGGGGCCTTTGTTACTGGAAAATGGTTGACAAATAACCCAACTTATTGCAGCATTCTCAGGAAAGTAGCAAGCTCTGGCATCACAATGATGGCACTTCTGGCTGTGACATAACTTCTGGTGGGTCCCGGACAGCTTGTCATTCTAAAAAGTGGGTCCTGGTGCTAAAAAGTTTGAGAACCACTGCCGCCAGCCAGTAACCTCTGACTAACTATGATCACCCTTAGAAGCTACAAAAGACAGCAATTCATATTTACTCACCCAAGGTGGGAAGAATATTCACTAGAGCCCAGAATCTAACCACTGGGGCCAAACTTAAAAAGTCCCTCACCTGTGATGGTGACATTGAAGAAAACAGAGTCTCCACCTGCGTCGCACACAAACTCCCCTGTGTCTCCAGCCTGGGCTGCTACTATGACCAGACGGCGATGTGGCCCTTCACTCTCCAGCAGGAGGCCGCTGTTTTCCTCTACCTCCTCTCCATCCTTGTACCAGTATACAAGAGCATCAGAGCAGGACAATTCACAGGCCAGAACCACACGCTCTGAGACCTGGTAGACATGGGCCACCTCTGCATTGGAGTGCAGAACTCGAACAGGCAGCTCTGTGATGGGAAACACCGTCATAGCGCAGAACACAGAGAGAGGAGATGGGGCATCATTTCATAAGAACGTAAGAAAAGCTTTGCTGGATCAGGCCAAGGGTCCATTCAGTCCAGCTTCCTGTATCTCACGGTGGCCCACCAGATGCCTCCGGGAGCATAAAGACAACCAAATACTTGTATCTCACTGCCATTCCCCTGCATCTGGCATTTTAAGGTAGCCTATTACCACTGTATCACTCCAAGGAAGGCACCAGACTAAGGTTGGGGTTTAACTCTATTAAGCACATGAACTGTATAATGGGGACACTCTGAGCTGTTCAATTTGCTAGATCTGGCTGGAGAGGGTGTCTTGTGCATCTATCTACTTCTGGTAGTGGGAGTCTATGGTGAGAAGCAGAGATGTTGGTGTTTGCAGGACTACCTTTGCAAAAAAAAAAAAAAAAGTGTGGAGTTTCTGAGACTGTTAACCTGGAACAGATGGTACATGGCCCCCTAGGGCTTAATTCCAAGAAAAGCGGTGAGGGGCTAATGAAAATAAAAAAGGATAGCCAGGGGTGAAGCTTGTCTCAAGCAGACAAAGGTGGTTGCTGACAGGTTAAAAAAAACCTAGTTGTTCTGAGATACTATCTTCACCTGCATTCAGTTTTCACCTCAGGCACACCCGCACCCCTTTGCCTCCACTTACCATCCACTGTCACTGTAAAGTCTATGCTGTCATTGGCTGTGTCACATGTATACACCCCAGTGTCCAAGGGGCAGGATGAATGAATCAGCAGCCTCCGAACACAGCCGTCTGATTGGACAGTGAGGTGGTCACTATCCAAGGGCACAGGATCTCCATCCTTGAGCCACTGGACAAGGGCATCAGAAGTGGAGACCTTGCACTCCAGGAGGAGAGGCATCCCAGCCACAATCGTCTGGAGGCACTGGGCCTCTGACACTGGAGTGATGTACACCTTGAGAGCTGTAGAGAGACATTTTGAATGAGTGAAGCACCCTTGATCTCCTGGGCCAAGCAAAGAAGGAAATGGTTTTCTAGAAATCTGTGCTATGAAACAAAACGTCCTCACTTTATCATTAATAACTGCCCCAACTACACAGTAAATATACAAAAATAATACTTTTTTCTAAAAAGAGAGGTGCAAGGGCATAAGTGTACCCATGTGTCAAGTCCTATAACCTTCAACTCCGAATTCCATTATGTGAGCTTAGGCTGTGTTCACTCAGGGATAAAGAAAACACACTTTAACTATGCTCTGGATCATACTCATTTTCTATTAGAGTTCTCAGAGTTCAAAACTAAGCTCTGACAATGAACATAGATTCTCCAAGGGGTCCCAGTCCCAGAGTGCAATCCTAACCTGGAGTTAGGCCGGCATAGTTAGGCAGAGTTTGGCTGGCACAAGGGCCACTGTAAAGCATGTTTGGACCACTCTCGGAGTCAGGGAGGATGGCGCACATCTGTGTGCTGGCCTCTCTGACTCCAAGCCGTCCAAACCTACTTTACGGTGTCCCTTGTGCCGGCCTAAGTCTAGGTTAGGACTGCACTCCCAAAGAGGTTTAACTGACACTTTCTGGATCCAACTGACCGACACCATTTGGATGGTAATCAAATGGCAAATAAGTGCCTGTTCAACAGGAGCAACTCCCCCTATAGGTTTCTGCTTTCAAACCAGTGGCTTTCAAATGAGAACAGGAAGGAAGTGAGGGCCTTGTATTATTCTTGTATTTTTTCCTCTCTCCCTGGCCTTGGCTTTTGCCAAAGGTGCAGCTGAGTGCTATGTATCTCAAGTTACAGTGACTTTGTGATGTTTAATCAAGAGCTTTCCCATGAATTGTGTCTTGGAAAGGAGCCAGAGCTGAACTCCAGTTTCCTCACGGGGCGCTTATTGGAGTACCCATGAATCCAACAGACAACCAAAGAAGTTTAAATTAACTTTACAGCGAAGTTAAAATGAAAGCACAATATGTAATTGAATAGGTATTGAATGAAGAATTGATATTCAAAAGCGAGCTATAGTGGTAATTCAATTTAGAACTTTTAGGTGAAATTGTAATTCTCTTCTCTGACTTGATGGCCCTCTGGGAAAGGGTTTGTTTTTGTCATTATTCTAGAGTTTGCTTTTATTAGAGCTATTTGTCGTTTACCACACATATTCATTTTATACATATTGTACTTGTGGGTATATGTATGGTGAAAACTAAAAATTGCAGGGAGCATTTGCAAGGTGGGGTGAGGAAAAAGAAGACATCGATGAGTGTGTGTCACCACAGCGCCACTCAGATTCAAGGCCTTTGCCGAAGAGCCTCAAAGAGGCAATGCCCAACACTGCGGGGGAGGGGGGCTTGGATGACTACCAGAGCGAGCCTTGCCTTGCCAGACGCCTGCAAGGGTGAGCAGCCTGCCCCACTGGGGAACCCTCTCCTAGGGGAAGTGGGCACCAGGAATGCCTCTGGATGAGGTGCAGGCTTGGGGGGGCCTCCTGGGTCAGAAACTGGCAAGTTAGAGCCTGAGCTCTACTGGCACTGACCTAGATATGCCCTGCACAGTTCCAAGTTGGACACCTGTGTAAATAAACCTTCCCTGCAGCAAAGCTACATCATCCTTTTCCCTGAAGATAATAGCAGAAAGTGATTAACAGCCAGGCATGACAAATCCCAACCCCTTCAAGGCGACCCTGCCCTCTTGGGACAAGGTTGCCACCCACATGGATGTACATGTGCCAAAGTGGCACCATGTTTCCAGAGAATGCCTGGCCCCTTCTTGAGGGAAGATCAATCCCCATAGAAATCTACGAAGTTGCCTGGTAAACACAGGGCCTTAAATTTCAAATCTCCTCTTCTTGCCCTTCCAAACATATTTAGGGGCTGGGGGGGGGGACATGAGTCCATTTTTAAAGTGCAAGAATATGGAATCCCCTGGGTCTTCTACCCTTTTTTTGTTAGTGGATCCTTGCCAGAAGTCAGCTGCCTTCTCCATGACATTCCTATATGTCAGTACCTCCCTGCCCCTAAAAACTCCAGGTTTGGTTCAAGTGGTGCTTGATCCAAATATGCTCAGAATTTGCATGTGTTCTTTTCAATAAACTGAAGCCAAGTTGTAGCCATTTTTTTTTTGTCCTTCCTGAGGAACTGTTCTGGCCCGAACACCTATTTCGTAGAAATCTATAGTATGTGTTACTTCATTCAACGGCAAGTCACGCTGGTGTCATCCCAGTGGACATACAGCACACTCTTTGTATGTCTCCTCAGAAGAAAGCATCATTGGGCTCCATGGAACTCCCTGTGCTCCCTGAGGCATCTGGTGGGCCCCTTTGGGATACAAGCAGCTGGACTAGGTAGGCTTTTGGCCTGATCCAGCAGGGCTCTTCTTACGTTAACTTATTCCCAGGTAAAATGAACATAAGATTGCAGCCTTAATGTTGCATCGTCACGAAACATCCCAGGCCCCTGAACCAGTGCTGCGTCCGTAGGGCCAGTACTGGCAGCAGTGTCAGCCCAGCAACGCCGGCTGAAGCCAATGGCGCAACGCTCCTGCGCCTGCCGACTTCAGCTGGCACAGGAGCATTTCTGGCCAGGAGGGAGGGCGTTTCTGGGTGGGGGTGAGTGGGCCAGGAGGCATGCCAGCCTGGGGAGGAGGGTGGAGCTAAGATGTGGCCTAACAGCCACATCCAAACTCCCCCCCCCCAGGCTGCATGGCCCTGATTCGGGCTACGGAGCGTCTTCAGCTTTGCACCTGCTAAATGTGCACTTGCCTGAGGGAAGTTCTTGCCTGCTCCCAACTTGCTCTGGATATGGCGCAGGCCTGTCCATTCCAGTGCAAGTTAGGATTGCGCCCTGAATCTAGAAAGCACGTGGCTTGAGCAGAGGGGAAGGGCAGGGCTCCTCCGGTTCCACAGAGCTGGCTCAGGGACATGGCTTAAACAACAGGGAGGTCAGCTCCTTTACCTTTTTGTGCTGGCCAAACTACCTGCTATATCAGAGATGGAGCGCGTGGATTTTATTGAGGGTCTTCCTTATCTTTCCCCTCATACCTGAAGCATTGCTCTAGGGATAGCCATTGCTGCTGCCCTTCTAAAGTTAGGTGTTTGTATATAATACAATTATATAGCATGGCACAGGACCCATGAGCTGCAATAAGCTACGCTGAGGGATGGGTCAGAATCTAACAGTGTCACGTTCCTGCTCAGCCACCAACTTCCCTGGGTATCATATAACTTGTCCCGAGTTCTTGGGATAGGGGAATGAATATGTACAAACTCTATTGCTCTTAGCTATTTTTGGTATTTCTTAATTCGATTTTCTTATGAACATCTATTTGTCTGTCAATATATATTCAATTACATATTGTACTTTCATTTAAATGTCAGAGAAAATAAAATGTAAGCATCTCCAGTTGTCTCTCAAATTCTTGAATGACTCACGGGTAATACCAGAGTTCTCTGTCCTCCTCTCCCTGACATACGTCAATTAACAGAAATCCAAATGCCGTAGTATCAACTTCCATTTTCAAGATCGTGGCTGCTACTGTGCTGCTGCTCCTCCAGATTTAGCACCATCCAATTGGAAGCACAAATGTGAAAAAAGAAGAATGATCTTCAAAGCAAAATGAGTGGGTATAACATTGTTCCTCCCGACACACAAACGTGCCCACCACACTGGCACCACAATCTTATGAATCAGGAGAGGAGGCAGGCAGGGAGGTCCAGTGCAGGTCATGGGGGCTGGATGCAAGTCTGACCCCCTCCCCAAATTAGTGACCAATAGAAAGATCCTTGGCAAAGAGTACACTGACTAAGCTGTGTTTTAAGCAGGAATATACATATTTCATGAGAATGGCCAGGAGAATAGACATGACAACAGAAGTCCTGGACATGACTGACCTGCAACAGTAACACTGAAGAACTCAGAGTCGCTGCCCACATCACAGACAAACTCGCCTGTATCTTGCACCTGTGCTGAAGCAATGATGAGCCGTCGGTTAGGCCCTTCACTTTCTAACTGCAGGCCATCACCCTCTTCCACCTTCTCCCCATCCTTGTACCAGTGGACAGAGGCGTTTGGGCGGGACAGCACGCAGGCCAGCACCACACATTCGGAGGCCTGGTAAGTGTGGGCTGCATCTGCATTGGAGTGCACAATCCGGACAGGCGGCTCTAAGGGAAAAAGCACAAGGCATTCCAGAAATTGCTGTGAACTTGCAAACTGGTGGGTGGGGAGGAGTGTGGGAGGAGTGCGCACTGCAGGCTGTAATCCTTTCTGAGTGAGGTGAAAGCAGCAGAACAGAGAACTGGGTTGCAAAGTGGGATGTGGCACTAGGAATGTGCTTGTGTGTGGAGGCACGCATGTGTGAAAAAGAAAATGGGTGCTTACTAAAAACGAAAAGCTCTGTAAGGCTGCACTGAAAAGCCAAATGCAAAGTTGGAAAACACTAACGAAGAGACTGAAAAAAATATACCGTACATCAATTTTTCCTTATATAAAATTGTGGTAGTGAGCCCACATTTATAATACTTGGTGTGATACTGGTAGGTCCACTTCACAGATGGAATAGAGTAGGTGATGGTACAGAAAAAAGCCCAATCCTATCCTTCCCTACTCCCACTGATGCAGCTGCACCATGCATCCTACATTGGGGTGGGGCATCCCGGAGGTCTCCTTTGGGTAAGGGACTAGGGGTAAGCCTCCACAGCATGGATAGGTCTACTTGCACCTGTGCCAGCAAAATCACCAGCAGGTGTCCACAGGGACCCATTCCGCAGGATTGGATCTGGGAAGAGAGTAAGGATTTGGCGGCCACTACTGCTGCCGAACCTGCTCCTTTCCCAGATTTGGTCTGCTCACATCGCCAATCACATCACCACTCCTGCTTCATCTACTCCCCTGCCCCATTCCACCCTCCCCCGCTCTTCTCCTGCCCCATCCTGCCTCCCCTACTGGTCCACCCTAATCAGCAGAGAATGTCCATCAGTGCTCGAGAGGCTGTTCTGGCCTCTCTGCCAGTTCTCCTGCAGCATGAGGGTGAGGATGCTCCTAGAGTGCCTTTTACAGCTGTTGCTGCCAGCAGAACACGCACTGGCAGCTGGATCAGATAGGACTGGATCATAAATTAACTGTAATCCAGGGGATCAAACATCTTCCTTATAAAACAAGGAGTTTTTAGCTTAACAAAAGAGAGGGGCAGGATGGAGGAGGAGGAGGAGTGGTGTGGGGGAGAGAATAAGGGAACATGATTCAGTCCTCAGAATGCAACAGCATTGCCCACTGGCATTAAGAGGCAGCAGGAAGTTTAAAAAGAAGGAACTTCTTTGCACATTTACGAAATCAGCTTATGATACTCATTGACACATGATGTTAGTGATGGCAACTAACACATACAGTTTTGTAAAAGGATTATATGACTCCGTAGGGTGGTTTATTAGTCAGAATAGCCCGAAGTGCAAGCTTCATGTTCAGAAGCAGCAAACCCCTGACCACGAGATACCAAAATTGGGGACAGATATCACAATTATTATTGCTGTGGTCATGAACCCCCTCAAAGCATCTGCCTGATAGCTGTCAATAGCTTCAGGAGGGAATGAGATGGGCCAGGAGCCTGATCCATGTGGTAATTATATTCTCCTCCACCCTGTCAGTTCTGAACCAACTATACCAATGTAGTATTGGAGACAGCATGATGTGCCACAAAAAGAAAACCAAAGTACATTTATTTGGTAAGGAATCTCTGTGTCAAGGTTACTCAATTCTTTTACCTGTGACAGTGATGTTGAAGAAGGCAGAGTCACCATCAGTATCACACACAAACTCCCCTGAATCCTGCACCTGAGCAGAGGGAATGACCAGGCGGCAGTGGGAGCCCTCACTCTCCAGCAGGAGGCTCTCGCTTTCCTCCACCTCTTCTCCATCCTTGTACCAGCGGACAGGAGCATTAGGGCGGGACAACTCACAGGCCAGCACCACACGCTCTGCCACCTGGTAGGCCTGGGCCTCCTCAGCGCTGGAGTGCACAATGTGCACTGGAGGGTCTGGGGTAGGATTAAAAATACTATGAATGGGAGTCACTAGAAGCAAGCTTATGAATGCCCCCAACATACACAGACACACAGACACACAGACACACACACACACACACACACACACACACTTGGGAAACTGAAGGCAACCATTCAAGATTTAGGGTGCAATCCTAAACTGGACTTAGGCCGGCACAAGTTAGGCCAGCAAAGTTTGGCCAGCACAAGGGCCACTGTAAAGTGGACGATTGGACCACTCTCGGAGAATGGCACATGACACGTCTGGGTGCTGGCCTCTCTGAATCCAAGAGTGGTCCAAACATACTTTACAGTGTCCCTTGTGCAGGCCAAACGTTGCTGGTCTAACTTGTGCCAGCATCACTCCAGGTTAGGATTGCATTCTTAAAGATCCTTCCTCCATGTGACTAGCTCAGAAAGTCCACAGTGGCAAGATAGGGTCTTTTTTCCTTCCCAAATCCCAAAGCTCAGCAGAAGTTGGGTGGCAGGGTGTAAAAGGACAGGATCTATCAATCACACCTGGGAATGAATGTATTAGAATTCAACTATTCCTTGGAAGCAAGTGGATTTGTTGATGTTAGGGAGGAGGCTGGTGGAATCAAGAGAACTGGAGACATAATTGAGATTAATGCATAGGCCTGCAAAATATCTACATATATTTCTTGGTGTCAGCCTCAGTGGTTTGGCAGATAGCACTAGATTTCTTAGACACCAGCTTCGAATAGGTCACAATTTGCAATTCTTTGGCACCAAATTTTTTACAAATCTGGGATCCCAGGAACCAGGGAATTTCTTCTGCCCACACACAAATCTAATGCCACGTAGGACATTATTTCACTGTAGGTGACCTGTGCAATTGTTTAATTTATACTGGCTATAAAATTGGGCAGCCCAATCCCTTACCAGTCCACAGAATACTGCACCACTGATAGAATGCATCCTGCCTGCTGTGGTGAAGGAGTGGTGGTGACCAGATAGTGTGGGGGAGATATAATAAGTAAAAATCTTTTTTACTTCCCTCAGTAGGTGGCCTGATCACCACTGGTCAGACCCCTTCCAGCTATTTCGCTGATGCAAGTCTGAGGAGAGTCAGGGGGCGCGTCAGACCAGGAAAATGGGGATAACATCCCGCCGTACTCTGTCACCACTGGGATCCACCCAGTGATGTCATTCAGGGGGAACGGACCAGAACGGGCGTTCCGGATCCTAACGGGCTCCGTGGCTGGTTCCGGGTTCCCGACAAGTGCCAATCAAAAGTGAGTTCCTGTTCCTAAATCATTTGAATGACACCACTGGATCCACCCCCTCCCAAACTCAAAAGAAACCCTTGCCAGCCTTGCTCTGCTCCGCCCCCGCCTGCCCTTGAAACGTACCCATTGCCACCTTATCTGCACCAGCACAGTGTCTGACAGCCCTGCTACACATGCGGAGCCTCCGGCCATTTGCACCAGTGGCCTCAAGTGCACAGCAGTGGCAGGCCTCTTACGATGCGGCTGCAGTGGCACTTACAGTGGCAGACCAGGACCTCTACTGCCATAGCAGCCTGTAGGATTAGGCCATAACTTTTCTCCATAGAAAATGTTATTGTTTTTATTTTACTTTTTCTTTAGACACATTGTTTCAGAAGGGATGCTGTGTTGGACTGTGGTGGTCAAAAGAAGCAGAGTCTTGGGGCACTATTATGCCACTCGGGGCGCATTCCTACTCCCTATGTTGCGTAGATGCTATATTGTAGCAGTGACGCAACATCACTGGCACCCCCAGGTTGGCGGTAGAGCTCTCGAACCGACGCTAGGAGTAGTGTCAGCCCAAAAGCGCCGGCGGTGAGCTGCCCTTGCACTAGCTGAGTGGGGGGGTTGGTGGGCTGGTGGGGGGGTTGGTGGGCTGGCCTGGGGAGGGAGGTGGGGTTGGGATGCGGCCGTTAGGCCACATCCAAGGCTCCATCAGAGGTTGCACGGCCCCAATTCGGACCACGTGGCTTCCTCAGATCTGCGCCTGCTATACAGCAGGCACAGATCCGAGGAACCCTATGGAGCGGCCCCTCCAGTGAACAAACGTGCCCTTGCCCCAGGGAGGCTCCCCAGTGCAAGAATTTTCCCCGGGGAGGCTCTCCTGCACTGGATTTGGCACAGGCCCGCCAGTGCTCTCAATGAAGCATTAGAGAAAGCTGATGGACATAAAACTGTCCCTAGGGACAAGAACAATAAATCTGAAATGGCAGAATTGCTAACTTTTTTTTCACTACACCGAACCTTCACAATGAAGCATTTCAACAAAGGCATTTAGCAAACCTACATAAACCAAAATGAGAAGAAGGGCTCCATCATAGGTCAATCACCGGTTAAGAATAAATCATGCCTTCCTTACAATGAAAGTGGTGAACAAGAAGATCCCTAGTCAAACCTGCCCAGACATGTTCAATAGAGGCCTGGAAAAGGAGGACAAGTAATGAGGTGGCTAAACCCTCCTCCCGTCTCCGCATACTCCAGCAAGCCAAACAAAACTGGCAGGAATTATTGCGAAATGCCTGCCTTGCTGCAAATTCCAGAAAGGTTGAGTCTTCTCTGGCCTAAATCAAATGCAACTAGATGCATCACCATTTCTGATCTTAAAATCCGTGTCTGGGGAAAAAAAGTGTCAGATCCCACTGACCTGTAACAGTAACAGTGAAGAAGACAGAGTCATCTTTTGCATCACACACAAACTCTCCTGTGTCTTGCACCTGGGCTGAAGCAATGACCAGTCGGTGATGAGAGCCTTCACTCTCCAGCAGAAGACCTTCACCCGCCTCCACCTCTTCCCCATCTTTGTACCAGCACACAGGAACATCAGGGCGGGACAACTCACAGGCCAGCACCACCCGCTGGGAGGCCTGATACGCATGGGCTTCATTCGCGTTGGAGCACACAACCCGCACAGGTGGCTCTGTGGCAGGAGGGACAAGTCAAAATGGAGAGTTAGGAGAGGTCTTGGAGGCTGGACCAAACCTTCACTAAATAAAAGGGCAGTCATTCCAAAACTATATGTTGGGGCGCACACATATCTCGCAAGTGCATTACTAGTGTGTGGTGAAAAATAACTTTGTTCCTTCATTAATGGCTCTTGTGGGTCCAAAGGGCCCAACCACATTGGAGTTCTGCTCTCCACATGATTCACTTGGGACTTACCTGCTTTCAGTCAGCCAACAGTGAGGATGGGTAATTTTGCCACATCTCTGCATCTGGTGTGACTGGCTAGTTTGGTCACTCCAGGTGCAGCAAGCACCCACTCCCAGGAGGCTGCTTGTTGACACCTTAGTATGAATCACTGCTTGGCTTCCTTCCAATCAGGAAGCATACCCAGAATCATAGCATTAAAAAAACCAGAGATTGAGCTTGACTGTGGTTGAAATGGGTAAATCTTTGTTAGGGACTTACACATCAGTGAGAAAAATGGCTAGCAATCTAGAGGAGGGTGTGCCTCAATAATGTCCCAATTACCTCCTCAATGCAACCAAAATCAAAGCTAACCAAGAGGGAGAATAAAATGATAGGAGCATGAGATTCCATTGCCAGGATGATAGAGATGCTTTCTCCTCTTCCATGGAGGCTTCAATGGGTGTGGATGGGAAAGCAGGGCTCCTGTCAAGCCTGTAGCCAGCAGTTCATAAGTCAGCCAGGAACTACCCAAGGGGGATTGAGACCAAGAACTATCCAGCATTTCCAACAGAGCAAGAGACAGGAGCGAGATTCAGGGTGACTCAACCCCATCCTTCTCAGTCCTGAGGCTGGAGTTGGGCGTGAGGCACTGGGGAAGGTGAACGGTTTTCTGCCTACCCATCATAATCTTACTCTTACACCACCCTCTGGCTTTTGGGGTGTAAGAGTGACAGGTCTAGTTATAATTCACACAAGAGAATGCCCCAACTGTCCCAAATTTGGAAAACACAATGATAGAATTGGTGGGGTGAGGAAAATGCAGTGACACAATCCCCAGGATCATGCTGCTGCACTGGGCAAGTGCAGGCTTGGGGAGCCCGGCAGGGAGGGGCTCCCCAGGGCTCCCCACACACCCCCCACACCAGCACTGCAAGGGGCAAGTCTAAAACTAGCCCCTTGGCCCAGCACAGCAGTGCAATCCCGGGGATTACGTTGCTGCCTTCCCCCTCTCCCCACCCCATAAAGGAGCAGAAGCAAGTGCCTCCCAGAGTGGTGGGGTGCAATCCACCACTTTGGGAACCACTGACATATTGTATTGGCAACCCAAAGGAGTTTGTCACAAGGTACAGCAGGG
This sequence comes from Lerista edwardsae, assembly GCA_029204185.1. NCBI lineage: Eukaryota > Metazoa > Chordata > Lepidosauria > Squamata > Scincidae > Lerista > Lerista edwardsae. Next base: position 21,999,535 of record JAJKFI010000014.1, read on the forward strand.
ACTGGATGAAGAAGGCATGCACAATCCAAACATCTCTCTCTCTCTCTCTCTCTCTCACACACACACACACACACACACACACACAAACACACACACACAGAGAGAGAGAGAGAGAGAGAGAGAGAGAGAGAGAGTGCAATCCTAACCCTAACCAGCCCAACCCCCGCCCAGAACTGCCTCTTCCCTGCCGAGTTCAGCTGGCGCTAGGGAGGCTCCCCATCGGTGCTACGAGCAGCATTGGCCTGAGAGCATTAGAACCGATGCAGGCAGTGATGTCATGCAGGGGGTACGCGGGGGTACGCGAGTACCGGTTCCTAGGATTACGGCTGGCCCCGCCCATTCGCCCACCCACTCTAGACTCCGCCCCCTGCAACATTTGAATTTCCTGCACGTTTGAGTTGCCTGCACATTCTCAGAGCCAGGCAGGCAGGCAGGCAGCGAGCGGAGCCTTGCCTTGCCTTGCCACTGAAAAATGAGCTGCTCTGGGGTTTTGGAACTGTTGGTCACTTTAACATGATGCCAGGCCTCCTTAACATGTTCTGGGGGTGCTGTGGAATTCTGTTGCAACTGTTGGGTCAGTTTAAAATAGTCTGAGGCCTCAAAAAGGGCTTTTTTTAAGTCACTTCCTGCCACGACATCACTTCCGGCTTATGACGTCACTTCCGGTGGGCGGGTCCTGACACATGCCAATCAAAAGTGAGTACCTGTTCTTAAATCATTTAGATGACACCACTGGACGCAGGGGGGGTGGTTCGGCCCCCCTGCATCAGTGCTAGTGACATAGCGTCGACACAACAATGTTGCTTTGATGCTACATCAAGGGCAGGATTGCGCTGAGAGAGAGAGAGAGAGAGAGAGAGAGAGAGAGAGAGAGAACATTGCATGGGAGCCCTGTAAACGCTTCCGTCAGTTCCACTGTGGAAACAAGGTGGGATATAATGGCACTAAATAATAAATTCAGAGTAGCTTGAAGTTTAATAGGAGACATCTCTGACCTGTGACAGTGATGTTGAAGAAGGCAGAGTCACCACCGGCATCACACACAAACTCCCCTGAATCCTGCACCTGAGCAGAGGGAATGACCAGGCGGCAGTGGGAGCCCTCACTCTCCAGCAGGAGGCTCTCGCTTTCCTCCACCTCTTCTCCATCCTTGTACCAGCGGACAGGAGCATTAGGGCGGGACAACTCACAGGCCAGCACCACACGCTCTGCCACCTGGTAGGCCTGGGCCTCCTCAGCGCTGGAGTGCACAATGTGCACTGGAGGGTCTGTGGTGGAAAAGAGGCACATTATGAAGAGTCTTTTGCTGCAGTGCCTGTTGCAGCTCCAGGATTGGAAACCAGCTCAAAAAGCTATGGGGAAAACAATAAACTATGTTTAGGCTTGCTTTCCATGACTGAGCACATGAGGGGGTTGCTTGATCTAGGACATACAGTGCTGGGTTTGGATCAGGAAGGCCTGGATTTCAAATGCCACTTTCTGCTCCAGTCTCATGGTTTTGGCCCTGTCATAAGTCACCATTTTGCACCTTCAGGTCCCCGACCTGCTCAACAGAATTAAGAGTCACAACCCCAAAGGGTGCACTGAAAATGAGTGGAAATTTGCAAGAATTTACTTTGTATATTTCAAGAGTACACCCCAGAAATGCTAACCACAATGAATATGTAGGATTTGGATTGGGGACACGCACACACACAAACAAATCCCTGCTTTACCATGAATCTCATCAGTTGGCCTTGGGCAAGTCACTCTTAGCCTAACCTATTTCACAGAGTTGTTGTGAGGCTAAGATAAAAATAGTCAAGCATGTTATTAGGCAGAAAATTGCTACAGACATTGCAAAGAAGAATGCCAAGGAAGGCTGTCTGTTATTATCTGCCAGGTTTACTGGACACTTAGGGTGCAATCCTAACCTGCACTGGAACAGGCAGGCGAAGTGGCCTATGCTGTATGCAGCACAGTTTAGGAGCAGGCTGGGGCATAATTCAGAGGAAGGGGATTTTATTCCCTTTGCCCCATGTTGCATGCCAGGCCAGCCATATGGGGCGACTTGGATCTGTGCCCACAATTCTACGGGCACAAATCCATGCAACACCAGTCAGGCCAGGGCCAGGGATTAGGATTAGGATGTGGCCTAGGTCACCCAGGCCGGTCCCACCCCTTTCCAGGTCCAATCAACTTCCCAGACCGCCTTCCCTCTGCCTTCTTCCACCCAGAACTGCCACGGTTCCACCCTCCCACTACCCTCTCCTGCCGCAGGCAGGCACAAACTCCCCCTTTCCTTGCACTGGCCCATCCGGCTCCCGAGTAGCTACAAATGTGCTTTATGGTGCATTCACAATTCTTGGGAGCCGGCACAAGGCTGGCTCAGGGCAGCATTAGCATTAGGACTGCACTGCCCAATGCTAAATGAATGAAAATGGAAAATGATTAACTCCTGCACCCTCGTGGCATTCTTGGGGGGGGGGGCTAAACACTGGCTTGTCCTGCCTGCTTCTTTTTTTTATAACAACTGTTTAGTCTTCAGTGTTTTCTGCCTTTGAGGCTGTACCTGTTTCCTCCTCAAGGGAACACACCCGCTTTCAAATGAAGCCTTAGTGCACTTATGACAGACAGCCACTCAAGCTCTTTCTTAGGTCTTTTGGCCAGGGGTATGTAGCAATGCAGCTGAGCAGGTTTCTTGTCTTTTCTTGGTTCAAAAATGGTAAGTCTTCCCATTTACATTTACTATTTTTTTTTATCAACACACTGAGGAAACCCTGACATTAAAATGGCAAATTTGCAAGAACTAAACACCAGGAGACAATTTCAAAAAAGTTCAGCATTTTAAGTTTGCAGGCTTTGATGTGCCACAATTCAGGTGGCTGAGATGTGGTGGCACCAACACTCCTTACCCTAAGATCACTCCCTCCTCCAATGAAGAAACTAGATGTGACAATCAGGACCCAATCCTATCCAATTTTCCAGTGCAGCTGCAGTTGCAATGCAGTCCTGAGGTAAGGGAATAAATGTTCTTGTACCTTGAGGAGGCCTTCACAACTGCCTCCCCACCACAGGATGCAGCACATGCCTCATTGCCATGGTTGAATCAGTGCTAGAATATTGGTTAGTACTGGGCCCTACGGTTGAAATTCCATGCTTACTTATCTGGGAGTAAGTCCCATTGAACTCACTGGGGCTTATTTCTGCCAAAATATATATGTTAGCTTTTGAAGTGCCACAAGTCCCCTTATCTTTTTACCTCAGTGGAAGGGAGCAAAAAAAAAAAAAAAAAAAAGAGTCTGGGGGCAACAGTGTCTGCTAGGAAAAGGAATCTGTCATGCAGAACCATATAAAGCTTCCAGGCTGCAATGGACTGAATTGTTAGGGGACATTTAGCTGCTGGCTTTCCAATTGCAGGAGTCCTATATAAAGCACACAGGTATATTGATGCCACTATAGAACGCAATAATAATTTAACATTAATCAGCTAGATGAGTTCACTTATATATTTCATTGCCAGTGAAGGAGTGGCTGCTGGTGACACCCCATATATGGAAAGGATACCGCATATATGGAACTCTCTGCCTATTGAAATAAGACTGGCCCCATCTCTGACACTATTCCAGTGCCAGTTGAAAACACGTTTTTCCTCCTTTGCTTATTGGGTTTAGCTTTGAATTGTGTTTTGCTGAGTTCTGTCCTTTTGCTGATTATTTTTAGGAGATGTTATTTTGCTTAGGGCGCAATCCTAACCTGGAGTTAGGCCAGCGCAGAGTTAGAGAGATCAGCGCACAGACATGCGCCATCCTCTCTGTCTCCAAGAGTGGTCCAAACGTGCTTTACGATGGCCCTTGTACCGGCCAAACTCTGCTGGCCTAACTGTGCCAGACTAACTCCAGGTTAGGATTGCGCTCTTAATCTGATGTTTTTATTGACTTTTAACTTACTGCAAGCTGCCTTGAGTACCTCCCTCTGGGGAAAGGAAAGGTAAAAATATTTTAATAAATAAATAACCTGTAACAATGATGTTGAAGGAGACAGAATCTCCACCCACGTCACAAACAAACTGCCCTGCATCTTGTGCCTGTGCCGAGGGAATGATCAGCTGTCGGTGGGGGCCCACACTCTCCAGCTGGAGGCCTTCACTTTCTTCCACCCTCTTCCCGTCTTTGTACCACTGAGCAGGAGCACCCAGGGAGGAGAGTTCACAGGCCAGCACCACGCGCTCTGCAACTTGGTAAGCGTGGGTTATTTCCGCATTGGAGTGTACAATCCTCACAGCAGGTTCTGCAATGACAAAGAGATATCATGATGGGCAGAAAAGTGGGGCCTCATTCAGCGGGGGCTGGAGCAAGAGGAACATGGATACATTACTGAAAATGTGTGTGGAAAGAATCAGCTTGCAGGCCAAACTCCTGTTGGCACTAGACAGCAAAGATCCCAAAGCTTGTGTGACAGCTGCCAGATGCCCCTTATTCAATGATGTCATGCACCCACTACGCACCACTTCGAGTACCGGTTCCTAGAAGTTGAGCTGGCCCCATCCACTCAAAGCTGGCCCCTGCTATTTAACCAGGGAACAGTTGAAGCAAAATATGTATATACACATCTCTAGAAAGCAAAGCAATAGAAGTTAAATCAACACTAATCACAAGCTGAAGTTATTACAAACATGATCACATCCATGGCAACAATCATGACATCACTTCCGGCTTATGATGTCACTTCCGGTGGGCAGACCCCGACAAGTGCCAATCAAAAGTGAGTACCTGTTCCTAAATCATTTGGATGACACCACTGCCCTTACTTCAGGAGACATCTTTATTTGTAAAGTATTGGGTCTTTTAAATAAAGGCTGGTTGAGTTCCAGTGCTTGGCTGCTGGTTCATCCCCATATCAGACCCCTCAGGTATGACTCAGCACTTTCTTTGCCCTGGCCAAGATTTTTCTCCTTCACTCACCATCCACAGTCACAGTGAAGCTGATTGCATCATCACCCACATCACACTTGTATGTCCCCGAGTCCAAAGAGCAGACGGAGGGAATCAAGAGTCTGCGAATGCAGCCTTCAGACTGGACAACCAGTGCACCATTGTCCAAGGTCACAGGATTTCCATCTTTGTACCAGCAGGTGGGGGCATCAGGTACAGAGACCTCACATTCCAGAAGCAGAGGCATCCCAGCCAGAAGGGTTTGATGTTGTCTGGCCTCAGGTACTGGAGTAATGTGTACCTGCAAGGCTGGAGAGACACAGTCTGTGAAAAGTATGCAGCTACAAAACATTGACTTCCCAGCATGCCAAACCCTAACAACCAATGTGCTACTGCTATGGGCACAGCCATGTTGACACCAACCAAAACACCACCTACTGATTTAGGGAGAATTGTGTATAAAATATATATGGTGAAAGATGTTGAAGCTTGGAATTGCTTGGCTGTGATGAGATCATACACTGTAGGACGACTGATGTCTTGGTTTTGACCAAATTGGGTTGTGCCAGTTTTCCTCCGGTTTTGGGCAAAGATGAAATCATAGAAACTCACACCAAAGAAAAGTTATTCAAATGAAACTTGAGTGATAAAGAGGAATAAATTTCACAGAGGGCAAATGGAAATACGTGAAGGATTCAAATTCTCAGTGGTCATAATTTGCAGCTAGGAAGATTCCAGGGGCAGGGAAAACTAAGGAAAGTGGGCAGTGTTAGGAAGAGCTGATGGCCAGACCACAAATGGCATAGATAGAAGGCATATGATTGGATTTCCCAATGTTTTTGTTTTACTTTAGAGTTGGTGAAGTGAAGTAGGTGAAGGTGAAGTAGGGGCTCTGATTTTGATTGCAGCAGCAACACTGCAGAAAAGGGTGCTTAGCTTTTCTCCCCTATGCTATTTTCTGGTTCTAAATCTCCCCACCTCCAAACAGCTGCTATGTCCCACACCGGAAAATGTAGGTGCTTACTGAATACCTTCTCTACACCATGCAAATAGCACTATAAGAACATAAGAAGAGCCCTGCTGGATCAGGCCAAAAGCCCATCTAGTCCAGCTTCCTGTATCTCACAATGGCCCACCAAGTGCCTCAGGGAACACATGAGACAATAAAATGCTTGCATCCTGTTATCACTCCCTTGCAACTGGCTTTTTTATGGGATGGTAGCTTGCATATAATTGTTCTGATTAAAGTCATTTTTAACTGTTGCCCAGACCCAGCCAAGGGCTCACCTTGTACATGCAATGCAGCACATTCCTTCACTCCATTGACCTCAAATCGCACCTCGGACCCACTGGCCGCTAGCTGTACATCTTTGATCCGTAAGGCATGGTCTACCCCGCTGTGTAAGATCTGGTAATGCTGATTTTCGTCCTCCTTCTCTAGTTTTTTTCCATTCAAGAACCAATTTCCACACACAGTAGCTGAAAGCTGCACAGAAAAGGTGGCGTCCTCACCAACATGAACCCTAGCATCCTGCAGTCCTCTTTGCACCCGGGCCCTGGGCACTATGACAAGACAAAGGTTAGTCTCAAAGTGGGAATGTGTACATGGGCACACTAAAAGGGAGAGAATGGCATTAATCTTATGGTGAAAGGAAATGGGAGGCAGTTGTCTTGTGTCAGCTGGGCACGACATAGCCTGAATGTGTGTTATGCATACAACTGGAAAGCAGACACTCAGAACACAATCCTAACCTGGAGTTAGGCTGGCACAGTTAGGCCTGCAAAGTTTGGCCAGCACAAGGGACAATATAAATAAAAGTATGTCTGGACCACTCTTGGAGTCAGGGAGGATGGCGCACGTTTGTGTGCTGGCCTCTCTGACTCCGAGAGTGGTCCAAATGCACTTTACGGTGGCCCTTGTGCTGGCCAAACTTTGGTGGCCTAACTGTGCTGGCCAAACTCCATGTTAGGATTGCGCCATCAGTCTACTAGCTAACCACAAGACACTCCTTTGCCTGGTGGAGCACTTTTGCTCCAGCTCAACAGGACATTCTTCTCTGTTGAGAATGAATATATTAAAAGACATGGATTATACCCGTTTCGGTTCAGACAAGGAAATCTTAAAATTGGAATCCTGCCTCCTGCAGGATTGAGTTATACTCTCTGATCTCCATCCAATCTCGTTGCCGTAAATATGTGGAGACTGGTTGTGGTTATTCATGGGCCAGAACAGAGGTTTTCTATAAGTGCTCGCATGCACTGTCCTTTTCCCATTATTTCACTGTTCAAAGTCAACCCCTAGTACTGAAAACAGCTTCCAGACTCTGTTGCAAAGAGCACACCGTGACAATGTCAGTACAGGTTAGTGTGATAAGACCTGGCAGATTCAGGTGCACTGCCTGAGGAACCACAGGCAGGAGGTAGTTGTATGTGATGCTCTTCAAATGCTGGATGTAGCTTGGCAGGCAGGGGGCTCACCAGGGTACAGGAAATCAAAGTCACAGTGCCTATAGCACTTTCTCATATGAGAATGAGCAACAGAATTTCAGCTGTGGAGACCACTGGGACAGTGCAACGGAAAAAAGAGTAGTGGACACGGTTAAGTGGAGGAGCAGGAAAACAGAGACAAAAGCTGAATTTTCATAACGCCTGGGCTTGAGCAAGGACAATACCCATTTGCCATGCAGGAGAAGAAAGGCTTACCAAGGTGCACAGAGCCAAGGAATTCCACATGCCCACTGCACCCGTACTGATTGGCAGAACACACACGGAAGCGGTAGTCAGCCTCCTGCGGCACTCCATCGCCAGGGACTTCCACCATGCTGGCAACATCAGTGGTGAGGCAAGCCACCCACTCGGCCTCTCCCACCACCTGCCGCTCCAGGATGTAGCTGCTGGGAGGGCTGCGGTGCACATCAGGCGGTGGGCACCATGTTAGGAGGGCAGCATTGTTGCGTGCTGTGCACATCCTTGCTGCTACAGGCGCACTGGGCGGGATCCTTTTGGCACCTGGAGAAAACAAACTACTCCTGTCATCTTCTCCCCTTATTACCATGGGGCATAAACCACTGGGAAGACTCTGTCCCATTGCAACAAATGAAATCAGTACATGAGCACAATAATTATACTTATAGGCATCCCCTCCTTTATGGCGCTCAAGGCGGAGTACCTGTTTTCTCCCCATTCATATTCACAACAACCCTTTGAGGTACGCTCAAGCTGAAATGTCGGGGTCACTCAGTGAACCGCATGGCTAGAGGTGTGATTTTTCAGTGATAACAAAATCAACACATAACACTGCTTTCTGCACTTCTCATTTTTGTAAAAAAACAAGACCTGAAATTTGCCTTCCCCCCCCCCAAAAAAAGGGCTGGACTGGTGGGGGTGCATGGGTAATGACTGTGGCTGCATCAGTTGACAGTGTATCACCCATATCACCTTCCTAGTACACTTTTAAAGCTATTATAATTTATAATTATAATTTATAAAAATGCACCCTTGGAATAAAAACGCATAACACCATTTTCTGCACTTTTCCTCCTTAGGAGAAAACAAAATCTGTGAAAAAATAAAAAAGGTTAAAACACCTTTGTACATGACTGTACAAGGATTTGAAATCTGGTCTCCCTAGTTCTAGTCTAACTACAACACCATGATGGTTCCTGGTTAACAGGGCCGGCTCTAGCAGCGCCGGGACCCAATGTGGGGCATTCTTGCAGAGCCCCCAACCCTCCCTGCGGGCCCCCCACTCACCAAGAAGAGCTCTGTTCGTGCCACGTGCAAAGCATGGCATGTGGAAGGAGTTGGTGGTGATATAACATCACCGCCATATGCTTCCAGGTGGCCCATTTTGGGCTGTTCAGAGGCAGAGGCAGAGGCAGGTGGGAGAGACCAAGGTAAAGCTGCTCTGCTCGCCCCACTGACTTACAGCCCATAGAGATCCCAGCTGCAGCCACAGGCAATATGCTCACCCTGCTAGTGCAGGGGCCCCTGAAGCGCGGGGCCCGATGTGACGACATTGGTCACATTGGCTTAAAGCCGGCCCTGCTGGTTAATAACTTATATTCATTTCCTCAAGACTCAGGGTGCAATCCTAGAAGTAACGTTGTGCAAAGCTATGTGCTAGCATCGGCACAACATCACTAGTGCAGATGCGGGGGCAACGATCAGCATCCCTGTGTCGGCGCTAGAGCTCTTTGCCAATGCTAGTAGCAGCGTCAGCCCAAGAGCACTGGTGCTGAGCTGCCCTTGTGCCAGCCAAAATTAGCTGGCGCGAGGGCAGTTCTGGGAGGAGGGAGGGCAGGTGGGAAGGAGGAACTGGGCGGGTGGTGGGCAGGCCAATGGGCATGGTGGCCTGGAGACATTGGCGGGGTTGGGATGTGGCTGGCAGGCCGCATCCAAGGCTCTGTCCCCAGGTCGCATGGCCCCAATTCAGGCCATGCAGCCTCCTTGGCTCTGTGCTTGCTATTTAGCAGACCCAGAACCTAGGAAATGTATGGGGAGGCTGAAGTCTCCCCTGGGGCAAGGGCGTGAACGTGGCTCCCCAGCATGCCTAAGTTGCTCTGGATATGGCACAGGCCTGTCAGCCTCGCCATTCCAGCACAGTTTAGGAATGCGCTCTTAGAGAAGTAAGCCTCCTAATGGATTGTGATTTTACCATATTCTATTTATTTCTAGTGATTTTTAATCCACCTTTCATTACTTGTAAATAAAAATATTTTTTACTACAAGGCTTGTTTTCAGACTCATAAAGCTTATTGAGTCCCAACAGAGTGTCATTTGACAAAGTGAGTCCCAGTACTAAAAATCTGAGAATCATTGAACTAGATAATATGCAAGGGGCCACAGCACAGTGGCTTTTTCTGAGATGGGCAGTTAATTAAGTATTGCTGAAAGCTGAACACAGGTGCATGTCCTTAGGGCAGCCAGCATTCAGGCACAGATGGAGGACACTATCAAATTAGATTCTGATAAGGGAAAGGCAAATGGAGATAGCTCATTTCAGCTGAAAAACTGGACTTGTAGTCTGGCACATTATGTTTCAGGACTCCCTACAAATAAAAACAAATTTGGGAGAAGAAGGTTGAACAGGAAGTACATACCATGTTGATGCAGAGAACACAGAAAAATGTCCTTCACCTGAGGACCTACCAAGGGTTATATTTAAATATTTTATTTATTTATGTATTTATTCAAAAGATTTTTACCCCGCCTTTTTCTCCAGTGAGGGACTCAAGGCAGCTTACAAAATGAAATAAAACAATATCTTAAAAACATTAAGCGGGCAATTCTAACCTGGAGTTAGGCTGGCACAGTTAGGCCAGCAAAGTTTGGCCAGCACAAGGGCCACTGTAAAATGCATTTGGACCACTCTCGGAGTCAGGGAGGATGGCGCACGTCTGTGTGCTGGCCTCTCTGACTCTGAGAGTGGTCCAAACATACTTTACGGTAGCCCTTGTGCCAGCCAAACTTTGTGGCTTAACTGTGCTGGCCTAACTCCAAGTGAGCCCTAAAATAACGACATTAAAATAGCACAGGATCACCAACATTAAAAGACCATTACATTAAAAGAAGCTTATTTACGGGTATTTAAAAGATTTTTATATTTAAATATTACTTATAAATATTATTTGAATATTTAAATATTTGTAACAAAACCCCAGTGGGTTTTTTTTTAGAGAAAGAGAGACTAAGGTGGCAAATAAGAGGGCAAATTGCCCCCTTATTTGGAAAGGGGCAATTTGGGGCAAAGGAGTGGCAGAAAGGATGGGCATAGTAGCTCTTTCCTCATCTAAATGGCCCCTTTCCAAATTAATTTCCTTTCTTCCTTTCTTCCTTCCTTCCTTCCTTCCTTTCTTTTGGAAAATCCAAATCCTTTGGGGTCTCTCTCTCTCTCTCTCTCTCTCTCTCTCTCTCTCTCTCTCTCTCTCTGTGTGTGTGTGTGTGTGTGTGTGTGTGTGTGTAATGTTTACTTAGGCCCTCAGAAACTGGGAGCTTTATCAGCAGCATAATAATCTCAGTGCGTCTGTTCTTTAACTTTGTGTGATGTAATCCAAAGGATTTATGAGTTAATCTGAATTTGGGAGTTGCTCAATGTGGGGGTTTTTAGAGTATAATTCAGAATTGTGTGTTCTAGGGCTGGAAAAATATTTCAAATTCTTGAGTGATAGCATCAGATTTATTCTAGGCCTCCTGGCTACCAGGCTGCATTCAAAAGTGGAGGAAAGGACTGCTTAATCATTTCTCTCTCATTTTTTCCTTGTGTGAGAAAGCAGGTCAGATGTACAATTTTGAGTGGACAAACAGCAAGAAGGAAAAGGTTAAGCAGCCCTTCCTCCCAACTAGTCTATGTACAGTAGCCTGGGACCTAGGGCAAAGCCCTATTCTGGACTCTCACATCTCTATGTCATGCTGGGCCTCCATCGTCCCAGGAAGGGGACAGGTTTAGTAGCAGTGGCACCCGCCAAATCCTTACCCCCTTCCCGGTCCTTCATGGGTCAACATGGACTTACACCAATTATAGAGTTGGCACAAGTCTGAGTTGACCCATGGCAGCTGCTGGAGCTTACCCCAGGGCAAGAGAACAAATGTTCCCTTACACTGAGGAGCCTTCAATGTGCCAAAACTCACCTGTGAGATACAGCGGAGGCCACACTGGTAACACTTCATCACCACACGGGACATTACATAGGATTAGGCCAGTGATGGCAAACCTTTTGGGCTCAGCGTGTCAAGACTTTGCAAAATGCTTAGCTTGACTCTGCTGGTGTGTCAAGCCCCCTCCCCAACAAAAGAGAAACAATTCTTTATATTAATTTATATAAACCAAAAATACAGTCCAATCAAGTGTGATGTTATATATTATATAAAGAAATATCAAATAATTACAAAAATGAAAAATGAGTGACACAAACTCAGTTTTTGTCAGGTGCTGGTGAATGCTGGTGAGTCACCCCAAACGTTGTGGCATGTCGCCTTTGATACACCTTTGATACATAGGTTTGCCATCACTGGATTAGGCTATCCGTTTACAAAAGCCTCAATCAGTATAGTTCCAATACTGGCCAACTAACTCAAGCACTAGTAGTACGATCCTATACACCAGTGGTTCCAAAACCACTGGTGATTCCCCTTTAAGGGGAGTGGCCCAGAAATCAGCAGCAGCACAATCTCCATGATCAGCCCATGTCCCATCCCTATCTTCTCCAGTTCCACCCACCCGTGCCCTGTCCCCTCCCCCCGCACCTGCTCCAGAGGACATCCTGCCATCCTCTGGCATGCATAGGAAGGCTCAGGCCTTCTCATTAGCATGCCAGCAGATTGTGTTGCCACAAAGTGCTTTATGGCTGCTTTGTGGCAGCCTGCACCAATGGAACGTGCATTCCATCAGTGCTAGTTTTAGATACGATTGGGCTGTAAATGACTTAAATCTGGCCTGAAAGTTGGGATATGACAAACTGAGTACCATTTCCAATTCCATTGTGAGGAACATAAAACAAATGGTGAGGAACAGAAAACACAACTGGGAGGCTGCTTTTGGGACTGCAATTCACCTGAGAGTGAACTTAATGTACTGTGTTCTGTGGCTAGTTGGATTTCGCCCCCGACCAGCCCCATCCTGTCGTCCCACTCACATTTGACACGGAGCTGTGCTGAGGTCTGTGACTCGCCCGCTGTGAAAGTGATGACCCCTGCGTCGTGCCGGGTCACATGCACCAGGACCAGCAGGTGGGTTTTACCAAAGCTCCTGATCAGGGTGTGTGGTGCCTCTGCTAGTTCCTGGCCATTTCGGCCCCAGCTTGGCACCTCCACAGGTTCTCGGGTCTCCACATAGAAGGCAGCATTCTCCCCTTCCATCACATCCAGCTTCCGCGGCAACCGCTTCACTATCAGGCCTGAAGGAAAAGGTTGGGCAGTTACTATGAGAGAAAGCATCCCAATGAAAGACAGAATCAATCAGTCAGTCAGTCAGTCAGTCAGTCAGTCAATCAATCAATAGGCATTTATATACCACTTTTCAACACAAAGTTCACAAAGCGGTTTACAGGCAAATACTGTAGTAATAATAATAACATTAAATGGCTCCCTGTCCCAAAGGGCTCACAATCTTAAAAAAAAGGCAGACCACTAGCAACAGCCACTAGAAAGACTGCGCAGGGGTGAAGAGGGACAATTACTCTCCCCCTGCTAAATATAAGAGGAACACCACTTGAAAAAGTGCCTCTTGCCCAGTTAGCAGGGGTAAACAGCTGCCACTACATCAATGATTCCACATTCTCCTCACCTTGCACTGAGAGCTCCCCAACACTGCGGCCCTTGCCCTCCATCTCACACAAATATATGCCATCATCATCAGCTCGGGCATCCCGCACCGTCAGTCGTCGCAGAAGGCCCTGCTCCTCCATCAGATACTTGGGACTGGGCTGCAGGCGCTTGTCTTCAAGATACCACACTGTAGGGATGGTGTCTACAGGCACTTGGCATTCTAACACTGCATCCTGGCGTTCCAGCACTTCCACGTCCACCAAAGGTACCTGAAACCGCAGCCGGGGTTCTGTGGAAAAGAGACAGAAAAGGGCCTGGCTGAACCTGAGAACTTGAGTGTGGTGCAAGGCGCATCTCCACACAGTCAAAAGTAATCCCCAGCAAGCTACGGGATTAGGAGTTGTAAAACAGCAAGGATGCTGGGAGATTCAGCAAAATGGCACTCCTTCACAAACTTCCTTTTCTTCATTGCTACCATGACCCCCTACCTAAGCCCTCAGGGTTTGTTTCACATCCAATCATAGTTCCTCTGACCATTTGAGCAGGCTTTCACTTTAGCCATCAAACTCACTTGCAGGCCAGAAGCCCTTGACATGGTTCTTCTTGTCACCAAGGAGAACATGCTAACAAGTTTTCCTGGTTCATATACAGGCAAGCCCCAGTATCCACTAGAGTTCTGTTCCAGACCCAACTGTGGATAGCTGAAACTGTGGATACCAGGGACACCTTTTTAAAGATAGGGGACTATCAGTGGTTTTGCTGCCACAAGGTAAAAAAAAGACATTTGTTTAATGTTCCCCTGTCTTTTTAATAGGAATCTCAGTATCCATGGATAACTGAAACCAGCGGCGTCATGCAGCTGGAACGCTGGGCGGGAGAAACGGGTGAGTGGCAGCCCGCCCGTTGCGTACCGCTCCTTTTCTCCGTCTTCCCCGCCCCTGCAGGGCTGCTGCTCACCTGTTCCTCCCGCCCAGCGTTCCGGCTGCATGACGCCGCTGGCTGAAACCATGGATACTGAATCAGTGGATACCAGGGCATGCCTGTATATACCTACTCACCCTCCCTCCATACCCTCATCCTTCATGAGAAAGTATGAAAGATCTCAAGTTAAGCTTTTGTTGCCACAGGGAGTAATCAATAATGGGGCACAGGCCTTAATGAACATTAAATCACATGAGTTATAAATATACAAGGCATTTTTTTTTCAAAAGCAGCCCACATCCATTTCTAGCATACTTTGTCACAAAAAACAATAGGAACACAAAGGCCTAGCTTGATTGTTTTCAGTGTCGCTTCTGGGTACAACAGCTTAAGGAAATGCATCAAGGATGTCTAACAGGTGCCTGCCCTTCCTTTGTCTACCATGGGGGATGGAAAAGTGTGCATGGAGGAAAATCTTGATTCTCCTCTGAAGGGTTATTCTGAGAGGTGGCAGAGTGCTAAGTGGGCGGCATGTGGTATCTTTAGCACTCAACCCTCTTGCTGTCAGTTCCTTGGGGCCCAGTGCAAGGAACAACTGCCACCTTCACAACAACTCAAAGGAACAGAGATGACTGTGTGGGGGGACAGCAATAGCCAAGGATTTTGGGGTCTGGAAGGGGTGGTGGTTGCTCAGAATGCATAGCTTGATTAATTTCAAGAAAAAGAGAAACCAGCAGCTCAGGTCAGTCTGGAAACTCTATCTTCTAACCTGAAGGCCCTTTTCCTTCATCCAGTTTGGGAACTTCTCTTACCTTAGCAGAGGTGTTTCTACAGGGATGGCAAAGCTCTAAGTTTTGCAAGAAGCCTTACCCTGTCATGTAAATCCCTCCTCTCCCTTGCTGCTGTAGCCAGTAAGCAACGCCAAGATTGGCTAAAACGGTGCAGGAGAGGAGTGATTTCCACTGCAAGGGAAGGCTTCTTGTAAAACTTAGAGCTCTGCCATCCCTGTAGAAACGCCCCTGTACCTTAGTCAGTGACAAAAGAAATACTCTTTGCACTTGATCAGGGCATTTTCATCTTCTGATTCCCCATATGATTTCGGGGTGAGATATGGCACCAAGAACAGCAACTGCAGTTCAAACTTGGCACAAACTTTACCCCTGCTAACTGGACAAGAGGCACTTTTTTCAAGTGGTGCTCCTCTTATATTTAGCAGGGGCAGAGTAATTGTCCCTCTTCACCCCTGCACAGTGTCTTTCTAGTGGCTGTTGCTGGTGGTATTTTGCATTTTTTAAAGATTGTGACTCCTTTGGGACAGGGAACCATTAACTTTATTATTATTACTATTTGCCTGTAAACTGCTTTGTGAACTTCGTGTTGAAAAGCGGTATATAAGTACCTGTTGATGTTGATGAAATTAATCCCTAAATGAGCCTCTTTTCATGAAAGACACCAAAGAATCTTTCAGAGGTTCTTTCTAAAATATAGTTTAGAGGGCTAATAGCTTTGAAAGAATGTTTGGGGTCTCCTCCATATAGATGAAGTGGTAAAATGATTCCTAATTTCTCAGCCTGATGACTAAGATCAAGTGGTGTTGCAGACCACTGTGGGTAGTGGTGAGATTCACATGTTTGAACCATCCTCCACACTAAACTATCATTGCAGGGAGAAGCCTCAGTGGATCTCTTACCTCTAACATCTCATTTTCTATATGCTTATAGGGCAGTGATTCCCAAACTGTGGGTTGGGATCCACTAGTGGATCGCAAACCAATTTCAGTTGGGTTGCAAAGCACCTAGAGCAGCCATATTGAAAATATGGGAAGATGGGATGCTGGAAAAGGGGAGGGCTTTGCTTGTGTCAAGGTTGTAAATAGGCTTTTTTCTTTCTAATTCACTTTGCTATTGGAAAATGGCTGAGAAATAACCCAACTTATTGCCGCATTCTCAGGAAAGCAGCAGGCTCTGACATCACAATGATGGTACTTTCAGCCATGATGTCACTTCCAGTAGGTCCTGGACAGATTGTCATTCTAAAAAAAGGGTCCTGTTGCTAAAAAGTTTGAAAACCACTGTTATAGGGGAATCATGAATGACAACTGGAAACGATACAGGTGCAATCCTAAACCAGGAGTGTTGCAAACGCACCATAACGTGCATTTGGCCGGCATACCTGTGTGCTGGCCACCATGACTTCAAGAGTGGTCCAAATGGGTTTTACAGTGCATTTGCAACACTCCTGTGGTGGCACAAGGGACTTGTGCCAGCCTAATTCCAGGTTAGGATTGTGGGTGCAATCCTTAGGACCCACAATCCAAGAACATCCACAATCCAGAACAATTCTACCACCTTATCTGTACTGTGTGTGTGTGTGTGTGTGTGTGTGTGTGTGTGTGTGTGTGTGTGTGTGTGTGTGTGTGTGTG
>JAJKFI010000014.1:22023602-22122377 GCA_029204185.1 Lerista edwardsae
CTCTCTCTCTCTCTCTCTCTCTCTCTCTCTCTCTCTCTCTCTCTCTCACACACACACACACACACACACACACACACACACACACACACACACCCCAACAACTTCCAGGCAGGCAGGCAGGCTCCAACTCCTGCCATTTCCGACCTTTGGTAAGCCAAAGCCAGCCCCAAACCTTTCCATGTCATTCATCACGCAGTGAGGGGTAACTTGCTAATCCTGCAGCCAGATAGCATCACTCCCAGGAGCCCCAGCAGGCCGTCATGATAACTTTGCCGCCCTCCAACTCCTCCCTCGTTCCGAGCCGTTATTCCCACAGTGACACTTACCTAGTAAGGGGAATGAGAGGCAGGCTGTGAGGGCAGCCACCTGCCTTCCTGTCTGCACTCGCTAACCTTAAGGCACCTCATGCATTCACCTGACAACTGCAGCTTTCTGTCAATCGGTTCTTGTTCCTCTTCCTCCTCCTCCTCTTCCTCCTCCTCCTCTCAGACCACTTCCATCTGTCCATCCATCTCTCTGTCCAGCCACTAGCTGCTCTCCTCCACTGGTCTGTCTTTTGCCTTCCAACGCCCCAGACTGGGCATCCCTGCTGTCTGCTTGCCGGTCCTGCAGTGCCCCCCCACACACGCTCCCTGCCCCTCACACGCCGCGGGTCCCTGGCCTCCGTCTGCGTTGCTCGCTGGGCGTCTGAGAGTTGGGACGAAGAAGCGTTACAAATGCCTGCAGCTGCTGTCCCCAAAAATACCCTCTGATGACATTGCTGGGCTGATAAGCGGGGTTGGGGCTTGGCTAAGTATAGAGCCCAGCAGGGAGGAGCACAAAGGCATCCCTTAGCCCCAGAGCTGCCTCAAGCATAGCCCACCTCAGAGGAGGGGGAGGGCAAAGGGTCACCACGGCCCCAGAGCATCCCCTAATGACACCCCCCTCGGCTGCCTGATACTCTGCTTGCCATCATACCTGACCCCATGGTAAGTTTAAGTCCCTGATACTAGGAAACAGGGTCAGTCTGAGAAGTGAGGCAGTGGCCTACTGCTAGCCCGCGTTTTATCACTGCAGATTGGAATGGGGATGTGACAATGGATATGGCAGGGTCAGCCAAAAAGAGAAAGCAGAGGTCACACAAAAACTCTGCATTATTCTCTCACCACCTCAGCAAACACAATGTGGTTAGGGCAGGGCTGATTCCCCCCTTCAATAACTCGCATTCCCCATTTGCTTTCCATATTGCAAATGCAATCCACTCAAACAACTGGCCCCGTAAAGACAGGATTCTTGGAACTTTTCCTCCTGAGATTGCCATCCACTCTTTCCCATGAGGAAATAGCCACCTGCCAGTCCTTTCAGAGCACGTCAAGAGAGGAATCTGACCCGGGATTGAGGCTGAGAAGGAGATGTGTGGATTGTGCAATGAGGAGCAAGTCGGGGCCAGTGTAAATCCAGCTGATTCAAAAGGTTACTTTCCCTGGACTGTACAGCTTCAAGCTACAGTGCAGGGCTGGAATAAGAAAATAAAGATATCTGCCAAGGCCCATGAGAGCGGGGAGTAAAGGGGCCCAGGCCCAGGGTCAAAAAGGGGGCTCAGAAGCCAAGAAATGTCCAGGGATCTTACATTTTTCCAATCTCATCCAGACCCACTAACAATGCAGGATGCTGGGAGTGTTATCACAGGCGGCAGCGGCGGCAAGCCATATGCACCAGTGAGGAATGCATGCACGGCACAACACGGTGTCACATCTGGGAGGAAATCTGGCGCACTACAGTAGCTCATTGGTTTGTGGATCTGCTTATCATACAAGAGTATGTAGGAGCTCAGGGACACAATTGCTGCCCAATCACTTTCCATTCTAGTGGGAGCCTAAATGCGATGATGCTAACTTTCTGCAATGATTTTCTATTTTCAAAAGATTTTAGGGAAATGTAGGAGTGTGATTGGTTTTCCATATTACTGTATTTTGCTGCCAATTGGGAAGCCTGGTAGACTTGAGCTCCAAGGCTGTTCCACCACCCTACCCAACCATGTTTCACCCCTCTCAGCCCCTGTTCTGCCCATCCCAATTGCCACCATCCCCTACTCTGTTTTGCCCCTCCCCTCCACCTTTAGGAAGGGGCCCAAAAGAAACTTTTGACCCCCAGATAAAATTCCGATCAGAGGCCCTGATCCCTGCTCACAGAAACATAGCAAGTCAGCATACTGCTTCGCTGACCCCTTGTCTTTGACATGCCATTTTTGTTTTCTATGCAGGGAATTGGGAGAATGTTCAAACGTGCAACCTGCAATTTGAAGTGGTACAGTTCCAAGCAAAGTATTACCCCTTATTCTGCTGAATGTATAAACAGGGGCTGGATGCAGTACTGTTGAATGAGGACAGGAATTTAAACCTGTGCAGGGCTTCCCTGAATTCTTAGATAAGACTTGTTGCATGATGCAGATCCATAATAATAAACCATGGACACTGAAGGAAGGAACTACTCTTGTTTGGATGTTTTGTCGTTCCAGCCTCCCTCTTCCCTCATAAGGCAGGCTGGGTACATAATTAGAGACTGCCAGTTTGGAGGGGGGGGTGCTATGCCAGCTTCACCCTGCCTCTAAGAATCCCCTGCCCTCATTTCCTTATCTTGTGGGTGCAGGTAGCTAGCAACTCAGTCTGGCCCACATTGTACAGTCCTGCTTGCATGAGCCATATCTTACTTGGATCGCTGCATAGTTTAGAGTACACTGAAATCTAACCTCAGCTGACAGATGCCGAGCAGCAGTGCGCCCTGAATTCTTTGATACGTGCTTGAAAAATTACACTCTTCGGAGTCTCTCAGTTCTTGGACAGCAGGCCCGATGTCCAGTGGCGTCACTAGGGTTTGCGTCACCTGGTGCGGGAGGTCAGCATTTCACCACCATGATGGACCTCCTTCTGCACCGGTCCATACAGAATAAATTACAATATCATGTGTACAACCGAAATACAGTAGCATCACTAGGAGTCACCACGATGTATGCAATAAAGGTTGCCCAACAAAGCAATAACCAACAACAACAACAAAACAGTGGCCAACTTGATGACACACAGTTAGCCCTCCTGAGCCCTCCAGAGCAGACGGTACAAGTGTACGCTTGCGCAGGTGTCATAAATGTGCCGTAAGCCTTCAGTCTGTGCCTATGTGTGTGCTATAACACTGGTTTAACTTGGTCCCATCAAGGAATCTGGGAATTGTAGTTCTGTAAGATAGCTAGTTCTGTTATTATTACAGAATTAGTTACCTGGGACGGCTCCTGGGATGTCAAGACAATCTAATTCAAAACTGGAAGCATAGATCTGTTTTGTGCTACACTGGGAAAGAATCTCATTTCCTGAAGAGTCAAAGGAAATCAATCCAATGACAAAGCAGCTTGTAGCATTATATCATACACAGTATGTAGAATATGGAAGAAAGTATTTGTTATTAAATGCTTGGACAGATACTATATAGGTAAAATACTTACCTGAACATCCTAATTTATTTTTAAAAGGTTCTTATCAATAAGTGGACATTGCATTTATGCAGTAAATGAGGGAGTGCAGAAAATGACCGGAGTTTGGCTCCCCAGCGTACAGTGCTAAAGCCCCCACTTCAACCAACTAGCCAATGCAAGGAGCCATTCCAAAGAGGTAGAGCCAAAATATAGACTTAGCATGCATGGGACGTGCTGGCGCAGCGGGTTAATCCGCTGCTGCTGGGCTTTCTGACCGGAAGGTTGGGAGTTCAAGACTGCACGACAAAGTGAGCTCCCGTGGCTTGTCCCAGCTCCTGCCAACCTAGCAGTTCAAAAGCACCTAAATGCAAGTAGGGACCACTTCGGTGGGAAGGTAACGGCTTTCCGTGGACTACGGTGTGTAGTCATGCCGGCCACATGACCACAGAAGCTTGTCCTCGGACAAAACGCCAGCTCTACAGGCTTTGAAACGGAGATGAGCACCGCCCCCTACAGTCGGTCATGACTAGACCATTTGGTCGTGGGGAAACTTTTACCTTTATGCATGCAGAAGGCCCTGCGTGCATCTCCAAGGAATTCCAGCTCATCATTCTAAAAAAGCCTCCGTTCCAAGCTGTGGAGAGTTTCTGCCAACCATCTGAGATAGTACTGGGCTAGACAGATCAATGGTCACAATACAAAAGGTGGCGTCATACATTCATCCAGTTTTAAAATGGGATTTCTTATGTCCAGGTGCAAAAGGGAGCTGCCAGGAGCTGCCATGTTTTTATTTTATTTCCATTTAAAAGCCTTGTAGCAAGGCTAGGATCTGGCAACCACAACTCTGAAACGTGATCCAGAACCAACACTTAGGCCGCAATCATAGCCACTCTTTCCTGGGAGTATGCTCCATGACTATAATGGGACTTACTTCTGAGTAGACAGGTATAGGATTGCACCCTCAGTGATTGAGGAGTAGGAGCAAATATGAATAGGAAAGAGCCATAGCTCCATGGATGACTACCTGCTGTGCCTGCAGAAGGTTCAATCCCTGCCATCTCCAGGTTAGGCTGAGTAAGACCCAGCACTTGAAACCCCAGAGCGCTGTCACCGATTGGCACAGTGGTTGACTTAAATGAACTAATGGTCTGACGGCCTCAGGTAGTCTGGACCGATTCTGCCCAAGCACCTTTTAACCATCTCACTGTACTCACAACAGATCAAAAGACATTACCTTTCCACGCCATCCATATTGTACTCATCAAAGTAGGGAAAGGGGGAAATTTTTCTACCCTTTCAATGCACTTTAATTTCATTCCACTTTAGGTAGGGTTACCAGATTCAAACTGGGACAGAGTGCCTATCCCTTTAACCATTGTATAGCAGGGGGAATTTTGGCAGGTGCAGCTCATTATGGAAGGGTTTAAAAAGCTGCACCTGCCCAAATTCCATTTGCTATACAATGGTTAAAGGTAGAGGCACTCTGTCCCAGTTTGAATCTGGTAACCCTAACTGTAGGGATTCTAAGACATGCTTCCGGACATGTTAATAATCCATATTAGGGACTGAGAACCAGGAACCAGGGCATAGTACAGTAGTTTGTGGAGAATGAGGATATGATCTTTTGCATGCATGTTAGCTGTGTGAGTTGCCTAGTCGGTCCCTTTGGATGTGCAGAATTCAGTGGCATACAGCAGGAAGTCCTTGAATACTCTTAGGGACCAATCCTATTCAATGTTCCTGCACTGATGCAGCCATGCCAGTGGGGTGTGCATTGCATCCTGATGTGGGGGGGGAGGCAGTCATGGAGGCCTCCTCAAGGTAGGGGAATGTTTGTTCTCTCTGCTCAGGGCTGCACTGTGGCTGCAAACATGCTGGGAGGTTGTATAGGATTGGGCCCATAGTTAGGGTTACTGGCTACAAACCGGGATAGAGTGCATCTACCTTTAACCATTACATAGAAGCAGGGGAATTTGGGCAGGTGCAGCTCATCGTGGAAGGGTTTCAAAAGCTGCACCTGCCTAAATTCCTTCTTCTAGACAAGGTACAGGCACTCTGTCCCAGCTTGTATCTGGTAACCCTTCCCATAATGATCCTGGAGTGGCAATCTAGAGACTGAATGAGTGAATCAGGCCCCAGATCCCAGCATTTGCTGGTCTCAGGATAGTCAGGGGTGGGGGAACCAGAAAGCATTGCTCCTTCTGCCACTGCCCCAGCACTACCACCCCAGCCTCTGCCTGCCTGCCTGCCTCTCTCCCTTGGAGCAGTCTGCTCTGGACCCTGTCCCCTGGGCAGCACTGTCCTTGCATTCCAGACATCTCCTCTGTTTTGCTGCCCAGGAGATAATATTCATGGCTGGCAGACATTTGCGTCAGTGTCAGATACAGTCTCAATGCCATCGTGCTTCAGCCTGGCTCGGCAAGGAAGTCAGGAGGCAGAGGGAGCTGGGTGGGCTAGGCTCAAAGGAGGGACCTGGACAGCCTGCCCACCTCACACAAGAGGCAGGACCTCTGCAGAGCCACACCTGACGGCTCTTGGGCATCAAAACGCAGCCGGCCAAAGCTACAACTCTGACATACGCAGGAACCTGCAGAGATTTTGCCCAGCTGCCCCTCATGCCTTTGCACATGCTGGATCAGAGCTCTTGGCACTCCCTGCCCCTCGCCAGCCCCATGCTGGTCTTGCTGCTGGCCCTCCTGGCTCCTGCTGCTGTTGCTGGTTGCAGTGAGGGTGGGCTGGACAGGCAGCTCATCCTGGCCAGAGTGAAGGCCCATATCCTGGAGTCAATCGGTCCTGCTCCCCCAGACAACAGGGCCCAGGTGAAACGAAGAGTACTTCACAGGCGGTATGCTTCCGGTACATCCAATGCCCGGAGCTGGGATGAAGAGGATGCATCCCAAGTGATTGCCTTCCCCTCCAGAGGTAAGAGAACCCATTACCTGGGGGTGTCTACAGGGGTTAAGGAAGAAAGTGGTCTGCTGGCACTGTAAAGATCAACCAGTTTATTGTGGCATCAGTACTCCTTGACTGATGCCCCCCCCCACTTTATCAGGAAAGAGGGCTGGCACAGAGACGGGTGGATGGAGAACTACCTGACAGGCATACTACCCTTTGAGATGTGTGCCAGCTATAGTGCGCATGCACACACACAGCCCAGACATTCTGGTGCCTCTGAATCCTGCATGTTCAATTTCACCCATCACGCTCAGCTTGGGACCCTCTGGGTTGGCCTCTATCTTCCAAACATTTTCAGCTTCCTGTAGATGTGCAGTCTGACTCTGTCTGTGCTTATTCCGAAGTCCAACTGATTGCAACAGCGATAATGTAAATCTTCTAATTTGTATTGGCAATGGGATGTAATAAAGTGGTATAGAATAATTGGGGGGAGGGAGGCAAGATAGAAAAAAATCTAAATTCCACGGAAGGGAATCAATGAAACAGTTCACTGGAGGGTTTGTGTGTGGATTTTTTAAATAGTCTCTCTTGGTTAGCTCTTCCACAGCAGTGTAGTGAATAGATACTGGCATGCTGAGAAACAAAAATAAGTCAAGCAGTATCTTTTATTGGACCCAACTTCCGCTGGCGCAAGGGCATGCCAGCTCTCGTGTGACACAGCACTCCGGAGCTTGCTTGTGCTTGCCCTAGCCTAAGTGATCCAATAAAAAAGAGTGCCTGGCCAAATTTTGTGCGCATAGTGTAAGACGGTTTGTATAAATATACAGTATGTACCTATGACATTAGCCCTGAAGTTATTAAGTAGCCAGAAGACAGGATTATGTGCATAGAGGAAGCCTGTTGGTTTTCAAAAGGCAAGAGCAATGCAGGCAGGCCCCAGTATCCACTGGAGTTCCGGAGCCCCCCATGAAGACCTGAAACTGTGGATACTGGGGGTGCTTTTTTAAAGATAGGGGAACATCAGTGGTTTTGCTGCAACAAGGTAAAAAAAGATACTTGTTTAAAGTTCCCCTATCTTATTAAAGGTGTCCCAGTATCCATGGTATCTGTGGATAACTGTGGATATGGAATCAGTGTATACTGGAGCATGCCTGTACAGGAATTTGTGACATTCCATAAAATGAGAAAAGGAAAATCCATCCCAGCCATTAATAACGTTGTTAAGGCCTCTCCAACTGCTGTTGCTTAGTTTGCATATGATCTGATATGCCAATATTTGCCTGTTTTGTTTCCATGCACGTGTTTAGCTTCAATGGGTTGTTTCCAGTCTTTAATTCCTACAACTAAAATGATGATGAACTTATTCATTAAAGGAACTTTATTTCCTGCCTTTCCGTCAGAAGTCCAAAGTGGCTAAGAATTATTGAAAACAATAAAGCCAATAATTACAGTTTTGTAAATGTTCATGAACATGAGATTAGCTTAGCATCTAACAATGTCATGGGCAGGGCTTTAATTCAGAACAATGAAATATGCTCAAGTTAGACAGACTCTTACTTTACAATCAACAGGCACAAAAGTTGAATGGGAACTGGGGAGTACAAGCCAAAGATAAGCTATCTGTTCATACTGGATACCATTGGCAGCATTAATATCTTGAATGTCAGCTTTCCATGATTAAAACAAAAATTGGGTTATGGGCTGCAGGTTGAAGAGTAAAGCACCAGGGGACATTGTGTTGCAAGGAAAAAAATCAGCAGCCAGACTACTGCAGACTACTGCTTCTATAGTCTTTTGAAAGTCTATAGAGAGCAAAAAATGACAGGTGGATACATGGGCAAAAGCAAGGCAGGCGCTGGAAACTATATGGAGAATGAAAAGGTAAGGAGTTCAGTTTGGCAATGTCAGAGGAAAGCAGTGAGTTGCACTCTGGTGGCAAAGCACTCCTTTGTTTCTTTCATCCTAGGGCAGCAGCAGGGCCGGCTCTAAGAGCAGTGGGGCCCAATGTGGGGCATTTGCATAGGGCCCCCATCCTCCCCACGGGGCCCCCCACTCACCAGAAGAGCGTTTGTGGTACCGCACACAAAGCATGACACCTGGTGATGACATCACAACCAACTGCTTCCAGGAGGCCCATTTAGGGCTGTTTGGAGGCAGGGTCAGGTGGGAGGGCTAAGCTGTTGTGCTTGCCCCGCTGATTTACAGCCCATAGAGATCCCGGCTGCAGCAGCAGGTGATATACTCACTGTGCTGGTGCAGAGCCCCCCAAAGTGCAGGACCCAATGTGACGACGTTGGTCACATTGGCTTAAGGCCGGCTCTGGGCAGCAGAGTCCTTTCTGGCAAGGAGGGGGAGGCCAAACTTTCCATGTACGGAACAGATCCACCTCTCACCTCTTTTTCCTTCACAGGTGTATCATGTGGACCACCTCAGCCTGATGAGCTTCCAGAGGACGCAGGGGTTTTCCCCTACATCTTCCAGCCCTCCTCTCACACGCTGAATCGCGTTGTGACCTCGGCCCAGCTGTGGTTCTACACCGGTCCTGTGACAGTGCAGAGCAGCAGCCCCTCCGAAGCGGCCTCCAACAGCTCCGCGCCAGAAGCAGAGGTTCTGAAGCTCTCCGAAGAAGGCCAGGTCCCCGTGGCCACCATGGCGGTACCAGCCGCTGAGGGCTGGACAGTCTTCCACTTTGGCAGCTCCTTCTTGCCTTACATTTCTCAGAAGATATTTGTGCTCTTTGTCCGCTGCCCGGCTTGTCCTTGCGTGGCTGATGAGGAAAAAATACCCTTCCTGGTCGCCCACACCAAACCTAAGGGCCGTGACCGGGCCCGACGCTCCTCGGTGCCTTGGTCGCCAGCCGCTCTCAACTTGCTGCAGCATCCCTCCAACGATGCCACAGCTCACGCGAACTGCCACCGGGCCTCCCTCAACATCTCTTTTGAAGAGCTGAGCTGGGACAAGTGGATTGTGCACCCCAGCAGCTTTGTGTTTCATTACTGCCACGGGAGCTGCTTCAATGCTCACACGCTCACACACAAGCCCAACTTCCAGCTGTGCTGTGCGGCCCTGCCAGGCACCATGCACTCTCTGCGAGTGCGCACCACCTCAGACGGCGGCTATTCTTTCAAGTACGAGACAGTGCCCAACATCCTCACACAGGATTGCGCCTGCATCTAGCAGGTCCCCCTCTACAGAACAACTCCTGACTAAAGCAAGACCAGCCTCTTTTGCCTAGATCTAGCCTAACGCTTCAAGCTGTGCTAGCTCTTCAGCAAACAAGTTTCTGCTCTGGCTGGGCCCATGATCAATCCATCAGTCCAAGATGCACACGGTGGACCTCATGAAGGCTATAAGCTTGCAAACCCAGGTCAGCTCTCTACTAAGTACTGTATTGCCCGAAGATGTTTAGAATTCATTCGTCTTGTGCAACAGACTGCAATGTCTGGGACCCGTTTAGCCATTCACTAAAAGCTTGTGGCCTTTCCAGGCAGTCTGGGAGCCAAAATGTTACATGCAGTTGCATCTTTCATCCTCCCAACTTGGTTTGCTGCCTTCCAAGGCTGATTTTCAGAACAGAAAAACAACCTCTTGGTACACAACTGACTGTAATGTTTAGTTTAGCTGTGGAGTTCTAGATTGGTCCCTCGGGTTAGAACTAGTGCAGTGGTTCTCAAACTTTTTAGCACCAGGACCCACTTTTTAAAATGGTAATCTGTCCGGGACTCACCAGAATCGATGTCATTGTCAGAAGTGCCATCATTATGATGCCAGAGCCTGCTGCTTTTCTGAGAAAGCAGCAATAAGTGGGGTTATTTTTAAGTCATTTTCCAATAGCAACATGAATCAAAAAGAAAAAAAAGCCTACTTGTGACCTTGACACAAGCAAAACCATCACACAGCCCTCCTCCTTTCCAACATCCCATTTTCCCCTATTTTCAATACGGCTGATCTGAATGCTTTGCAACTCACCTGAAATTGGCTTGCGACTCACTGATGGGTCCCGACCCACAGTTTGGGAACCACTGAACTAGACATTTGGCCTCATTTCCCACTGCCCAAGCACTGTTTAGGGTAAAGGGAAACCCCACATTCAAAAACTGAGGGGAATAAGGTAGAGATAATCATAAGCTGAGAGCTTCTCCTCCTTTGGGCTAGCCAAATACCTGATGTGAATCAGGTTGGAACACCTTCTGGAATCTGCAGTGGGCCCCCATGTGGAAAATATAAGGGCATATAAGGGCCCCCATGTGGAAAATTTAGCCTTGTAGCCCCCCCCACACACACACACACCCCTAACGGCCAGCTTGCTTAGCAAGTTCTCTAGCCTTTAAGGGGCCTCAGCAAAGATTCAGGCTGCAATCCTATGCACACTTTCCTGGGAATAAGCCCCATTGACTAAAATGGGACTTGCTTCTGAGTAAACATGCATAGGATTGGGCTGCAAGTCGTTTACATCCAGTGGACCTGCTCCAGCAGAGACTTGCAATCTGCTCTAGATCATTCAAAGCTCACCGACTGTTGGCAGCCCTGCACTCTTACCATCCCAGGCCTCCTCCCAATGTTCTTCAGTATACAGCCAAGCCACTGGTATTCTGGAAGGAGTGAAAGGCACACATAGCAGCCCTTGCACTTTGTCCTTTTTTTAAGTCCTGAGATGAACCTGGAAGCATGGGGGAGGTGGCAAACAGCAGGGTTTCTGCCCATCATCCTGATTCCAGAAAAGGGAACCTGTCAAGAAAACATGAACACATTTATCAGACATGCAGCTGCAAACAACACTGAGGGCGCAATCCTAACCAACTTTCCAGCACTGGGGTAAGGGCAATGCAGCTCCAAAGTAAGGGAACAAACCATTCCTCTACCTTGAGGAGGCCCCTGTTACTACTATTCCACTGCAGGATGCAGCACGTGCCCCATTGGCAGTGCTGGATAGTTGGTTAGGATTGCACCCTAAGTGTTGCCCAGGATTACTCCTGGAATAGAGATGGCTCATGGTCTTGCTAGACAACCAACCGGCATCTTTGCTGGGTAAACATTCAATGCATGGGAGGGATAATGACTCGATTCCTTCTGCTGGCCACAGCACCCAGGAGAGGATGAAGGCGGGCAGATGTGGGGAGGCAGCACACCAGACGTCTCCCAGTTCTGCTGTCTGCAGCCGTCGAACGCCTGCAATCGGAACGTGGTGTGACTGCCAGCATGTGGGAGTCCCTTTGCACTTTGTACCACAGTCAATAGTTTTACAATAAAAGGCCAATTAGAAGTTGTTTCCAAAACAGTGCAAGTTAAATAACCAGTGTAAGTTGTTTTTTGTTTTTGAAATAAAAAGATCAGTCTGAAACTCAGCTGTCTTTCCAGTACCAGTAAAACATGCCCTTCCGGGACATCCTGTACTCACTCACTTTGGCGAACAAAGACTGAAGGAAGTATGAAGAGGGGGAGAACTAGCAGAGTTTATTCTTGATGTCTTGGGTACATGTGTGTGCTTGTTTGCAAGTTTGTGCACATGTGTTACACAAATGCTGGGCACAGGAAGCAGCAAGGAAGACCCTCTGTTGCCTTGCACGCCAGGAAAGTCCTGAAGAAGAGTCACAACTTATAAACCACACACACAGGGAGAGTCAGCAGTTGTGTGGTTGGCATTCCACCCCAGAACAACCATGCAATACATTTCTTTCTTGGCTTTAGTCCCCTGGCTGTATACAAAGCATTGGTCAGCAGAGGGCACCAAAGTACCCAATGCAGCTGGCAGAACAGAGGAAAGCCAGACCAGCTTGGCATGCCTCCCGGCTTACACGCTCTCATTCATGAATGTAAAGGCAAATGCCTTTCATCCAAGGATCACAAAGCAGGGTACAAAATAGAAACACTAAATTTAAAGTTGTATTTTCTCCTTGAAAGGTGCCATTGAGGAGGGTGGCAAGGCAAATAAAGGTGGTCCCCAGTATCCACTGATTCAGTATCCAGAGTTTCAGTTATCCATGGATACTGGGAAGCTGATTAGATAGTGGAACATTAAACAAATTTCCCTTTTTCACCTTGTTGCAGCAAAACCACTGATGTTCCCCTATCTTTAAAAAGGCATCCCCAGTATCCAGTTTCAGGTATCCACACATGGGGGTGGGGGCAGAATGGAACCCCAGCAGATACTGGGACATGCCTGTATATGCACATTTCAGTGCAGGCAATGTTGGATAAGGAGGGAAAAGGCAGAGTCCATTGTTTCCTGTTGGCTTTTTAGAGGCAAGGCAGAAAATATTTATACAGATGTGAAGCTGCTCCAAAGGCTTGTTTCTTTCTTTACAGGAGATCAGAGGAGGCAAGGAACCTTCTCACTCCTTTATCAGGTACTCAGAAACCCAGGTGTCAGGACAGGAGGGTCTGAAGAGCTCCATTACAAGGGAAGTGAAGACAATCCTTACCCCCACAAAACCTGTTTCCATTCAGTCCTTCAAATTATGAGGGGGACACAGACACAGATAACTTCTCTACTACTGTGTGCACTACTACTCCTGGGCACTAAAGCATCTGAAATCCCTTTCCTTTGGGCACCAACTTCAACATTATCTTGGCCCACTCTGATGAGGCTTGGGAAAAGCAATGTCTCCTGCACACTAACTCAGATCAGTGAGTCAAGCAAGCTGCCTTCAGCTTTTGAAAAGGTGGAGTCTGAGGGTGCAATCCTACCCTATAGTCCGGTACAAGTTAGTCCAGCAAAGTTTGACTGGCACAAGGGCCACCATAAAGCGCATTTGGACCACTCTTGGGCTCAGGGAGGATGGCACATGTCTGTGTGCTGGCCTCTGTGACTCCAAGGGTGGTCCAAACATACTTTACAGTGTCCCTTGTGCCGACCAAACTTCGCTGGCCCAACTGTGCTGGCCTAATTCCAGGTTAGGATTGCGCTCTGCGTGTTTTAAATCAGGGGTCACCAAACTCCAACCTGCAGGCCGGATCCAGTATTCGCCCGATCCTTCCCCAGTGTGAACGGCTCTTAGACCCTGATTGCAGCATCCAGGGATCCTCATCGCCAGCCACTTCTGCATGGAATTCCATGTGCAAGGCATGCTGGGGCAGCAGACCCTGGATGCAGCTAACCGCAAAGATCCCTGGGGGCTGTAGTTGGGGAGTTCAGAAGTACTGTCCACGCCAGGGACGCTTTTCTCTGCTGCAACCTTCTCCATTTGGAGACCGCTATTTTAAATAAATAAGCCTGAGTCCTGTTCCCCTCCCCACATCTTTCTGGCACACAGTTCAACCCCACCAATTCATTGCATCCTTGTGAAGGAAAGGATGGGCTGTTGAAATGACTCCTGACAGGGGAAGCAGGCAACACCCTGCACTGTGGGAATCTCACTCTAAACACAACAGGTTCCATCGTAGCAGGCGACACAGGTAGTGGTGAAGCTGAATTGCAGTGACAGACCACACCCTTTGCACGGATAAAGATCCTGGGGTCAGTTCTTTGTCCATGAAGGGGCCTCAGAGCTGAACATGAAAAAGCAGGCACCCCTGTAGTACCACTACAGACTGCTGGTGAGAGAATGCTCTCTGCTTGAATGCTCCTAAATGAACATACCCAATTCATCAGGGTGGAAGGATTTGGGGCACCCTTTTCGTAACTCGTTTCGTAATTGGTATTTTCCATGGGCGAACAATTAGACATTTGATCTGAAATAGTGCAGCCCAATAATGAATGCCTCTTATTGCTCAGACTGAGGGGGCTGCAGGCTTCCATGTCACATTCTGGAAAATTACTGCTGCCCTGGAGAGATCATGGAAGGATTCAGTGGCAAGTGCATGGTTCTTGGCTCAGCCTTCCTTTCAGGCCTCAGACCAAGGGAAGGGAGTTAAACCCATTTCTACCAATGATGCACTGGAGGTTGCATTTCAACCAATGTTGCGCTAACACATCACTGGTAGAAAATGGTTTTAAACAGCATCCCACTCCCTGCCAGCGATGTTCCTAGAAGGGGGGGGGGGAATGCTACGTTTTGCAAGAGTCTGATCTCCTGTGTAAAGCAGCCCCTCATTAGCCTGGCTCAGTGCAATAAGCCTCTTTATATTCTTGTAGTTTGGCCTCAGTAGATTTCCACTCTACTCCCTTTCACTCAATGACGTTTTCAGAATGCAACCAAGGCTTTGTATTGCCACATTATTTTGCAAACCTTCCTACCCTTCCCCCTTTCCGACACACAAAAGAGGCGGACGTCAAGGTTCCTATAAAACAATCTCTTGATTTTTTTTAACCAAATATACAGTGTATAAAATATATGTACACATACATATAAAAGAGCAAAACAACTTCATAACTATTCCAAAAATTTATACAAAAAGACAAATGCATTGTATGTCAATCGCTGAGATGATCAAAATGTGACTGTGATCCCACAGCAACAAGGCAGGACACAGCACAGAAGGAAGGTAGATGCTGCCTAAAAGCTGGCATCTGGGAATGTAGCAGAATTATCTTTGGCCCAACCACCAACAGTTTCCATCATCTGGGGTCAGGGGAGAGGCAAAGAGGAGAAAAAGGAGGTCAGGCTGTGCACAACTGTTGGGGGCATCTTGTTCTTCTCTCCCCTGCCCCCCCCCATATACAGTAAACTTCAAGAGGGAAAAAAAAGAGGGAGGCTGCTGTATAGCTACCCATCCATTCCCACCAGGGGAAAACAAGAGAACAAGAAACAGCCAGAAGGGAAAAGAGACAAAAATAGCACCTCTATAAAGTGTATAAAAGTAAAAAAATAAGTTTCCCTTTGAGACCCTTAAAAAAAGACACACACACATATACATACACAAAGCTAGGCATCTGTAGGTACCATACGACAGCCTCCTACCCTTGGGGGAGGGATGTGGAGACCGAAATCCTTGCCCCCACCCAACAAGGACCAGAGTTCATTTTTCCACCCACTCTGTGGGGGCGTTTCCAAACTTCAAGCTTCAGAGCAGACATTCATGTTGCCAGTTCTCCTCAGACACATCCTGTTGTCATCTGTGCCGCTGCCCAGTGAGGCCCATTTGCTTCAAAGACCTGGAGAAGGGAGGGGGAAAATCAGATTCTCACTCCAACTTAACGAACAGCCTGTCAAATATGTATAACTTCCGGGGGTCTGCTCTCCTCTCTCCTATATACAATTCTTCCCAACCAAACTGTCTCCAAGAGGAGTTACACCAGTGATGTCATCCGAGCGCACCAACTACCGGAACGCTCGGATGATTGACAGCCCTCCGCCCCTATGGCAGAGGGCTGCCACGCCCCCCTCCAAGCCTCACTGCGCCGGAATCGCTCCATTTTAGAGCGATTCCGGACGCAAGGGAGGGCAGGCAGGCCCAGCAGCAGCTCGCCCGTCCTCCGAGGCCACGGAGCGGCCAGGGACCTCCGCGGAACTAGCGGAACCGAGTACCGGGCCGTTCCGCCTGAATGATGCCTCTGAGTTACACGCACTGGCACAACCCCTTGTCAAATCAGCCTTGCTCAGTGTATGCAGTCCTTCCCAGGGCTTATCTATTCTGCGCCTCAGAGCCCCAAACAGCACCTCATTCCATACTGGCAGCACCTTTAACTGTAACCCCGCTCAGCTTCAGGGCCTGGCAGGGGAGCAGATTCTTGCTCCACAAGGCCTGAACAGGAAACCTTTGATAAAACACCTAGTGCCAGCCACCAAAAGAGACCCTATTCCAGACCCAGCTTACCAGTTGTTCGCTCGCAGGCCGCACCTTCCTTCTCGTGGGCCAAGTTGAGGCGGTTCTGCTCTGCGGCCAGCCCATTGGACTCAGGGCTGCTGCTCCGCGAGGGGCTGGCAGTGTCCTCTGGCTGCAGGTGAAAGGCCAGTTCTAGGTGCTCCTGTGCCATCCTGAGGTGCTTGTGCAGTCGCTCCAGCTCATGGCTTGGGAGGCCGGAGGCCACAGCATAGCGCTCAGCGGCTATGCCAGCCAAGCTCTGCCCCCCCATAGGCCAGTTTGTGCTTAGCTAGCGGGTTCTTGGAGGCATCCTTCTTGAGGGAATGGTAAGTAGGAGGAGCACTGGGATCCTTCTGAACATACTGGGGCTTGGGGGGGGGCACTGTCATTGTAGCCGTGCAGTGCATCCCGGATCCTGCCAATGCCCAGGTGGAACAGTTCGCAGATATTGAGCAGCAAGCAAAGCCCACTCACAGCATACATGATGAGGAGGAAAATGGTTTTCTCAGTGGGGCGGGAGACAAAGCAGTCGACCGTGTGAGGACAGGGGCTGCGGCTGCACACATATGAGGGGTTCACCTCGAAGCGGTACAGCATGTACTGCCCAAACAGAAAGGCCACTTCAAACACCACACGGCACAGCAGATGCAGCACATATGCTGTCATCAGCCCATCCTGCCTGATACGCCGGCGGCCATCGTGCTTCTGGCGCTCGGGCTCTTTCACCTCTTTCTCCGGCTCCATCTCCTCAAAGATCATGGGATCCTCCTCGCCATTGTCTTCAGCCTCCTCATAGTCACGGTTAGCACCTCGTTGCACCACAGGCGCTCGGCTTCGTCGAGGGGGCTGGCGTGACAGTCGGTGCAGCGCAAAGCCCAAATACATCACGGAGGGGGTGGCTATCATGATGATTTGGAAGATCCAGAAGCGGACGTGCGAAAGGGGCGCAAAGTCATCGTAGCAGACATTCTCACAGCCTGGCTGTTGCGTGTTGCACACAAACTTGCTCTGTTCATCATAGTAGATGGACTCACCACCCACCGCTGTTAGCACAATGCGGAAGACAATCAGCACAGTCAGCCACACCTTTCCCACAAAGGTCGAGTGCTGGTTGATCTCCTCAAGGAGGCGAGTCAGGAAACTCCAACTCATCTTGGTTCAGCACAAGTCTGCAGCCAACAAAAACAGTAGGCAAAAGGTTAAACTGAGGTAAATTCATCAGGCTATGTTGTGAACCGTTCCAAGGAGCTCCACAGGGCCCCATGGGGAGGAACTCACAGTCCAGCAAGTGGTAAAACTTCCAGGAATTTTAACCCCATGGAAAAAAACAAAAATATTGGGAAAAATTTAAATATTGTTCGTATCAGATCTAAATTTCCCCAACTCCTTAAATAGAACCGTCCATTGGATATATAATGTAATACATAAAATTACATACATTTAATTGCATACATATAAATGTTTCATACATTTATAAAAAAGCATCCACATGACACCCACAGACTGTCATCTGGAACAATACATACTATATCTTTGAAAATACTACCAGCTCAAGTTCTTTTTTTTTCCTATTCCCTGTGACTTACTGGCTTATTTCTTCATTTGATATTTCCAAACACTAAACAGTTTCTTTTACATGCTGCAGGAGATGGGGAAGATAATTCGAAAAAAAATTGGTCTGCTTTGCACAGGAATTGTCATTACCTAATACTGTGGATTGCATTGCATAGTTGTTAGAAGACATTTTGAGAGAGTAAGGATAGCTAAAGCACAGTGTAAAACCTGCCTTTCATTTCACTCTTCTTTCAATACTGTATATTATATAATTTTTTCAATGTGTCCACTGGAAAAAGTGATGAAGTGAGTTATCCAAGGGAAAGGAAAAGAGGTTTCCCTGCATTTCCCCCCCCCCAGTTTTGACCAAGCCTCATACTAGCTGCCAAAATAAGCTCCACAAAACCCATGGGAAAGAGTGAATCACAGTTCAATCCCTCTTTGAACTGACTTTAAAAAAAAAAGGAAGGGTAGACACAGGCACTTCCATGATAACCTCCCAGCTGATCAACACAAAGCCCCTGCAGAGAATAGCAACTGAGATCTGTTTGCAAAATAAGCTTTTAAACATGGATGTGCCCATCATTTTGCATGCACATCAAACACACATATGTGCAACGAAAACATGCTTATGAAGCATACAGGTCCATTTGCCTAGCACTTGGGATTGGCCATGGCATTCAGTCATGCATGTGCCCTGCCTTGTTTTTACTGCATCTCTGAATGATTCAGGTTCAAATTGATATTTTAAGCTGCCTTGATCCCCAAAAGGAAAAAGGTGGGGTAGAAACGTCATAATAAACGTATTTAATACCACGACCTGTTATAATGGTGGCAGTGACTTACACCCAAAGTAGCCTCACAAACACAAGTTTCAGGGGATACTTGAAATACTTCTCCCCATTCAAAAGCCACCCCCTGTAAAAACCGCAATACCCACCCATTCACACATTAACATGACTGATAAAAGATGGGAGTGGCAGCAGTATAGGACCAAATATCTGTGAGTGGCACTTCTGAAGTGCCTCCTGAGAAACTCCTTCACTGTTAACTTAGCCCTGAAATGAGTGCAGGAGATTTGCCAGAGCAGCTGCCTCTGGGAGTCAACTCAGGGGCTTGTCTCAACGATTTGGATGGATGCCATGTCCTGGTGTGCTGGGATGGGTGTGACGCTCCAGTGCTCACATACAATAAGTATCCTGAGGTAAAAGAGGCACCCATGGAGTAGAGGCCACATGGCAGCCAGCCGCCGCCACCCTGGGGCACAAATCTGCACTGTGTTTATGTTCTGTATGAACAGGGAGAAGGCTGAAAGGCCCCCCTGCCTCCATCATCAAGCATGAGAGGGAACACCTGAATCCCTCCTTGAGCGTCAGACCTGACATACTCCAAGGCACCAAGGTGGAGTTCACACAAAAAGAAGAATCTGATTGCTGGAGTGTTAATACATTTTTAATAGCATTATGGTTTCCTTCTCTCCCAAGCCCCCAGGTGCAGAAGAGAGCGAGCAAAATGATTATGGGGCTGGGACACCTCCCTTATGAGGAAAGGCTATAGTGTTTGGGGCTCTTCAGTCTAGAATTAAGGTGCCTGAGGGGGGACATGATTGAGATGTACAAAATTATGCATGGGATGGATATAGAGGGATGTTATTTTCCCTCTCTCATACTACTAGAACCAGGGGACATCCACCAAAATTAAGTGTTGGGAGAGTGAGAACAAATAAACAGAAATACTTTTTTAACCAGCGGGTAATTAATCTGTGGAAATCCTTGCCACAGGAGATGGTGATGGAGTCTGACCTAGGTGCCTTTAAAAGGGGACTGGTCAGATTTCTGGAGGAAAAGTCCATCGCAGGCTACAGGCAGTGATGGGTAGTGCAGCTTACTTCTAATTTACTTCTACTTTAGAAGTAAGCTAACTAGATGCTGCCAACCTAGCAGTTCAAAAGCACCTAAATGCAAGTGGATAAATAGGGACCACTTCGGTGGGAAGGGAACGGTGTTCCGTGCGCTACGGCGTATAGTCATGCCGGCCACATGACCATGGAAGCTTGTCCTCGGACAAAACGCCGGCTCTACAGGCTTTGAAACAGAGATGAGCACCACCCCCTACAGTTGGTCACAACTAGACCATTCGGTCGTGGGGAAACCTTTACCTTTAACTAGATGCTAGATGTAAGTAATGCTAGATGCAGGGGAGTGTCAACGAGATGCAGATATCTAGTTGTCTTGTGTGCTCCCTGAGGCATCTGGTGGGTCACTGTGAGATACAGGAAGCTGGACTAGATGGGCCTTTTATTTGGCCTGATCCAGTGGGGCTTTTCTTATGTCAGCAGAATAACACATTTGGTGAAATCAACAAAGAATACTCCCAAGGCCACCCTCATACTCTGATGGGCTCTCTTAAATACATGAGGAGGGAAGCATGGCACACATATCTCATGCCTCATCCAGCATGTTTCTGCCATGTTTCCTGCAATGACCAAAGTGTGGCACACATGCCATCCATACCACCTCTCAATATGCAGTTTAAATACTATTTTGTCATAGTTGACTTCTGCATTAAGGAGCAGTTCCCTTGACACACACACCCTCCACATGCAATTAGGTGGTGGTGGGATGGCAGGTCAGGTGAGGAGAAATTTGTGAATTTGCACCAGTGGCATTCCTGGGAGAAGCAAAAGCTAAGTTTTTCAGGCACCTGAATGCCCATGTAAAGCAGCCTCTCCCCCTCATCTTCAGAGCCATTCGCGGCTGCAAGAGTAAGGTGTAGGTGTCTCTGCCACTTTGCTTTCTAGCTGCAAATGGCTCTGAAGGCGAGGGGGAGGGTCCACTTTATAAAGACGTTCAGGCGCCTTAAAAATAGCGCTTTGATCCCCCCCTGGGAATGCCATTAACCCACACTCCTCCCCCTTGTGTTCAAAAGTGGGGTGCACATCCAAACCAGTCCCAAGTTTTTCTTTGCTCCCTACATCACAGATCACCTAATTCCCAGCAATTAACAGAGGCATCCTCAGAAAAAAAAGAGAAAGAACCACTCTCATAGCAAACGTGGCAAGAGCTGGGTATCTTATGGCTCTTTAGAGTAGTTTCTACTCCCACTCATTCCTCACTACTCCCTTGTGTTAGTTAGGCAAGTACAGATAGCAGAGTAATACATTCACAGAGCACCAGCTACAGACCACACAGAATGTAGAAGTAATCACATGTCCCTTGAAAATATACACAGACAGGAGTCCCATCCTTTCCTGCTTGCTGCTCATATATTTTAAAAGGAAACACAGCTATTTCCACATATATACAACTTCATATCCGACACATTACAATAGGCACTTTGTACTCAGCTATATCCACATAAAAAAACAGCACGGAGTAGTGTGAACAGCACTGCAGCTAAATGAGTGTGAAGGACTTCAGTTTATCAATCAATTAATCAACAAAAAGCAGTACTTATATACCGCTTTTCAACACAAAGTTCACAAAGCTGTTTACAGGCAAATAGTAATAATAAAGTTAAATGGTTCCCGGTCCCAAAGGGGCTCACAATTTTAAAAAAAGGCAGAACACCACCAGCAACAGCACGAGAAAAGACACTGCGCTGGCATGAAGACAGACAATTGTTCTCCCCCTGCTAAATATAAGAGGAATGCCACTTGAAAAAGTGCCTCTTGCCCAGTTAGCAGGGGTAGCAGTGCCATATAATGCAACTGAATGAGATGTAAAGGCAAGTGACCAACACTTTTGCTCCTATCAAGTACACTTTGTTTGAACACAGACAGCCCTGCTCATTTTTAAACATGCAAATACATGCACAGAGAGCCTACCCAACCTTCAAGGTTTAAGAAGCTGTGTAATCCATTTGGCCTTTTGTAGCCAAGAGGAATGATAGCTATGCAGAATCTAATGTTCTCTCCCCTCCCAAGGAAGTCAGCAGCCTCCCTGCACAGCTATCACACAGGTGACCTTTTCTGGAACGTTTTCTCTCCTCACCTATTCTCCCATTTTCTATAGGTGCTAGTAACAGAACATTTCAAGAGCTTGGGGACAGAAGTCATCTTTGGAACACATAGAAACCAGCTAGTCTTTTGAGTCTGCCTGGGAAGAGTGATGCCACAGTGGTATAGTGCAAATTTCCAAGGTATAGTACGAAGACTGCTGCAGCAAAAATAACAGTCTTGTGGCAGATTTGGTTTTTTGTGAGCGGTCTCCAGCTGCCTTTCACAGCAGGAAAGATGAACTCTAAATATTTTAAATTTTAAGAGCAAGACCAAAACATTGATTGTTGGCATCAACTTTCATGGCCTAATATCCACGTCATCAAATGTGTAGTGTTATCCTCAGGTGGCAGGTAGGGGGTACGGAAACTATGGGGTAGTAGTCATTCAGAGGATTATACCAACCCATTCACAGCAGGCTTGCAAACTGGTCAGCATAAGTTGCTAGTCCCTGACATTCTCTAGTAGCCCTCCCACATCTATGTTACAAATCTGTGGCACAATGATAGAATCGAAGGAAAAGAAGAATCACACTCTTTCACTTCTCAGAAAATGTCCTTTCCTGGTTGTCCACAGGTGGATCTTTGTAACCTCAAGTGATCATCAGGTTGTGATTATTTCTACTCAAAGAGAGCAGCAAGATCAGTCTGGAGGCATGCCAAAAGAACTAGGAAAATTACATCTGTCTCCTTACAGTTAGGGCTGGGCCCATCTTTTCAGGACCACCAAGGTCAATTCAAGACAACTTCAATTGAGCAAACAGTTATGAAGCACAGCCAAGAACCCTCAATTCGTACACTAAGCACCATACCCAGGTGCTTAGTGCAGCAAATATACCAGTGCAGCAAAAGTGATTTAGACCATTCTGATAAGCCACATTTGCTTAGACACAGCATCAAGTCCAATGACAGAGGTCACTTGGCACCTCTGGAAACATCAGTGTTAAAGGTCTAGTAGTTAGTACTTGGGAGTTTGAGCAGCAGGAGCCAGGATTCCACAAGCTGCAGTTCAATAGTGGCCAGTGGCTGTGTGGTTCAAGCCTAGGAGCAGAACTAATCTGGGAGCCTGGATAGTTTTGATGGGCAAAAGATGGGCAAAGGAAGACACAGAATGGGCAACTATTTCAAGCCCTTCCCAGTAGACACTTCAAATTCTGTGTTTGGGGTTTGATCACCAAGTCACATCCTCCCTGTCCCTACTCCTAAATCATGTACAGCTGAACCTACTTCTTCAAAGACTACTGGGCACTCCTGGACTGATGTTACTGGTCCTGTTGGCG
Source organism: Lerista edwardsae (assembly GCA_029204185.1). Taxonomy (NCBI): domain Eukaryota; kingdom Metazoa; phylum Chordata; class Lepidosauria; order Squamata; family Scincidae; genus Lerista; species Lerista edwardsae. The sequence continues at coordinate 22,046,457 of JAJKFI010000014.1, forward strand.
GCCACCATGCGTATCACAGGGTACAAATGAAGTGCACATTTTCTGTGCACCCTACAAAGCATACCTGTATCACTCACTCACTCACTCACACACACACACACACACACACACGAAGTATTTCAATGTAACATGGCCAGCTTGGATTCCATCGTGTTATCTTCCCTTTCCATGGGTTCAGTACTTATATATGGACCCAAGTAGCTAGTACAACCACATGCAGATGCCACTCTGGCTCCAGTTCTTCCACTTGGCTGAGTTGAGGCACATATTCAAGATCATTTAACACGGATCATCTCCGTGAAACAACCATTCGTTCCTGCGTCATGTGCACCATCAGTGTAACTGAAAAATGAATTCTTCCCATTTGCTTTGTATGTGCAAGGACTATAAACAATATCAGGGTGATATGATCATATAATCACGGATAAATTAATTAACCCGGAGTCAAAAGAGTGCGATACTGTGTTAATATAAGGCGTTATCGGAGCAAAGGGCTACTCTGGGGGAAAGGCCAGCACTGTAGTACAAAGAAAGGAAATTCCTCAAAAAAAAGTATAACGTGAGAACCGAGTGTCGTTCTTTTATCCGAGAACAGGGGGGTTGAGAGTACTCCCCACCCAAAAACGAGAGCGTGTCCTCCTATCCCTCGAAGCCCCCCACCACCTTCCCTCCATCCGTTTCCCGGAGAGCGACAGAGGGTCTCCTAGGATACCACACGAAGTGGGATCGGGGCTATTCGCGGAAGGAGCGAGCAGCCCAAGCAAGGCGGACGCCCCCAACCTAACCCGAAAGGGTTTCCCACCACCCCGAGCCCACTTACCGCGCGATCGTCCAGCAGACCTCACAAAGACTCCCGCCCCGCTGCAATTGCTCTTCTCCCGCCCGCCCGAACAAAGGGGCCCCAGACCGTCCCCGCCCCCCGCCCCTTCGGCCACGCCTCGAGAAGGACCCCCGCCCCCTTTTCCTCCTCCCTCCCAGGGAGACTCCGAGGCTTAGTAGAGAGTGGCGGGCAAAGAGCCCGCGTGTCTGAGTGTGTGCGTTACACGTCGGCGCACATCCCCACCCTGCCTAGTGGCAGACGAACCGCCTCTTTGGCTCTGCCGGCGGAATCGCGGAGGAGCACTGGCGGCCGCGGCAGACGAGTGCCTTCGCGGCGCTGTGCCCGAGCAAAAGGACGAGCGGCCCGATCCAGCCTCGCTCGAGTCATCGGGCCACCGTGCTCGGGATTGCGACACTTAGGAACGGAAGTCCTGGATGTGAATCACGCCAACTGTTCTCCAGAGCGGAATAAATGATGAATGTATGAGCGAGAGTCATAAGGCGGCACTCTAATTAATCGGAGAAAGTCAGCAATTACGTTGAGGAAGGGGGGTTGCCCTCGTGGCTGGAATGCTTGTACGGGCTACGCTCCACCCAAGTGGCTTTTTCAACCCCATAATTCTTTATTCAAGAGAAAACTCCTCTGTTTCATATCTGGATAGGATTATTTTGTTGCTCCCTCCTCCCCAGATGTAGCATTGCGTTGCAAAAAGATGCCTGCGCTGAGTTCAATGACTGCGCAGGAGCGGAGAGTTGCGCTCCAGCACAAATCTTTGATTGCACGCTTTCCCCCGTTCCTTTGTGCTACATTGGACAAGATGAGCTCTGCCCCAAGACCCTGCTTGGGATCGTATAGCCATGTGGTCGGGCCCTTCCCCCCTCCCCAGCGATCTGGTTATTAGAGCAATTAATTTTTCAAGTCTAGCTCAACTGCAAGGTTCAGTTCTGAAACGTGGTCTAAAACTTCTGAGCGCGTACAGACTGCTGAATTCCCCCCAGCGGTGGGTACAGTAATTCTAGCTGCTTTCAGGCACACAACCTGGATAAGGGGGCAAGCATTCCGAACCTCGACACAGCTCAGCTCGCTCCCTTTCACCGTGTTTTGCAAAATCCTTCCAACAGTCAGCCCTTGCAATCATGTCACGTGATTTGTCTGTGTTGCTCCGAAGTTGCAAGGGCTGACAATGCGTGCAGTGCATTGTCCAGCCCAATCCTATGCACGCTTCCTGAGAAGAAAGTTCCCAGTTCTCAGTTTAGTTCCGCCCCAAGCACTGTAAATGCGCATAGGATTGCAGCCTTAAGAGTAACCAGGCCTCATTTCCCCCCACCCCTCAACAACTTGTGGAACTATTCTTTGCTATGTAGAAATTGTGTGAATGAAATGAAAACACGCTCCTTACTTCACTCCTTTAATGCTGCTGCTGCTGCTGCTGCTTCTGGCCTTCACACTGTAGAAGCAGGTATATTTCCAGTTCAAACTGAATGCTATCACAGCTTGGTTTTGATGTGTGACAGAGCAATATTTGCAATGAATTTTATCATAGAAATATGGCACATAAAAGACCACAAATATTGACTCAGATTGCAATACCATCACTGTATCATTCTTATATGTGACATGAATGACACAGGGCTGTGGTACTCTGCAAGACATGAGACATAGTTTGTTCAAGCTTTAGGGGGATATTCGTAATATACTTGTGGATGACTCGGTTGGATGAGTAACAACCAGATGTCGGGTATTGTATTATTTTTACAGATCTGAATTATATTTGGTCCAAGAGGGCTGTGTGACACTCCCTGAGTTGACTGTCCTAATCTAGAAGTTTCTAGGCTTGTTTAAAAGGATGCTAAAATTTTCTGTCAAGCACACAAGCCTTAATCAGAATCCACTGATTGAATCAGTTTTGGAGACTGAATCATACAGCGGAGATTCTACTCTTTGTTGAGAGATTATTCTAATTGCTCTTGCAAAAGCTGCTATCCACCGCTGATTTGCAAGATGCTACTGATAATGGTTCATCAGAGGTTTTTGTCTTAACTTGGAGCTGCATTTACTGTATAGTTAAGGTCTACATTGTGCACCTGTCTGGTATGAGACAATGCTCCCAAAGAAATGCAAGTAACTTGTGAAACCTCAGGGCTTTCTAAACCGTGGAAAAGGAAAAAGAGTAAATGGCAGGCAGTAATTAGAGTGACTTGACTCACCATATCATGTAAAATCTGTCCAGAGACCATAAGTGGTCATCAGAAATAAGCCCTGAACTGACACCCCCAAACTTTGTGTAGATGAACTTAACTACTTCACATCAACATAGAGTTACTTGTCCCTAAAAGGGTGCCTGAACTCGGTTGTTTTTTTCCACAAAGGTTGTGGAGATTAGGCTTCAGGCAACAAACCATCTACCCACCAGTTCGTAAAAATTTGTTCATCTCTACATAAATGTGTAAGAGAGACAGGCTCTTGCCTCATGATGGCCTGGAAAAATACAGGTGTTGCATTGTTTTTAATTTTTTTTAAGGTGACTTGCAAAACTACAGTATATCTCAGCATATAAAGGGCCTATTTCTCTAATTCAGACTTGAATTGATTTAGAACACCCTTACTTGAATCACATCAGTGACAACTAACTTTGTCCTTTAATGTAAATCCATTGTAAAGAGAGGCACTTTTTCAAGAATACAGACAATCCAGCCAAATAAGCAAGGCAGCATTGTTATTCAAATTCTGAAGAATATGTACTAGGAAGGAAATTGCCTTGAACTCAGTTACACTTCTAAGTAAAGATGCTTAGAATCATCAGAAGGTTTTGAAGAAGAAAAAACAGTCACAGTATAGGGAACAATAATTTGCCTGTGTATGCCAAAAATGTTTATTTTCATATCATGGCTTTTTATTTGCTAGAAACAGAATTGTGCATGAATCAACATTTAATTATACTTCAGTGCATTGGCAATGCATGAGGAATGTTTGTTGTTATTTGTTTAGGATTTGGGAGGAGAGATTGGGGGTTGGCTTTTTTGGGGGTGGGGGTAGTGGTTATTAATGAAATATCAAATGTTCACAGTGGCTTTTAATCCTTTGATAATTTTTAGATTCTCTACTTTCTTTGTCCTTTTCCTAACCTTCTCATTTCTTCATATGCAGATTGTAAGTAAAAAGAATAGTATACGACTTTTATAACCAGTATAATATATAGTAAAAAGCATAAGACTTCTGTCAGCAAAAATCCTAGGCATATCTACTTAGAAGTAAGCTCCACTGAGCTCAATGTCAAGTAAGTGGCCATAGGATTGCATCCTCAATCTCAAGAGATGATCAAGAAATAACAATAAAATTGTAATTGTCCATTTCCCTTGACAATGCTGGTGGACTGCCTGTATTTATGTTTTCCTTACCAAGGGAGAGTTTATTGCAGGAAACTTTTGTGACCCCTGACATTTGCCAGGGCTATATGTCACAGTCATTGCCCTCCCCAATTTGGAGCTTTTAAACAATGATTATTGAAACGTTGCAAATGCAGTTGTTCAAGTGCAAGTTGTTCAAGTGTTCAAGTTGTTCAAGTGTGTTCAAAGAAATTGAACACACTTATTCCAAAAGGTTATACTTTTGCAGACTCTAGTTATACTTCTAGTACATCTTGCAGAGCTGGTTATTGGGGCAGGACAAATCAGGGATTGGCCCATGATCAGAGATTAGGTTGGCCTCCTTGAATCCTCCAGTACCAGTCAGCTGCTGCAGATTTCCCCTGTTCACTCATGAGGGGGGTGAGGAAAGGAAGTGCTGTAGGGCCCAGTGCAAGCCTTTGCCCCAAGGCCTTCAGCAGTCTGGCCCCAATACTGGCCTCTAGCGCCATTTTGCATTTTTGTTGCCAAAGGAGAAGGTGTTTTCCTCAAACACCATGAAAAGAGGTTTTGGCATATTGTGCAGTTGTAATGCAAATGAAGAACCTGCCATGGGCTAGAATGTGCATTCAATTTTAAAGTGACTTAGGATTCACAGCGTTCACCAATGTGCATATAAATAGTTTGGGGTAACTGATAAGACAAGCTTTCCAGAGCCACAGTGCCATTGTACTCTTCATAGCTCATTTCCATAAGCTGTGGGTAAGTTGTGCCCCCAAGTTCTACAAGAGCAACCATGTCCCTCTTGAGCAAGAACAAAAGAAATCAGTTGTGGCACTGTGTATCAGTGGTGTTCTGGGGGCCGGGGTGGGGGAAACGCTAAGTTTTTCGGGTGCCTGAACACCCTTGTAAAGCAGCCTCTCCCCCTTGCCTTCAGGGTCGTTTGTGGCTGGGGAAGCCAGGCAGACTGCTGAAGGCAAGGGGGAGGGGCTGCTTTACATGGGTGTTCAGGCACCTGAAAAACTTAGTGTTTCCCCCTCCCTTCTAGAAATGCCACTGCCATGTACTTCAGACGGAATTATTTTTTTTTTGTATTTATTTTTGTGGAACGAGGCTCTACAGATGAAGGCCCTACTCCATTAGGCTGTTTTTCCTTCCCTTTCTTGGCTGTAATTTCCTTGAGATGCATGGATAAGTTCTGTTTCTGATTATTTAAACAGCATTTGCTATATTAGGGCCCCACATTAACAGGCAAAGTCATAAGAACCCATGAAGCTGCCCAAACAGAGAGAGACTAGTGGCCCATCTCTAACACCAAATGGTTTCCGAAGGGTTGCTGAGAGGTGGTAGAAAATGGACCTGGAACATACAGAGCAGGCTGCAACAACAAAATGGCTGACACGTCAACATTTCTGTCTTGTAGATTTATATGAATTTTATTTGCAGCCTGTTGGGCTGAGAGTCATTACTATTAAAGATATTTAAATAATCCCCAATGGCTCCTTGAAATATAAGAACAGTGTTGTTGTTAGGTGTTGTTAGCTCTATCCTACCCTCCTTCCAAAGCGCTTGGGGTGGTGTGCCAGCTTTTCCCTACGTTATCCTCACAACAAACCTGTGGGGTAGGTGAGGCTGAGTGACTGGCCCAAGATCCCACCCAGTGCGTCTCATGGCTGAATGCGAATTTGAGCCTGGATGTACTGTCTCATAGTAGACCATTCTAATCATTATACCAAACTAAGATTGAATTACATACTGGGATTATTAGGAAGCCAGTATAAAGCCTCCCTATCCATGGTGTGTCCATGCGCATGCAGGAATTAGAGTGTGGACCTGTGAAACCCATGGGGTAATCCTGGGTCTGTCAGGCCCTCACCCTCTACTTGCTTCACAGGATGGTTGTTGGGACAAAACTGGGGGAAACCCCTTGTCCACTGCCCTGAGCATCTTGAATGGAGGGGCTCAATAATGTAGATAATACAGTAAACAATACATTGAATACTTAGACAGTTCTGGTCACCACATTCCCCCCTCCCTCAAAAGTTAAAAAAAAATATTGAGAACCAGCAGTGGCACCAGAAGCAGCTGCATCAGGCTCTGGCTGGGGCCCACACACATTGAAGGGGCCCACACACCTGACCAGGCACTAGCTAGCAGTAGCAGTGTCGTGTCCATTGGGAACAAGGGGGAAGATAGGAATGAGGGGTCAAGTGGAGGGCTTTGTCCCAGGGACCCCAGTAATCTGGTGCCAGCAATGAGTGGTACTGCTTGCTATAAGAAAGAAGATATTAAGCTGGACAGATAATTTATTTAATCCGGTTCAGGCTTTTTGATCTTTTAAAATTTAACAAGAACAAAAGGTAAAGTGTTTAAAAAAGACTTCAAAGGCAGCATTTTAAGAGCTTATATCTTGATGACTAAAAAAAAGTATGTACTGTGTCTTAAATTCTGCTGGATGGTTTCAAGAAGAAGCACAAGCATAATGCACAGGGGAGTGGGGAGCAGACAGGAGTAGGCAGCCTGCGAAACAGAATAGTTTAGCCAAGGTGTGTGTGTGTTTGTGTGTGTGTTGCAGTGGTGGAAATCTTGCTTCTGTTTTTTACAAACGACTACATTTCACTGAAATAATTGCAGGGCTGAAATTTGTGCATGGAGCATATCCCTTGCAAATTGGATGAAAAATAAAAGCATTTCCAAAATGGCAGGCCATTGCAGAATTCTTTCAGAATTCTTTCTTTAGTCTAGGGGACTAAATGAGCACATCTTCTCCCCTGTACGATTGGAGGAACATCTCTAACCCTGCGGCAGGAGGCGAGGTGTTTGAAAGTATAGTTTTATTCTTTTATTGAAATGAAGGCTTAAGTAAGCCTCTGGTTAACATGTGCACACACAGAAAGCAGCGAGGACTTAGAGCTGCTTGCACCAGTGAGGCCCAGGACATTGTCTCCCTCCCCTGCATACTGTTGCACTCTTGCTATTGCATTCCAGATGACCCTGAAGCTAAGTGCAATTGACTGAGAGATTGGAAAATGCCCTTCTTCTACATTAGTTCCGTGTGCTGAGGTTGAGGGGGGAAAAGAGGTGGCTTGGATCCCCTTGTACTCGATGTACAAGTTGAGGGCAAAACATCTGGATTCCACAATTTAACAAAGGTAGAATATTTCCTGTACAAACAACTCATTTCTGAAAAAGTTTCTTAATGGCCCTGGACACTCTGAAAGCAAACCCAGCACCTACCCACCTCATGTCAGTGTTCTAGTCATGGGCCAGTTGCCCAGTCGTTCTGGTAAGCCAATTATGTATAAAAATGTCAGGTTGTAGCCTCAGGAGAGAGTAAGTGATGTTTCATGTCCATTTCTCTTGATCCATTTCCTGTGGCCGCATGGGAAGACACCCACATTGTTTTCACCACAAACCTTTTGATTTCTCTAGGACAGCTGTTTCCAGCTGTTCTACACTGGAAGCTGTGCTCCAGCAGTGACCTGTTCCACAGTTTTCCTTATAGCAATCTCGGGACACAGTCTTTCGAAGGGGCTTGGACTGTGACTTGAAATGCTTTGGTCCAAAGCCAAATTATGGCTTTGGCTAAGTGCTCTCAGCAACCCAGGAATGAGATTTAGCACATGAAGATTCACAAGACCTGTAGTTAGTCAAGAGTCTTTGTCTCACAATTATCGTTAAAAAGTACCACAGGTCCATAGTAGCGTCAACAAGCACATACAGGGAAGGGCCATAAGGAAGTCTATTTTCAATCTGGTGTGCTTCTGAGGAAGTGAGGGGCGTGTGTGTTTGTTTTCCAGTTGCTGTACACAGTGCAGCAGCAGGAGGAAATATCTACAAAAGGCTGTCTTTGGCACTGAACATACTCACAGGGTCTGCTCCATGGTAAATTTGGCAATCGCTGTGGTCAGACTCAAAGGCAATGCAAAACAAGTGACTCAGCATCAGGCAAGACTGCAACCATATAGGCAAACTCTTCTCCAGCTCCACAAGAGGAGAAAGAGAAGCAAGGCTGGCTTTGGAGGCAGCTGTCATGGGTGGCGGAAAACCACAAATGGAAAGACTATGGGCAGGACAGGCCTAATATAAGGAGGGATACGCAATCAAGGGTTCGACTCTGCTCGGGGGTGGGGGTGGGGTAGTTTCTTCCTAAGCAGAAAGGGGAAGCAGCCCCCTTACTGTCTTCCGCTGAGGACGACAGGACCAGTAGGGCTTGCTCTCACATACAATTAGCACATTTGGGGTGTAGTGTTCTACAGCAGTGGTTCTCAAACATTTCAGCACCGGGATCCATTTCTGACAATCTGACTGTGACCCACCGGAAGTGATGTTATGGCAGGAAGTACTGTCATTCTGATGCCAGAGCCTGCTACTTTCCTGAGAATGCAGCAATACGTTGGGTCATTTCTCAGTCATTTTCCAATAGCAAAGCAAATAAGAAAGAAAAAGGCCTATAAGAAAGAAAAAGACCTTGACATAGGCAAAACAACCACACAGCCTTCCCCCTTTCCAGCCTTCCCCCTTTCCAGCGTTCCATCTACCCATATTTTCAATATGGCTGCTCTAGGTGCTTCGCAGCCCACCTGGAATTGGCTAGCGACCCACTGATGGGTCCCAACCCACAGTTTGGGAACCACGTATTTTGAACAGATAAGTGAGTGTAAAGCCTTAAAAATATATAGTGCGGGAGGGGCAGTCTCTGGGGTAAAAGAGGTGAGCAGTGGAAAAGTTTCTTGCTCTCTCCTGCCTCTTACTGTTCTGCTCTAAGGGCCCAATCCCATGGCCCACAGTGCTGGCAGTTTGTGTGTACCACCAGCTCTGAGTGTCGCGAACATGCCATAAAGCACTTTCACAGCACCTGGTCAGGAGGGAGTGGCAGCACTGGGCCTCAGCGCCAAGAAGATGTCGCCAAGGAGTGGTCAGCAGTAAGTGTTTCCGCCACTCAGCAGCAAGGCCTTTTGGGGCAGGGGGTGAGGCAGAAAAGTGGCAGAACCGGGCAGGGGGATGGAGAGGAGAGGATTGGGCCTAGGAGAGGGACGGAGATGGCAGCAGCCTCTGCTGCTGTATCCTGTGCTCCTGCCCTGGCTGGTAAGCCCAACATGGGCCCCCTCGATTCTGGAGACAGGCAGCAAGAAATATTTTTGTTCCAAGAGAGGCTCCAGCAGACAGTGCTTTCAACAAAGTGCTATTGAGCAGGCAAAGAACTGAGGAGGCCCGTGTCGGGCTGCCCGGCCGAGATCCATTGCCACTGGCTGCATTGTACCCTGGGAAAGAGAGCAAACACTCCCTTAACTCAAGGAGGCCCCACCAGCTGCCTCAGCATCGTAGGATACAGCCGTTGCCATTTCTGGTGCTGCTGTTCCTCTGGGTGCTAGGGCACCATATGATTGGGCCATCACCCCACCACACGGCTTGTTTGACAACAGCTGTGTGATGCTACCCATGTTCTAGATCATGCCCAATCATGTGCGATTACAGCTGTGTTCCATGCAGATCCACATGTCATGTAGCAATGTCCTTTCTCAACCCAAAGGGGCTTTTTCTAGTTGTTTCGTTCATTCATCACGATCACCTCTCTCCTAGCTGCCTGAGCTGTAAAAGATGTGGGTCCCCCATCTCTTTAGCCTCTTGGGGAGAAAAGCAGGAGATCGGGTAGGAGGTTGTAGGCAAACAGCTGGGAAGAAAAGTGTTTTAAGGAGCACCTTCTTCCCCTGGCCATCCTTTGTTCAACCTGAAACCATCAACAGATGCTTCACCTGATAAATGAAAGCACTGGGGGTGGGGTGGGGAAGAATCACAAGACTAGGAAGTGCAGCTCCCCCTCAGGCTCTCCAAAAAAGAACAGGAGGGAGAGAGGGGAATCTGCTATCCTGCCCTGCCACTTTTTCAAGGGAAAGAGATAAGCAGAGATAAGTCCTGAGCCTGGAGGTGAGACACAAGTCCACACACACCTCCACAAGGTTGTCATTTCTTATATATTGTATATGAGATGATTGGGGCTCGAACTGAGAAAGGTGAGATGTATGGTACATTTGTAGCCCAAAGCATCACTCTTACTAGATAAGTGTGTTTGGCATTTATACATTCCTTTTGCAGAAAGCGGGGATTAATTGTACCCAGAAATGGTTACAGCAGTACTTTTATACCACCCAAAAATATTTGGAATTTACACATAATCCAGTATACACCAGTCTGAAAGGCATTTATATAAGACTTTCTCAAACTAGGGAATACGTGTCCCCAAGAGGCTAAAGTGCTCATGAACTGGCTCAAAAGTTGTGCTATAATAATAGTGCTGAGGCACATTTCCCACTCCGGGAAATCAGGTGGGCATCACTGTTCGGTGAGCTGGCTTCAAGCCAGGTCAGTTTGGGGGGGCGGGAAGAAGATAAACAATAAACAAAGGATCCATAGTTACTGCATCTGGATGACTCAGTGCCAATTCCTGTTAGTTATCTAGCTGTTGTGTTAGGTCATCTTGTTGTTTCTGAACCATTTTTAAGGGTAGCCTGAACACATTGCAGTAATTCAAATGGGATGTTCTCTCAGAACATAGACAACTCCATGAGTAGCTGATTCTATGGTCTCTGTGCACTGCCTACAGTATTTGAACTAGAGAATGGCAAACTTGTAATGGCAGCCCAGAATGTATGGTATAATCGTTATGCTCCTAGAACAAAAACTGTATTTGATAGGATAAACTAAGGCAGGTTGCTGGTTTCCATCATTTTGTCACACTGCTATGCCTTCCTGCTTGTGGGATGTTAGGATTAGTGTGTTCAAATAATGGTGGAGGTAATTCTTCCCTCTGTTTGGATACGGAGACACATTGCCATTGCTACTATGGAGCCATCAAGAAGGACCTAATATCTGGCATAAGATGCATCAGAATTTATGGGGCAATTGCAGTGTGCCCCATTGACACATTGCAACATTGTGTCAGTTGCACTCCAAGGGAGGGATTAGTAAATAGCCACAATTCAGCACTTCTTAAGCCACACAGCATTTTAATCCCTCCCTTATAATAAAACTAGCAAAGTACCTGTTAAGATTGATGGTGTACCACATTAGAATGACTTGGCTACAGCAAGGGAAGAAACAGATGCTGATAATGCCTTCTCTATCAAAGGTTTTCTTGCCTTTCCCTTAGTACCAGCAGCAATAGTGCAACTGACACAGAGGCAATGGGGCAGAGGACACTGTGGCTGCCCCATCAATTTTGATGCGCCTTATGCCAGATTTTAGGTCCTTCTTGATGGCTCCATAGTAGCAATGGCTGTACTCCAAACCAGTAGCATAGCTAATGAAAGTGTAGCCCAGTGCTGAGGGCAAAATGATGCCCCAGAAGTGATGTCATAACTGGAAGTTATGTCACTTCCAGAAATGACAGCATAGCAGGGTTTTTAAAAAATGTGAAATGTTTCCCCTCCTGCTGAGGAAGGTGCCCCCTCCTGCTGCTCCCAAGTCTTCAGTCACCTCCCAACAGTGGCGTAGCTAGGTCATTTGACACTTGAGTCCATACATTTTTAACATTCCCCCATAAGAAAAATCATTCATTCATTCATTCATTCATTCATATTTTTCACATTGTTGTACTACCTTTCTTCCAAGGTGCTCAGGGTGGTGTGCTTAGTTCCTCCCTTCCTTTTGCCCACTTTAAAAGTTATCTAAGCCAGAGATGTTTACATAGTTGTATTTTTTTGGCCATTTGATAGAATGAAGATATTACACTCCGGTTTGTTTAATTGCATTCTGCATTAAATTCCACATCAAATGGTATATAACATGATGGTATTATTCCTAAAAACTGTTATTTGAAAAACACACAATTTTTACATGACAATTCTATTTTTTTTTGGGGGGGGGGGCATGTCTTTTGATAGAATAAAGGTATTACCCACCATTTTGTTTCATTGCATTCTGTATACCTTTCCAATGATGTATAACATGATTATATTATTCATAATTACCAGGTTTTCACTATTTTGTCCACAAGTGTCAAGCTCAGCTTGTTGCCCCCCTAAAGCTTGTTGCCCAGTGCAATTGCATTCACCTGCACTTCTTTAGCTAAGCCCCTGCTCCAAACATAGAGATGCATTACCTCCACCATAATTTTAACACATTAATCCTAACATGCCACAAGCAGGAAGGCACAAAATGATCATATTTTGCTAACCTGACTCTTCTCAAGTTAGCAAAATGTTATTAGCACCAGCCCTGCACTCCAGAGTCAGAGCTCAAGAAAATCAGTGTGGAGTAGTACAGCTGTTATTGGGTTCAACCCTCCCCCGTCATGTCTGCTTCTTCCCCATGGTTTCCTTCCACAGGGTGAAACTAATAGCATAGAGATTCGGTTGTGACATTCTCATGGCCTGTGAGGGGCTTTGGTTCCTTAATTAAGCTGAATCAGTCCCCACTGTCCCAAGAATCCGTAGTATGTACAGATCATCTTTTCCTGGCATGGGGTACCATCGTGATTCAACCCCCACAGACCCCGGCTAGCCCTGATGCCTTCCCAACTGCTCTTGATCGGAAGGGCCCTAATTCTGTTGGGACCCTCATCCTGGAGGAGTGTAAGGGAGACCAATCTGTCAAGATGCTTCCTGTGACTGAAGGCCCAGTTCAAGGCCTGGACCTCACCTCTGGTCTTCAGGCCCTCTCCTGGTCTCCCCCCCCCCTCCACTCGTTCCTTGGTCCTTCCTGGCACAACTCCCTCACACTCCTGCAGCTTCTATTCATCCTTTGCCTCTGTCGCCACACACCTCCGTTTGGGTGCTCCCGAATCAGTTCCACAACTCTCATTCCCATCCGATTCCTTGCTGCTCTCCCTGCCTTGTTGTCAACTCTCTGCCTACATTCCTTTGATTCTCTGCTATGGGCCTTGGTCATGCCTCTATCCTCCTGCTGTTGTTTTCCCCAGCTCTTCTCAACTCACTCACTCCTTCTCTAGAGCAGGGGTGTCAAACTCCTAAGCAAGCTAAATAGCATTCATTATACCTGCTGAGGGCTGGAAGTGATGTAATAAAAGCAGGATGTCATTAAGCAGGTCAGAAATAAGCACTTTATTCTCACTAAGGAACATTTCAGCTGCAAATGACAGAAGAGAAATATGCAAATCTTATTTTCAGTATATGGGAGAGCCCAGTTATCATGCAATCAGCCTTTTCACAGTGACATCTTAGCATAGCAGCAGAGATAATCTGATGGAGGTGCCAGGATAAGAGGATGGAGAGCCCAAGGATAAAGAGCTTGGGGGCGGGGGAGTTCCATCCGGTCCACAGGCCTTATGTTTGACACCCCTGCTCTAGGGAACAGCCAGTATCACACTCCTACATTGCCCCTTGGGCCAGTCACTATCTTTTAGCCTAATTTATCACAGAAGATTGTTGTGGAGATAAGCAGGAGAAGGGATTAACCATATATGATTGTTGTTGAAAAATGTCAAAAGTGTTGAAGGGCGCAATCCTAAACTGAGTTAAAAGGTAAAGGTTTCCCCACGACCGAATGGTCTAGTCATGACCGACTGTAGGGGGCGGTGCTCATCTCCGTTTCAAAGCCTGTAGAGCCGGCATTTTTGTCTGAGGACAAGCTTCCGTGGTCATGTGGCCAGCATGACTCTAGTTACCTTCCCACCAAAGTGGTCCCTATTTATCTACTTGCATTTAGGTGCTTTGGAACTGCTAGGTTGGCAGGAGCTGGGACAAGCAACGGGAGCTCACTCCGTCACGCAGTCTTGAACTCCCAACCTTGCGGTCGAAAGCCCAGCAACAGCAGATTAACTCGCTGCGCCACCACGTCCCTTAAACTGAGTTAGGCCAGCATAAACTAAGCCAGCAAAGTTTGGCCAGCACAAGGGCCACTATAAAGTATATTTGGACCACTCTCTGAGTCAGAGAGGCCAGCACACAGATGTGAGCCATCCTCCCTGACTCCAAGAGTAGTCTAAACAGGCTTTACGGTGGCCCTTGTGCTTGCCAAACTTTGCTGGCTTAGTTTATGCCGGCCTAACTCCAGTTTAGGATTGAGCTCTAAATCAGTGCTTCCCAAACTGCAGAACCACAGGGGTGTGTTGTGAAACTGACAAGATAATTTAGAAAGAAAATATTGTATATGGAACTCTATGGAAAATGAAAGAGAGCCACACTGCACGTTCACTTGGGAATTGATGAGCATGCCTCAGACCACTTTGAAGGGAAGGCTGAGAGGAATACAATGCCACTAGAATGATTTTGATCCAATGAATGCAGGCCTCCAAAAACAATAGAGAAGGAAGCCCCCCTCCTCCAAGTTCACAAATACGTTGGAGCGCAATGGTTAGTGAAACTGAGCCACGTATGCGCATTTACTCACAAGTAAGCAAATGTGTCTTGACTCCTATTGAAGACTAGGCAAAGAGGAATGCAGGGCTATCAGAATGGTCCCAATCCGATGAACATGGAGCTGAACAAACACTCCAGAAGGCATCCCCAAAGGATAAAAACAGAGACTTGAGCTGGTAAGAGGTAAGTCTCATAAAGCCAGGTGGATCTCAGGAGCGTGTCATTTCAAAAAGTGGGCCTGCGTGCTAAAATATTTGGGAACTCCTGTTCGAATTAAACAAATGCCCTGAGCATCTCCATAAAAGGATGGAATATGGCTATAAGAAGAAGCCAGAGGACCTGCTGCTAGATCATGGAAATATACTCTGTTTCCCCCATACTTACGCATTTGGTTCTTTCTTATATTTGTTTTTGCTGAACTGGCATTTTTACATCAGTTCCTGTTTATGGACTTTTTCTCAGAAGGGATATGAAATTGCCAATTTAATTCAGTGCCTCAGCCAAGGCGTCACTAAGTTTCGAGAAAAGCATTACTACGGCTTATGTTTCCTTTGTGTTGCGCAAGACAATGCTGGGAAGACACCTCCAGAAGGGAGTAGCCACCATCCATCCTTGAGTCACCATCATGTTACTGATCCATATGCGACATGTCATAGGCAAGGGCTCCCCCCCCCCATAACCTCTTAATAGATGGTAAATATAAATGGAACAGACACGCAGCTTAAGAGAGTGTGAATGAACTCAGGTACAAGATCTTCTAACAAATTAAATATAGGCTGGGATAAACCTTCAATATGTGAATCATATGAATTCATACTATCATGAGATGTTTTCTAGCAAATGCACACATACCCCCTTCCTGTCAGACTCATGCCTCTACCTAGATCATTCGGGCATTGACTCCCCTACATTATTATTTAAGCATTTTTATTACAACGCACAAGTTTTGTGCCACTCTCACATGCAAGGTAAGAACATAAGAAGAGCCCTGCCTGATCAGGCCACAGGCCCATCTAGTCCAGCTTCCTGTATCTCACAGTGGCCCAACAGATGCCACAGTGGCTCTCAGGAAGCACGCAAGACAACAAGGTGCCTGCATCCTGTTGCTGATCTCTTGCACCTGGTAGAAATAGGTAGTAATCATTTAAAAAATAAACAGACCAAAACAAGCGATATGAGGCTTTAAAAACAGTAACTACACACAGAAGTACCCTCATCTCGACTCACAGTGCCATCCTAGAGTAGGTGTGGCACCGACGCAACGTCGTGTCAGCGCCACGTCATTAGCACCAACATGGAGGTGCCAAGCAGCACCCCAGCGTCGGCAGTAATGTATCAAGACCGGCGCTGCAGATAGTGCCAGTCTCAGTGCACCCGCACCGCACCTTCCTTGCGCCAGCTGAAGCTTAGAGGAGGCGCCATGCCAGCGCGAGTGAGGGATGTAAAGAACAAAAGAAGGCTAGGCCATGGTTTGACTCCATTTTGGAAACATGACTCCATTGTGTGGGAAAGAGCTGAAGCTGCTAACATACCAGCTGGTGGCAATCAGTTCACTTAGGGTGTAATTTTCTAGTTCCCCTGTTTCCCGCAGAGAGGTGAGAGGTCATAGCTGGGGTCAGGGACACTGCATCATCAACTTATAATCAGGAAGGTTCCATCCAGCTAGTAAAGCAATCAAGAAGATTCCGCACAGCTGAGACCCATCACTTAAGTTGTGTACATAACCTTTTCTGACCATTCTACGACCTCCGAATGTTCCATCACTCCATCAGGAGATGTCCGACCTTTATACTGATTGATGCCCCAGCCTGGACTTGCTGCCTGCTTGGACTTGAGAAGAAGGTGAACCAGCAAGGCTAACCACCTTGCATGTATTAGGGCCTAGTTAGTGTTAGGAGCCTAGTTCCTTTTTTCTTATTTTAAAGTGTATCTCTGGTGGTTCTTTTATGCCTTTCTAGTAAATGTAGCTGCTTGTTTTCAGAATAAGTATAGTTAAGTTATAAGCTCGTTTTAATTGTGAGTTCCTGGAACTAGTATTAAACTAAATTCAGTTTTGCTGCTTGGGCACCCTACCAGTTTAAAGTTTATAGCTTTGGGATAGGTCCCTTACCTGTAGTTGGGGCTAGTTTAGCCTGTGGACTTTTTAAGATTTAAGAGTCTGTTCATTCCTCTGTTTGAGGCTGTAACTCTTAGCTGTGGTCCCAGGCTGGTAGCAGAGGCTGTGTGCCTTGTTGCCTTGGCTTGTAAGCACTTAAGGACACACTCTGCTGAAAGTTCACAGCTCATATGGGCCCTGGGCCGGTTATAGGGCATTTGAGCCTGTGAATTACAAGGGAGTGGGGGGGGAGGGCGTTTCTGGGCGGGCTGTGGGTGGGTTGTGGACGGGCTGGCAGGCATGCCACCCTGGGAGGGGTGGGTGGGCTTTGGATTCAGCTTAATAGCAGAATCCAAAAGCCCGTTCTCCAGGCCACGCAGTCTCCTTGGATATGCGTCTGCTGTTTAGCAGGCGTAGATCCAAGAAGTCCATAGGGAAGAACCCCATGCCCTTGTGCTGGGGAGGCTCCAGCCTCCCACAAGCAGCAATCCAGCGCTGCTTAAGATTGCACCCTCAGTGCTTAACCATCTGACAAAAAAATAATGATTTACTCGCAGCGGTGTCATCCAAATGATTTAGGAACAGGTACTCACTTTTGATTGGCACTTGTCGGGGTCCGCCCACCGGAAGTGACGTCATAAGCTGGAAGTGATGTCATAACCGGAAGTGATGTAATGACAGGACCAAAAAAAGACCGCGTGGGGGCTGGGGCTGGGGGGAGGCTGCAGGAGGAACCGGGACACTGGATCTGCGCGGCTGGAGGGAGCGGGAGCCCCAGGCAGCCTACCTTCTCACGCTTGCTGCCTTATTCCCGGGTCTCCCTTGCTGCTGCTGTTGCTGCTGCCGCCTCTGGTCCTCTCGTTCCGCTGCTGCCGCCGCTGCCGCCACCACCACGCTGCCTGCCTCCTCACAGAAAGTGCAGGCAATGGCTGTGGGCATGCCATATGCATGCGCAGCTGCTGAGCCAACCAGCCAATGGGGCCAGCTTCGAGTGGGCGGGGCCAGCTCAACTTCTAGGAACCGGTACTCACGTAGTGGTGCGTAGTAGGTGCATGACATCACTAATTTACTGTTATTGTCCTGCAAATGTTGAGATTAATATTAATAGAAGAACATACACCAAGGTTATTGAAGCAGAACCTCAACACAAAGGTAATTTCTTTCTGGGCTATTCACACTGATAACTCCCTGCTCCCCTTCAGTTCGGTCCCCTTCCAGATATTCTGTTATTTGGAAATTTCTGCACATTCAATTCAACTTTTTTAAAGGTTTTTTTTTTGCTAGGATATTGCGTTTACTCAGTACTGGGTGTTTCTAATTATGGTGTTGGAGAAGACTCTTAAGAGTGCCCTGGACTGCAAGGAGATCAAATCGGGCAATCCTATAGGAAAGTCAAGCCTGATTGCTCCTTGGGAAGACAAATCCTGAAGCTGAAGCTCAAGTACTTTGGCCACCTCATGAGAAGAGAGGACTCTTTAGAAAAGACCGTCATGCTGTGAAAGATTGAAGGCAAAAGGAGAAGGGGGCAGCAGAGGATGAGATGGTTAGATAGTGTCACCGAAGCAACGAACATGAAGTTGGACGAACTCCGGAAGCTAGTGAAGGACAGGGAGGCCTGGAGTGCCGTGGTCCACAATGTTGTGAAGAGTTGGATACGACCAGTGGTGCAATTCAAATGAATTAACAACCGGTTCTATGATATCATAGCCGGAGCAAAAAAAAAAAAAAAAAACCGAAGCCAGCCGAGGTAAGCGAGTGGGCGGGGCCTGACCATTTAACAACCAGTTCTATAGAAACTGGGCGAACCCCCTGAATTTCACTACTGGATACAACTTGGTGATTGAACAGTAACAAGTACAGGGTGAGCTAAATTTTAGTACCATAATGAAAATGTGAAGTTCTTCTCCAAGCATTTGGACAAGTATAGCACAGGTCTAATGAGTACATGGTTGGGCTAAGTTGAAACAGGGCACTGATTTTCATTTTTCACCATGCTGAAAACGGTCCCTTCTTTCCAGCCTTCTTTCATCCTTCCTCATTTAATCTCTTCATATTCAGCCTCTTTTATTTCTGGTAATTCATCAGGCAGTTACATACTTTAGCAAAAAAATCTCTGATGCCCACTATTTTTTTTTTCCTATTTCCCTCTTGTTAGGACTCTTCTAAGCCAGGCTTTTGAGATGCCTCACATCTTGAAGATTTTGCTGTGTCATCCTGATGCAGTAGTCACTGTCCTGGGATGCTTCTCTGAAACCCTTTGAAATCATCACCATAGAAGGAAGCCTCCATGGCCAAGCAGACAGCTTGTTTTGTAGATTTGCTGTCTCCTTGTCTTATTTTCTTAAGAACAACAGCCCACCTGGGATTGGCATGTGCAAGTTGACTGGGAATTCAAGCTCACCTGACCAGGTCAAAAGAACATAAGAAGATCCCTGCGGAATCAGGCCAAGGGCCCATCTAGTCCCACAGCTGACCCTCAGTTAGCCTTCCAAATGTTTGTCTGCATATATTGGCAGGACCTCTCCTTCCCTCTCTCACTTGCCTTAAGAGTCTATATTCCCACACAAACTCTTTCACTCCCTGGGTAAACAATCTTATTTTCATAGCACATATAATAGCATCGTTCCCATCCTGTTCCCTATCCTTGTTCTGCTCCTTTTTTCCTCCTCCTCCCTCCACAGGTTAAAGCAACACCTTGTTTCTCTTATCTTATTCAGACCTGGTCAATTTCAGGAACATTGGGCCATTCTATTCAGTCTTCACCTTTCCTCTCTTACCTAGCCTCATGACCTCCCCCTGGGTTTTTCCTTTTTCCTCCTTGGAAACAGAACCAGTTTAATAATAATTTTAGTTTAAGGTCAGCCAATGTGTCATTACTTGCATATTAAGATCTACATACTTAGAGCACAATCCTAACCTGGTTAGGCCGGCAAAGTTTGGCCAGCACAAGGGGATACTTTATATGGTAAAGCATATTTGGGCCACTCTCAGAGTCAGGGGGGACATGGTGGTGCAGCGAGTTAATCCGCTGTTGCTGGGCTTTCGACCACAAGGTTGGAAGTTCAAGACTGCGCGACGGAGTGAGCTCCCGTTGCTTGTCCCAGCTCCTGCCAACCTAGCAGTTCCAAAGCACCTAAATGCAAGTAGATAAATAAGGACCACTTCGGTGGGAAGGTAACAGCGTTCCGTGCACTACTGTGTATAGTCATGCCGGCCACATGACCACGGAAGCTTGTCCTTGGACAAAAACGCCGGCTTTACAGGCTTGGAAACGGAGATGAGCACCACCCCCTACAATCGGTCACGACTAGACCATTCGGTCGTGGGGAAACCTTTACCTTTACAGAGTCAGGGAGGACAGCACATGTCTGTGTGCTGGCCTCTCTGACTCTGAGAGTGTTCCAAATATACTTTACAGTGGTCCTTGTGCCAGCCAAACTTTGCTGGCCTAACTGTGCCAACCTAACTGCACTCTTAATTGCATTGCTGCTTCCTCCTCTTCAAACTGTAATTGATCTCTCAATAAATAGTACTGTACATTTTAATTACTTCCTCCTCCTTCTAAAATCTCTTGTATGCCATCTCTTGGAGTGCACCCTGAGTCAACAGCCACAGTTTCCTAGAGCACACTTCAATACATGTGGGTGCATCTCCACATGGCTCAGCAAATAACAATGGCAAACACATTATAAACTTACAAGGCAAACCTATAAATGTAAAAAATGTTACTTCAGTTTTGTCTTGAAGTTAACATTTAACAAAAGTGGTATACTGTACTCCAAAAATATTAGCAAGCTATGTCCAAGTTGCACATTCAAAGTCGTGTGTGTGTGTATGTGGCATTCTGAATGTTCAACCGATACCAAATGTAACAGCCAGCTCCTTTAACAATCTATTGTCGCCATCCCCCAGAATGCATTGGGGAAATAGAAATGCATTGAAAGTGAACTAAAGGTATAGTGCAGTGGTTCTCAAACATTTTCGCACCAGGACCCACTTTTTAGAATGACAGTCAGAAATGATGTCATGCCAACAGAAATGATGTCCTGGCTGGAAGTGCAATCATTGTTATGCCAGAGCCTGCTGCTTTCCTGAGAATGCAGCAATAAGTTGGGTAATTTCTCAGCCATTTTCCAATAGCAATGTGACTCAGAAAGAAAAAAACCTACTTACAACCTTGACACAAGCAGAACAACCACATTTCCAGCATCCCATTGTCCCATATTTTCAGTATGGTTGCCCTAGATGCTTTGCAACCCACCTGAAATTGGCTAACGACCCACAGGTGGGTCCTGACCCACAGTTTGGGAACCACTGCTGTAGTGGAAATGCAGCCCTAGCCTTCTCCATAAGCACCAAGGCGCATTAATACAATTCAAACATGGGAAAGTAAAACATTTTATATATACTGTACATCACATCTATTATATATAGATGTGATGTACAGTACATTACATCACAGCACATCTGTTCTGGTATCCTAGAACAATCTGTAAGGTAAACATCGCAATCCCCATATGGCAACTGGGGCTGAGGGGGAGCGACTTGCCTAAGGCCATGTGAGTACATGGCAAAGGGGAGTACATCCACAAAGTCATGGTGTGCAGCTCAGTATCCGGCCCATTATGCTACAACAGCCATTAAATGAGACAGGGAGACAGATAGCAAGGAATATTTTTATTCAAAGCTAGGCTCAGACAGTGCTTTCAACCTAGTTCAGGAGTTGTGTGTGCCAACTGCACACAGGGGTCAAAAAGACAAGGTGTGCCTTCAACTGTATTCTCTACTTCTTGGAGGAGTGCCGGTGAACCTTTTGAGCAGAAAGAAATACCCCTGAGGCACATATTTTGACTTGTGCTGGATGGAGCAGTAGCTGTTTATCAGTGTGTATAAATATGGACCACAGGCGGAGCTAATGAAAGTGTAGTCCGGTGCAGCAGGCAAAATGTTGCCCCGGAAGTGACATCACAACAGGAAGTGATGTCACAGTTGTATTTTCGCTTTCTCAGTTCTTTTGGCCATAACGTTTTACAGAATGAAGCTATTACACTCTGGTTTGTTTCATTGCCTTCTGCATAAAATTCCATATTTAATCATATATAACATGACAGTATTATTCCTACAAATTGCAGTTTTAACAAACCACAATTTTTATATGACAGTCATATTTCTGTTTTCTGGCCATACCTTTTGATAGAGTAAAGAGATTACACCCAGGTTGGTTCCATTGCATTCTGCATTAAATTATCTTTCCAATGACAGATAGCATGATGGTATTATTTATAAACAAGGTTTTCACCATTTTGGCCACTAGTGTCAAGCTCAGCTTGTTGCCTCCCTAAAGCTTATTGCCTGGTGCAATTGCACCCCCCCTGCACTTCTTCAGCTACACCCCTGATATGGACAGTTTGAGACGGCATCTGAATAGTTCCGTTTCTCAGCTTGGTGAGAATGACACCATACTTGGTACTCCTCAATGCCTGCTCAGTCTGCGGGGAGCAGTCTGCCCTCTAATCCAGAACAGCCACTGTGTTCGTCAGTGTGGCTAACACTAAGTGCACACTAAGTCCACATAAGTGGACAGGTCTGGGCTAGATGAACCAATGGCCTGAGAAAAAGGCTGCTCCGTATGCTCATGTTCCCAGGTCCTTACTAATCATGCACCTGTACTTGCGGCTTCTTCTCTTTCCTTCTTGTTCCCATGAGATTTTATCCCTGCTTGGAGGTTTGGGTTGGAAGTCTCTACCCCAACATATTCCCCCCTCCAATGACAGTTCCAACAAAGTGCACACTCATTACCACAGCAGGAGACTGTTCCCTTACTCTTTACTATCGGCAAACACCTGCCTCTTACTCTCACCGGAGGCTACAGCTCCTCAATTTTTGCATAAGGGCCAAAGAAGCAGCATCCTATGCCTTCTGCCAGCAAAACTAACCCCTTATTCTCTAATCCATTACCTATTGGCCTACTTACTACCTTTGAGGGGGGAATTGCTGGGCTGCCACACATAGGATACGCTGGAGCTCTTATGCCACACATCCTGTGCCACACGTAGGATGCCCTGATACAGCTTCCCTCTGCCCTCTCCAACTCCCTGCGCCGGCCTCCCCTGGCCAGCCTTACCTGGTCCAGGATGCAGAACCGGGAGGCCAACTTGACTGGAGGTGCAAAAACTCTTTACGGAGCACTTGCTACACTCCTGGGCCAGCCCAAGGAACTTGGGGCAGCCCAAGGTAGGATTGCACTCTTAAAGAAGCCCTCTCTTGGTTGATCCAGCCTGTGGAAAGTTACCAGTTATATCACCCAGGCCACAGCTGCTGCTTAGGGAGCATAGATGTCTTGCTGTAATCCCAAACTCTCCAGGCTGAGTGGCAGATGGACCACAAAGGTCACACAGGCATGTGCCGGAAAGACAGACAGGGGGAGGGAAAGCCTCACAACTCCCTTAGCAGCTCCCCCCCCCCCACCGCCCAATAATGGCAATCAAGCTGTTCATGAGTAGACCAGGGAGGCAGCTCAGGCCTCTTTTGTTCGTCCTTGCGTAGGACCGTTTCTGGCTCTTCTTTACCGACCTTCCCAAGACAACATGCGAGAATCTTCCATGACTGGCGGCTGCTGGGTCTTCAACAATACCACTGCCGCTATTTATTTATTTATTTATTTAAGGTCTTTTTATACCACCTTTTCCAAGATTTCTCAAGACACAAGGTGGTTTACATTGGCAGGCTGTTCATGAACCCCGTTTATTCAAATATATTCATTATATTGCTCCATCAGCTCCATCCTTTACCAGACTCTCAAGCTCCACTATGTGCTTACATAGAAACCCACGTGTTAACTGCATTCCACAAAACCTGGAGGCTGGTTGCATTCTCATAATGTGTTCCATTGCTCTTACCAGCACAGCAGCAAAGCCCCAAGATCCCAAAACATAACCGAATGCATAATTGGTAACTGTATTTCCTCTGGCTGGGCATTCTTAGCATGTTCTTGACTTATTATTATTCACATTTTCATAGCACCCTTCCGCCATAGAGCCAAGGGTGGTGCACTGAACATAGTGTCTCCTCTTGTCCTCACAGCAACCCGGCGAGGTAGGTGCTGCTGATAGTGGCCAACCCCCAGGTCGCCCAGGAAGTGTCATGGCTGAGTGGGGATTTGAACCTGAATCTTCCAGGGCTAAGTCCAATTCCCAAACCATTACACCAGTCCTCTTCAAATTGATAGGTCGCGACCCACCAGCCTGAGGAGCACTGCCCTGTTCCCCATTACGGGGCATGAGGGGGAAAGGCAGCAACACGATCTCCAGGATTGCACCGCTGCCTGCACAGAATGAGTCTTTTTAAAATTACCTGAAGATAGCGCCAGGCTCCCAGGGGTGCGGGGAGACCCGCAGAAGCTTCCACAGGGCTCCCCAAGGCTCTGATGTACTTTGAAATGCTATTGGAAGTCATGTCTGGTTTGCAGTCACGAAACCGGAAGTGGCTTCTCATCACATTTTAAAGTACATTGGAACCTTGGGGAGCCCTGTGGAGGCTTTTACGGGGCACTCTACACCCCCCCCCCCCGAGAGTCCGGTGCTATCTTCAGGTAATTTTAAAAAGCCCCATTCTGTGTAGGCATCGCTGCTGTAGCCCCGCCCCCGCAAACACTCAATTGGTCTTCCCCTCCCACAGAGGACTTTGAAGACCACCGCACTACACCATCTTCTGTTGCATGTTCCATTTGGACACGTTGAGGCTTAGGCCAAAATTGACAAGCATCAGTGTGGAAAAGTAGTAGCTTCATACTTGGATCAGATTAACCATATTTTTATGCAAACATGACCAAAAGAAGGCTAGAGCCTACTTTCTTGAGGTACCGAGCAGGAGCTTATCAGACACAAAAGAGTTGTCTTCCCTCAATGCATAGGGTGTTTGTCCCACCCTGCCTGCCTAGCAAACCTGCTCCACCACGCGGAGACCTCCTCCTTGTAGTGTCTTCACAGGCACTACAAAACTCTCCGTGCTCAGAGTCTTGCTCCTTCCGCTTCAGTCCCTCCTTAATCCGAGGCTGCAGATCAAGGCATGCTTTGTTCGGCAGAATGCAAGAGGTCAGCAAACTGGTCATGCAACATACTGCAGTGATTTTTGTGCTCTAGGGCACTATGAAGGAATAGAGCTGACTTACGCCTGCTGCCAGTGGTCTTTCCAAACTGAACCAGTAAGAAACTAGAGTCCTCAGCTTTGCACAACTGGTAAGGACAAGCATGTGTGAGAAAGAGGAACCAGGAAAGAGGAAATTGGGACGAGGGCTTAAATCATTCGATACAGTTCCCTGGTCTCAGCAGCACAAGACTGCCCCGCTTTCTGCCCGCAACCATCCAGGACAAAGGCCGCTCTGAACAGGGTGACTGCAAGCCTTGACTGTTTTAACATGCTTCTGCAGAAGCTCAGGCTGCTAACAGGATGAGAATCCCCCCCCCTCTCTCAGAACATCACTGCACGGCTAGTCTGAAAACACAAGATAGCAAGAAAACCGTACGGTAATCAAGTCTCCCGAGGGACAGGGGGAGGCTTAATTTATGCTGTACCTCTGCGTTGGGCTCCATATGGCAAATAGTAGTATGGGGGAGGGGAATACAGTTCAGATTGGCAAAGCACTCTTCTAGTATTGGAGCAGCATCCCTCCCCCCAGGCTCTCACATGTGTATTTATGTAGCTCTTGGCCCACCTGCCATCTTGTACAACTGAGGGCCCCCACGAGCATGAAGAAATTAATGCTTGATCCCTCTGAGAGTAGGAAGTGCAGTAAAAATGGCCCCAACCGTTGCATTATGTATTGAGTTGTCGACTGTGCATCTGACCAGCATCTCTGCTTCTATGCCACAAAATCTGGGGATCTCTTTGTAAAAAAACACTCTACCTTTGAGGCCCTCAGTTAGCGAAAGGTATGGTCCAGCAGGAGTGCTGCCCTTTCTTCACTGCCACCCCTTGCCTGGCAGCAGGGTCTGTCCAAATACTGCAGCTATTCACTCCTACTGATGCAACTGAGTAAGTAGCTCTTTTCTCCAGCTGCGCAGTTTCCCCTCTAGGGGGTGGGGGGTGAAAGCAGCCACGTTTGCAACTGCCCCCATCCACTGAGGCGGTTTTATATTCCAAGCCCCCTGCCTGTGCTGTTAATGAGGCCACATACTTCTGTGCCAACCTGCGTTATTAGTTTCAAAATAATGAAACTCCCTTATTACACCCCCTCCCTCCCTCCCTCCCACCCACTCACCTTTTTTTGCATATAATTTTTTTGTAGCAAGAAAGAAAAAGGGATCATCTTCTACCAAAACCTAGAAAAGGCTACAAGAAACTCTTATCCAAAAGCAAGGAACATGTCATCTGTCTACTGTCAGAATTTTACACAATGGGAGTATGCACAGTAGCAGAGGGTCCCACTTGAAGTGGGTACTCTCAAGTTTTCAGAACAGAAGCATTGGGATTCATAAGGCTCAGGGAGGTTCAGCAAGCTGAGACTCTGGGGGGTGGGAAGGAACTCAGGGAGACAGCATGTGGCAACAGACTTGCCAAATTAAGGGCGCAATCCTATTGAGCGCAGGACTGGCAAGGCCGGCCGGCCAGTGCCATATCCAACGCTGGGTTGGGGAAGCTGGAGCCTCCCTGCGGCAAGGGAACATTTGTTCCCTTACCGTAGAGGAGGTGCCAGCCTCCCCTATGCACTCCTCGGATCTTTAGTGGGCGCAGATCCGAGGAGACCGCGTGGCACGAATTGGGCCAACAGGCAGTCTCCAACAGGCCTAGGATTTGGCCTTATGGCCGAATCCATGTGCCTCCCACATTCCGCCCTCCTCCTGCCAATCCCCAAGACGCGCGGTCATGGCGCCTCCCTCACACCAGCTGGTTTCAGCCGACGCAAGGGAGGCACTGCACGGGCACTACAGGGCCGGCACTGCCAGCAGCACCAGACTTGTGGCCTTAGCGCCGATGCAGCCCTGCCAATTGGCACCCCGGCATCAGCGCTAAGCACGCAGCATTGGCGCAACCCCGTTGTGCTGCCGCTGTGCGAACTGTAGGATTGCGCTATAAGACGCTGTGGCCACATTCCCACTTGACAATATTTGCACCCAGGTCAGGTCACGAACCACTGATCTCTGCAGCACATGGCAAAACAGATGCCTCAGGACGCAAGCATAGTGTTAGGCCAGCAAAGTTTGGCCAGCACAAGGGCCATCACAAAGCACGTTTGGACCACTCTTGAAGTCAGGGAGGATGGCGCACATCTGTGTGCTAGCCTCTCTGACTCTGAGAGGGGTCCAAATGTGCTTTACGGTGCCCCTTGTGCCAACCACACTTTGCTGGCCTAACTGGGCCGGCCTAACTCCAGGTTAGGATTGCGCCCTGGCATGTTTCCTTCTGCTTAATCAGATCACTCGGCCCCCTCCTAAGGTAGGCATGTAAAGGACACCCTCTTATCTATGCAAATCATGATTTGTCTGTTCACATGACACAATGTTAAGATTTTCAGCTCTGAAAAGCTGTGTTACTAGGCTGGCATAAGTTTGAAAGAAGTAGTGTAAATACTGTAATATGGCAAAGCCATATTAATCCTGGTTCAAAGACCATGTCTAAACTGATGTCCCAGGAGAAAGATCAGAAGTGTAGGAATGACTTGCTTCATCCTGTACATGATTTGGTGTGTTTTTATGAAAGAATGTCTAACCTCCACTTGGAAACTGGTTAGGGGAGAAAGGCAGTAATTTTGCACAGGGCAGAAACTTGACCCATCAGAGGAGGCTAAACACATTTTAGTAGAGCAGATTATGAGCTGCTAACAAAGTTCCTAGTTAAACAAGGGATGGCTTACTTAAAACAGTACATGCATTTTCACTAATATAGATGAGGAAGGACAAATAGGACAAAACCTTGCTAGGGCAGAAGAGCAAGTGGTTCTTGTGGTTAACCGTGGCAAGTGGTTAGGAAGTGGTTAACCGTGGTTCTTGCATAAAGATACATCCCTTTCCACCAGGTTCTCCCTGCTTCATTGGGTTACTGACCCCAATACAGACTCCAAGAGAGCAGCCTTGCCTCAGTCTCCCTAAGCTCGAGTTTCTCAACATTTGCCCCACCCCAGTACAACTTTGCATGGTCCACCTATTGGAAGTACCATCAAAAGCAACTGATGATTATATTGTCAGTTACTTCCAGATTGAGGGGCCAGACATGACGCAACCAACACCAGTTAGAGGCTCAGGGCAGACGGGAGGGCTTTTTTTAGCATGCAAGAAGCACAAGCCAGAGCTCTGAACGCTGAGCAGAGCATTTTAACCACTGTCTCATTGTGTTGCTGGTCTCACTGCCAGGTGATGGATGGTTGGGGGTCCCATTGAGTACCATAGGTGGTAACCAGTACCACTGGTTGAGAAATGCAGCCCTGAGTCACCCCAGGTGTGCCTCCTAGCTCAATATCTTTGCCAAGACCTTGAGGTTACTTGACGTGTTTATACAGTACTTCTTACTTCAGTTTTAATAATAAATGACAGAAAGGAGTAGCAATGTTTGATGGCAAAAACTAAACCAGAAAGTTAAATAATAACTGCAGAGAGATCAGATTAATAAATATACCCACTTTTATTAACACAGAAAATAAAAAGGCTCAGTTAAAACTGATTTTGGTTTGTCCTGCCCAGGGAAGACTATGACTTCCAGCCATCCCATACCCTGAGTAGCTCTGCATCCACAGAGATAGAGGACATGAGTGCTCGCAGATTCTTACCCCAGTAACCAAGCGCCCAGTAGTAAGGGCAACACTTAAAAGGTTCTGCAAAGGGACAGAAACCAGTATCTGCAGTTCCTGACCAGTCTGGCAAGATCTCCTAAACAAGGAAGGCCTGCCAATTTCAGGATCTGCATTGAGAGCACAAGGCATACAGAATCAGCACAGTCCAGAAACAAGTCTGGCTACTTTACATGCCCTGATTCAGAAATTTCTGTCCAAAAAAGTGCTGTGGACAGTTGGCTTAGGTGACCAGAAAGCTCTAGTCCAACAAGAAGTAACGTGCAGACAGACTGTGGCTGACAGACTGTGGCTGGCTCACCTCCTGAAAAACAGGAGATGACCTATGTCACCAAAAGGCCTTGCATCATGCCTGTCGATCAGGCCATTTCTCTGTGCTGTCAAAACAAAGAGGATGGATGCAGGTTGGCCAGTTTTCAGGCATTGCAGCAAAGGACAAAATAGTGAAGTGTAGGAAGTGGCCCCCAAACTATCCAGAGACAAAAAGTGTTTCGGTCACTATATTCTCCCTCATTCATTCCAACACCTCAAGCACAGTCTTTCGGAGAGCGATCGAAAACATCTCTTCCCAGGGCACACGCAGCCACTCCACCAGCTCAACCAGCAGATCTGGACACTCTGTGCGCAAATGCCAAGTGCTCTCCACCTTTAGAACCTGCAGAAAGAGAGGCAGATTTCAAATTATCAAGGATTTGGCCCATGCCGAGGTAAGCTTATGGACAAACTTCAGTTTGCAGTTCTGAAAACTGGGAGTACTCCTAAAATGTTCCCCAGTTTTGCTCATTGCTCAAGTGAAACTGTACTCTCAGCCAGGGACCCAGATTGCACCCGATACCCAATATAAGGAAAACAAAGAAAGTGGTGTCCAGATTTCTCTCAGGGAGCAGTTGCTTGGCCCCCTCTTACACAAGCAGTTCAGCATCCAAGAATGCAGGTTCATTTACAATGTTGCTTACTTCATCATAAAGAAGCAATTTGACGTCACAAGGGGAGAAGCGATAAAGCACCACACCGCTGATGCTGCTGATTGGCTGATTCTCTTTCAGATGAAAGCTGTTCTTTGGCTGCTTCTGAGCGCCACTTTCTGAGCCAGAAGAGGCCGGGGCTTTTTGCAGCTGATGATCTTCTTCCACCAAGAAGAGGTTGCTGCGGGTGCTGAGCAAGGTCACGGGAAAGGCAGAAGCTCCTGCGGAACAAAAGTGGACAGGCTGCTCATGAAACAAAAGCTGCACAACATTCTTGCTATGGTTGATGGAACACCTGGCGGAAGAGCACACCCATACCTTGGATGAGATAGGCTAAGAGATAGAAGAAGGGCCGGGCCAAGCCACCTGCAGCATCTTTTGTTAGGTCCTTTTCAAGCAACGGCCTAAGATGCAGGAAGAAGTGATCAGACATAAGTAAACACCTTCCTTCGTTACCACCAGTCCCATCCTAGTTCATTTTTTTTTCTTGCTAGCTTGAATCTATGTCTCCACGTCCCAATCGTGCCAGCAGGAATTACAGGTTAATCCATGCTAGACGTGGTACAAGGCTATCAAGTCTCCTACCATAATGGATGCTGCGGGTTCATTTCCATTACGGTAACCTCTGGAGCTTTTCTTCTGCTTTTGGCTGGCAATTCTTGCACAAGATCTAGGTAAGAAATTGACAAAAGTAACTATGTAACAAGCACACATCCATTCCTACATCATTTTGATGGATTGAGGTAGGAGCAACTATTGAAACAGTGTGCAGGTCAGTCTTTCTTCAACTAAGGCCTTTGGGGAAGCTACAGGACAAATGGCAGCCAGGTTGGAGTGCAGTACCTAGAGGTGGTACTCCAGCATTATCTAGGCACTAGCTTTGAGACTGTTAAAGCAAAACAGTGGGAATCCCATGCTCTGTAGACAATGTTGTGTGGCTTTAGCCTCTAGTCAATAGACCTCCAAGCCCAAACACCCAGCAAGACTGCACTGCATTGGCCACCAGCGCTTGTTTGGTGCTCTCATACAAGTCACAGCAGATCTGCTCATTTTCCATCCTACTGCCACAGATGAGCCAGACTGAAGCACCAATCCTTTGCTCACTCCTTGAAGTTGACAGACAAGCAGGACTATTTCACACATGCATAGCATATTACTCTTGTGTGTCACAATTACATAGCCTATTACTCTTACGTGTCAGGCACTGCAGGAATCTTCTGCAGCGACTCTCGTTGCGAAGCAGCAGGGTGTATGAGGCGCAGGCATTTGCAAACTCCACGTGTAAGCTCTGGTGGCATAGCCCCACCTCCAGGCAAGACAGGTCAGACAAGCTGTGACAGTCACTTTTCTTCAGCCAGTCTGATGGCTGACCCCTAGAACAGACAAGTCACCACATTATGGAGAGAGTTTGGGTTAAGATCAGAGCAGAGAATGCTTTGTCTGATGAAGGTTAGCCCTGAAAGGGCTAAGAGGGTGTCTCAGGTCTGGACCAGAAATGGGAGAGCATGTCCAGAATTCAGTCCCTGACATGCATCTCCAGCTAAGGGCTCTCAGGTAACAAGTGCTGCTGGAGGATGACCTCTGCACAAGACCACAAAAGACTGTTACTCATCAAAGGAGACAATGTAGGATAAGATGGACAATGTCTGATGAGGCAATACATATATGCTTGCAAGTCTCCTTAACTACATCGTAAAAAGGACATGTCCAGGACAGGAAACAGCACCAAGGAGATCCGCCCCATCAGAACAGCACTTCTCACCTGATCTCTCCCTTAACCTCTAACACATGGAGCTGGACATCCGAAATCACTAAGAGAGCCAGGAACTCCCCAGGCCGACCGGTCTTCACTACGGCTACCTATGAAGAGCAAAGCAAAATACAGTATATACTCCTTCCACAGAGAGTGCACGTCTCTGAGGAGCACCAGCACCCTTTTCAGAAAGCCCTTTCTACAAGTCACACAGATAACTAAAATTGTCCACCCTGTAAGAAACTGCTTTTCCTACCTTGAGAAAGCACTTGAACTCTTCTGTCTTCTCAAAGACCTCCACGTCCAAATAAAGCTTGAGCCGATGATCCACAGAGGAGAAATCTCTCATGTCCAACATGCTGCTTGTGGCTAGGAGAGGACAAGCAAGCAGGGTCAGTGAAAGGCCATGGTGGAACTGAGCAGACAATTGCCACTCAAGCCTGAAACAGAGGGCCCTCTGTACTGAAGCCATCAACCCAACCACCCTGGCCCTGTGTCTGTTGCAGTCAGGGTCCGACCAATACAGATCCTTAGAGCCACTGGTGAGTCAGAGGGGAATGAAACCCCCTAAGCTTTATGTAAACCGCCTTGAGTTAAAATCAAAGGAACAATCTAATGATCTAAGAAAGGCGGTATATAAATACGAGCATTATTATTATTTCATGAAGGCAGCAGCTGAGGGAGGGAAGGCAATTTAATTGGGGCTATATCAATGTAGGAAGAATTAATCCTCTCCACATAATACTTACCCATCTTAAACTCCCCTGCCCCAAGTTACTAGTCACACAGGAAGGAAAAGGCTGTTGCCTGTCTTATAGCCAAATCCCAGGTAGAAGCAACTGATTGGGGAAATTGGTTGGGTGGCAAGAGATAAAGCGCTCCCTGCCACTCACCACAGCCTGACCTCTTCTCTTCCCTCCTTTCTCATAGCTGTTTTTAAATTTAAGAGAGGGAGAGAGAGATCACAAGAGCCCACCACAGATAGCTTGGCACCAGTGGCATTGTGAGGGGGGGAGCGGGCCGCACCAGGTGACACATACAGTGTGTGTGTGAGACACGCACAGGGACCAAAATTGCTAAAATCACGGTTTTAAAAGATAATACCATGATGCTATATACCATTTGGGTGTGGAATTTCACCCTGAATTCAATGGAAAACCAGGGTGTAATATCTTAATTCTATCAAGAGTTATGGCCAAAAAACTAAAAGGCTTTTTTGGAGATGAGATGCCCTCTGCTGGTGCATTCATGCTTTCCAACATTGTCCGGATTGAAAAGCAAAGCAGAAGAATTCCTTTCTCATGTTATGCAGTGTCTCAGGATGCCTCTCCACAAAATCACATATGCAGCAATGAAAATTATGGCCTATGGAAGCTGGCTTTATTTTTTTAATTGATAGTGCTCATCCATGAGAGCTCAGAGAGGTGAGGAGTAGTCTTGTTAACTCCTTAGAAAACATCTCTCTCTCACCATCTTTCCTTTGCCAGTACCTGTAACAGAGGAATGTCAAGAGAATCATACTACTCCACTGACTAGGGTAAGCATGTCATATCTTGAACCCATGTTATAGTTTTGAACCTTGTCAGCCCATATTCTGCCAACCTCTTTTTTTTTTTTTTTTTTTTTGCACCTTGTAAATGTACACTCCTTGTTCTGGACTAGTAATTTGGTCCTCACTTTTATTCTACATCTTCCAGGCCTCTCTGAACACCATCTCTATTGCCCCGTTTTCTCCCTTCAGTCTTTATGCTCAGCTTCTCCCCCCCCCCAGCCTTCTAATCTCTATTCCGGCTCAGTGAAGGCATTCCTTCTTCCAATAGTTCTCCAGCTAATACATTACAGGGCAGCAAACTCAGGCTTGCAACCCAACAGGCATAAGAGGAAGCTGCAGCCAGTCTTGGCTCTCTAATGAGCATACTGATATATGATCATGAATCAAACTGCATGTAACACAGGACATTTTTAGAGGTTCACCAAAGAAATGTATGAATTGGCCCTTAAATCTCAAACACAGGTGTGTTAGTTTCGAAAGGTTGGGAAAAAAAGGCATCAACAACTTCCTATCATGTAATGCTGAATCCAGGTAGAAGTAACACATGATGGGCTGCAGGTTTTCCCACAAAGAAACGGGAATGGGATACAGTAAGTGCTGAGAATTCCCCCAGGGGCTGCAATCAACTTATCACAGTCCCGAAGATTTTGGATATATTGAGTATGAAATAGATAACCTTAGAAATGATATTTTTTAATTGGATTGATGATATTTTTAAGACATTATGATGCATTGCAAGGTACCTACCTAATGTGTTTACCTTTGTTTAACCCATTCCTTTGTTTTCTGTAACCCTATCCCATCTCTTTTCTTAAAAATTAATAAAAACAATTATGAAAAAAAAAACTTATCACAGTCCTGTTGCAAAGGGGCAAGTTAAAGCCATTTTCCTTTGGCTGCTGCTACTTTGTTTGGCACCACCGATGCAATTCAAAAGCATTAAAAGGCACAAAATAATAACCACACCACGCTCTCAGCTACCAGCAAGTCTGTCTGTTCCGCTGCTGCAGCAAACACATGCTCTATTTACATGAACAGCAGGTTTTGGTAGAGTTAAGAGGGGGCCAAATATCACAGGTATTCTAGAAAAACAGCAGAGGTTTGAGCCACCGTGAAGTTCCCTACTGTGCTGCAGGCCACACACAGCTCAGCCCTGCCCACTGCCTCACAGACCTTCCCATAGGCCAAGCCCCACAACCGCCACTACTTACGGGGGCTGAGGTTCCAGTGCTCCTCGTATTCTGAGCTCAGGGAGAGCTGGGAGGGCGTGGGGCCACGAGAGGTCCCGTAATGATAGCTCCCCATCAGGCTGCCCCCATTGGTGTCCGTGTGGCTGAGGGACGAATAGCGCCCCTTAGCGCTCAGGTCCCTCTTGCTGGCATCAGCCCCTTCCGAGCTGCGGGAACTGGAATGCAGAGCGCTGCCGTGTTCACTGCTCAGCTCCTGGATCTGGGCACTGGAGCTGGTTCCCGTCTCAGAATTGTTATCGTCACCAATGTAGAACTTCCCCGACTCCACCTCTTGCTGGCTTTCGTCAAGGCAGTCCTGAGGGGCCAGCGGTGTGCTGGAGCGCCTCTCGCAGGGCAGGATGATCACGTGGTCGCTGGAGCAGCTGGGGCAGGTGATGGGCTCTCCGGGGGCAGCGGCACCTGAAAGACCAACATCTCAAAACCCGGGCGCTACAATCGGCATTCCAAGCCAATCAAGTATCAGGCTCGCCTCTCAGGCCTCATCCCCAAAGACTCCAAATCCTCTGGAAAATACAATTGCTACAAGCAATTCCCGATGGGAGGCTGTTCTAGCCATTTCAGACATCCCTGACTCATGGAGATTATAAATGGCCAAAAGAGGAATTGACAAATATTTTCTTCTGCATTTTCACTTTCCTCCTAGGACTCCTAAAGCATTAGAGAGAAACCATCAACAACCCTGCTAAAAAGCTCCCCATTCCCATTTTAAAGTTAGGAAGCAGAGGCTGAGAGACAGGTCACTTACCCAAGACTGAACAATGAGCAATGGCTTAAAGAGACATTCCTAGACCCCAAACCCCATTGTTGAAACGACCGACTCCTGCAGCCCCAAGATTCTTGGTCCATACTACCTACCTTGCTCAGCGAAAGATGGTGTCTCTTTGGCAGGGTCTGGACTCTCCCTCCCCAGGTACCTAGCAAATTCCTGCATACATTTTAGGCACTGGAACTTTGGGCCTTCTTCTGTCCGATTTCTGTTGCTCTTCCTGTTTTTTTCCACGATGGGGGCCAATACGCTAAGCAAGTTCTGAAAAGAAAAGCAAGAAATGGGCAAAATGGCTGCCAAAGAACAAAGAGCAAGAGGGGAGCAGGCATAGCTAATCACAGTGAGAGGGCCTTCTCTGGGGTGCCACCCTATTTAGAGAACACCTTCCTAAGACACAAGTTCTGTTTTCATTTCACAGCACAAGATGAAAACCTTTGTATTTGTCCATGCTTCTAAATGCATTTTAAGGTTCTGTTTTTATTATCAGTGTCTTTTGCTAATTCTGCTTAATTATTGCTGCTTATCCATTTTTGCCCCAGAGGCTTTGCATGTAGAGTGGAATATAAATATCAGTATGTGCATGCAAGAGTGAATGTCAAGAAGAGCTCCTTAGCCTTGAGTACAACAGGGAAAGGAGCATGGAGAGGCAACAATACAGTTCAGAGTCCAAAAAGTATTCCCCTTGGGACTCAAGCTGTTGCCTGCTCAGAACAGTCACTCCCTCCATTATCTTGCCCAGCTAAGGCCCTCATCCCTTCTATTCCAGCATGATGTGTGCAAAGCGCTTCCTTACCTGTACACACTGCTCAGGATTGTCATCCAATACTACATATTGACGCTTCTGACGGTCCTTGCAGATATAGCTGAAATACATTGTAAGGACAGGAAACGTGCGCTCCAGCTCCTGTGAGAAAGAGAGGTGTCCCTGGGTCAGGCATCAACATGGAGATGGCTGGTTTAAAGCTAAGGAGCACCTACAAGACCAGCAGTCGCAGTCGTAGTCACTCTTGGTATTTTGTGCATGCCCAAAACTATCCAAATACTCTCTGCCAAAGAGAGCCTAAGTGATCTGTAAAAGCAGTATGCAGATGCATGTTATCCTGCTAGCCTAAAGAAAAAGGCATTGAGCTCTGGAGGACACTGAAGTTCTTTCCCTGGATACAAGAAATTCAGTGTAGCTATCCCTGTAAACCCTTCAGTGTAAATCCTTCTGAGATTTCACCAAGCATTTCCAGACCTATTTTCACATGCATCACAATCTTCCCATTAGAAATTGCTCCCAAAGCTGCTGTTTATCCTTGGAACAGCAGCAATAGGGCGGGGGATTTTCAGCAGGAGAGCAGCACAGGAGAACATGCTTAACTTCTCTCTCCCCACCGTCCCATCCCAGACTGGAGGTTCCCCATGACTGCAGTCTCTATAGAAAGAGGGCCAGTCCTAAGCATATTCACTCTAAGTACATTTAATGTAGACTAACTACATATATGGCATGTAGATCCTGGTGCAAATGAGTTGAGTTCTCCTGTCCCTGGGACAGAACATACAATGTTTGATGGAACCAATGAGCAAGTATTGGTGCTCATACTTCAGAATGAAGGTTGCTCAAAGGCAAGACTCAAGTTACCACAAGGCAGACACTGGAAAATAAGGCTGACTCCAGAGATCAGAGATCACTGGAAGCAGACAGGAGCCAGCTGAGGGGCGGAAGCAAAATGGCAGACTTGTACCTGGGATGAATCGTGAGAGCTGTAGAGGTTTTGGCTGCAACTTGTTTTTATGTTTGAATTGTATTGTTTTATTGCTGTTCTGTCTTTGACCATAAGCCACCCCAGAAAGCTGGGTAAATGGAATAGACAAAGAGGATCTAAAGCAGCAGTAGGTTAAGAGATCCAATGAAAGCAAGTGCTTGAACAGTTCTGCCTTAGGGAATAAAAATGTGAGGCTTTTTGGAGGTTTGGTATTAGGACATCTGTCAAGTAGAGAAGGGTGGAAACCAGTTGCAAACTAGACAGCTGGCCAATCGGCAAGTCATCTCATTGCCCTAGCAGCTCTGTGCTCTGCAAGGTGAAGTCATGAAGAAGTATTTCCAAAGAAATACTTTGGAAGTTAACTGTTCCCCTCACAGCAGTGAAGTCCTGCCACCCACTGCTCTGCACAGTTACGTTACCCCACAGAATCAAGCAGACATATGAACTACAGTATCACATTCACATGGAAAGGGCCGCCTTTCAATATTGCATGACAGTTAGGGAATGATAAGCCCCCATGAAACACTGGATTATATGATGGTCAGATGACCAGAAAGCCATTCCCCTTTGGAAGCAACTTTGACTCACCAGCCTTCTCCAGTGCATCTCCGAGGTCTCTATTTTCTGCAGGCTTTGTAGGTCCAGTCTGTTTAAAACCCTGGCAGCTTTTAGCTCCACCTCCAGCACATGTCGGGCCGTGACCCGCAGGAAGATCCAGTCTACTTCGGGGTCACAATCGCCTTCAATCTGGCTGGCCAGCACAGGCTGGCAGAGGTCCGCTATCACAATAAATGTGAGTCATTAGGCTGTCTATAGCCAGCATCCTAGCAACAAAAGACGACCGGAAATCCCAAATCCTTCGATTAAAAAATTTCCTTTGCCACAAAATTCCTGGAGAACATGGCAAGAGAGAACCAAGTGATGGAAACAGTTATGACATTTTGAAGTCCCCTCATGAGATATATGCAGAAAGCCAGGAAGTGATCTTGCCAGGATATGGTCACGTAATGTTGCCTGCGCTAGCCTTGGAACTGAATCATTGCAGACTTTGGTTGAAATCCCAGACCAGTTATGAATATTGTCCAGTGGAATGTAGTTGAGAGGACAAGCACAAGTCCCTCGTTCGCAGCCTAACCTACCACCTCTGGTGTTTGGAAGGACGTAAGTGCCAATTTGAACACCATTGAGAAAGGGAAAGATTTTACAACACAGCGATTTAGTTTCAAACTCATTGCATGGTATGAAGGAACTTCACCGAGCATGAAAATGTTCCCTTTATGCAAGACCACAGTGGAGTGGTGCAGGTCCGAGGAGGTCACACTGGCAATTGGGAGGCTTACAGGGAGTAAAAGGAAAATGTTTTCCTTTACCTTTCCAAAGCTTCCGGAGCTGTCACCTGCCTCCCTGCCATAGCATGCAGCAGCACCAAAACAGGCTATGGTGGGGAAAACCATAGGATTGGCCTGTTAGATGCATAAAGGATTTTAGTTTCATTTAAAGATTTGTCTGTAATCACCTGCTTCTACCTTTTGTGAAGACTCCCACCTGGGCATGTCCAACACCCAAGCTATTTTGTAAGTCTGTTTGATCTTTTTCCTTGAATTATCTGACCTCACCCCTTTTTATGTTTTAATTTTTCATCTGCCTGATTTTTTTTAACTGAACTCAGACCATGGACCACTGGCCACATGCTACAGCACAGCCTGTAGGGCAGAGGTTCCCAAATGTTTTGGCACCGGAATCCACTTTTTAAAAACTCCTATTTGCATGCCGGAAGCTAGTGGAAGACAGAGAGGCCCGGCGTGCTGTGGTCCATGGAATCACGAAGAGTCGGACATGACTTGGCGACTGAACAACAGGAACCCACCTAGCTTTATGAGATTTAAAAAAGCTTCACTTTGCCGGATGCTTAAGCCTCTGTTTTTATCCTTTTCACTATGGTTGTGGGGGTGTCCCGACCCACACTTTGGGAACCACTGCTGTACGGGATCTTCCACATGGCTAGGAAAGATGTTTTTGAGGATGGTGTCTACCAGGATTTGTCCTCACGGTGGCAGTGCAATCTACTGGGCCCTGGTCAAGGAGAAGATTTGGGGGGTGGGAAGAAAGCAAAGGCACTGGCACCAGGGCTCCTCCCATCACTACAATTTGCTAGCCTCAAATCGCGTTAACCTTTGCACTTTCCAGAGAGGAGGATTTGGAAGCATACAACCTTTTGCTTAAAATGATGCCTGCCTGCATTTGTCGTACAAAGAATTCCACATCACATCTCCCACATTTTTATGGAAGATGGATGTGTGCGTATATTTGACTCGTGTGCATACATCTGACTAACTGCCATATTTTCTGGCTGTATCCTTCGTTTTTCGCTTCAACTTGTTTTGCAGCATTTGGGATTTTGGCTTTGTCACTCCAGATGACAGAAGTACTCATGGCTAAGAACGGTAGGTGTGTAATGATACAGACTCTAGATATTGGGAGAGACATTCCTGAATCATGTGAAGCAGTTCAGTATTGTATGAATACAGTATATGAAGTGGCCTAATCTCAAGGCAGACCATTGCTCCATCTAGTTTAGTAAAAGCAGCTCTCCAGGATTTCAGATGGGGATATTTTCCAGACCAACCCAGATTTACCAGGAATAGAATCCTTGACGTTTACGTGTAAAACAAGTGCTCTGTTCACTGAGTCACCTAGGCCACAATTCAACACCAACAGAGGTGGTCCAAAGGCACTGATTTTAATGGGATTAAATATGCTTAATCCTTCAACGGAGAACTACCTACCGGTTTTCAGGTTTCTTTAATAAGGGCTTACTAATTTTACACAAAATTGCCTGGGCATGATTCATAGCAGTTTCCCGATTTTACAAGAGCAGTTACATGATATTCTAAGCACATCCATGCAGATTCCTAGGCTGGAAAGCACTAGTTTTGAGCATAAGAACAGCTCTGTGGGCTAAGGATAAAGACCCTTAGCCCGCAGTCCAGCTTCCTATATCTCACAGTGGCCCACCAGCTGTCTCAGGGAGGACACAAAACATCTGCATCCTGTTGCCACTCCCTTGCATCTGGCATTCTGAGGTAGCCTTCTTCTAAAACCCAGGAAGTTGCTTATACCCACCACAGTTTGTAATCTGTGATGGACTATTCCTCCATAAATCTGTCCAATACATTCCTAAAGGCCAGGTGCCATCACCACAACCTGTGGCAAGAAATTCCCCAGATTAGTTACACAATAGGTAAAAATGTTCTTTCTTTAAGCCCCTCTATTTCCTTTAGTGGCTTTTCATGGTCAAAGCTCAAGTGTTTTAAGACTGAAACAGTTTAGCCAGAGATGGGACTTCAGTAAACAAGCAAAACCGCAAATCTCAACAGAAATCAAATAAGGAACATCACCACAGATAATTTTGCACCTGGTCACCCAGGAGATAGCATGTTTGACCTCCCACTACAACCCGTGGCAGAGTCCCAAATATTCACAGCCTGCTACCAAGCCACAAAAACGTAAACTGGACTTGGCATGCACTATTACCTTCCATTTTTTCCTCCTGATCTTTATCTTCTTTTCCTGCCAACCCATTGGTTTCCACTTCTGCCTTGAGAACTTCCATGACAGCTTCAGCCTGGGGCATCTCCAGTTCTTTCTCCTCTTCAGCATCCAGAACCTTCTGCTCCTGCACTGTGTTCTTGCTCTGCTCAGAAACCCCACCTGAGCTGTCTAGAGAGTCGGTCGTAGGGCTTCTAGAGGGGCTGTGGTTTCCTGCCTGTCCTTCCGTTTCCAGGTGCCACCGGTACTGGAGCCAGTTGGCACCAAAGCGATCTCGGAAACTGTCCATACGCTCCATCTCTGCCTGGTGCTGCTGAACTAAACCTGGGGTGGGGAAAAAAGATAGACCCTAAACATTTGCAGATAAGACAGTCCCCAGAGCCCTCGAACCTCATGCAGACTTCAACCTCAAGCAATTTGAATCTTACCTGCTGAAAGGGGAAGGGTTGTGTGCTCATGATCTGTATCGCTGGGCTCTGAAATGCTGGCCCTGCGCACTTTAATCTTCCCCTAAAGCAGAGACAAACTATAAGTAAAGACTAGAGACAAACCTCCCAAGTTATTCAGTGATAATTTAATACATTCTTAACACTATCATAATTGTGTCACACCTTTGTAGAAGAGGCTTTCTATGAAGTGTTGAGAATTCTAGTCCAATTAAGATTTTCAGCAGGCACAGCAACCCATTTAAACGTTTTCACTACAACTTTTGCCCCTCTAAACAAGAACATAATTTTCAAGGCCCTGTACAAATTGGGTGACCTTCCTTCACACTTTGTACTTTCCTGACATGCTTTCTGAGATTACCATCTAGAAGAAGGGGAATTGACTGGAGTTGACTTCAGGGGCTGACTGGAAGAGGTCCACACTCACCAGATAGTTCATCTGGCCAAGTCGCCCATTGAACACTCAGTCCTGGTGGCAGTGGTAGCACTCAATGCATCCTTTGGAGACAGGTGTGGGGGACACTGGGGGGAGGGGGCTTTGCCCCAGAGTCCACTACAACCTGGGCTGGCAATGCATAAAAAAAACAGAACCTTTCCCTCCTCCTTCAATAAGTTAACACTAGTCAGCACACAGCACTCAAGCCACTAATTGGAAAATAATCTTTTCTCTCTCCAACCCACTTCAAAAAAAAAATTCCAAATGTTACCAGCAGTGGACCACCTTAGTTTTCTTCTGTTGGGGGAGTCTGAGAGATTTGCTCTCTTCAGGAGACTGGCTGTCACTCTGGTCTGCTGCACAAGAACTTTCCAGGATGCTGCGGTCAGTTAGTGCTCTCTCCGAGGCTGGGGTGCAGAGTGCCTGAACAGCAACATGATTCAGTTTGGAGAGGTGCTGAAAGATAGAATGAGTCCTGGTAAGATGAAGTCAAGTAAGGTACCTAATTCACAAAGGCTTCTACCTATTCCCCCTCCTCCTAAAAGGGGCCTAGCCAGTCGCAGGTGCATTTGTATAAAAGCTATTCCGTAGCAGTGTGGAGAAGGCTAGCTAAACATTTTCAGTGAACAAGAGTATCACTGACTGTCCATCATTTTGGGAGGGCTAGGAAACACCAGAGCAGTGCTACTCTGTGTGGTCCACGGACTGGTTGCCAGTCTATGGCATGTCCGCTGAGGCTTCCTCCTTCCAGCTTCTCAGAGTCTGAGTCTTGCCACGGGACATGCACACTTGGGACTTGGACAAGCCTCACAAGAAGCTCCAAGAAGCAGAAAAGGAAGTGGGAAAGGCCAGGTAAGGCGATGGCTGTATGCCTGCCTCTCCCTCCCGCTCCATATTTATATATGCTGTGCGCCTGCCCCTCCCTCAGTATTTATTGAATTTATATCCCGCCTTTTTGCCCGAAGGCACTCAAGGCGGCATTACAATAAAAAAGGAATAAAAACAAAGTTTACATTAAGAAACAATTAAAAACAATGTTAAAATACAATTAAAAATCTAAAAACAGCAAGACAGAGGCAGATTGGGAAAAAGTAATTGATGGTCTGTTGAGAAGTGCTGCACATCCAAGACGAGAAAGGCCTTGAGCAAAAAGAGGATCTGTAGCCACTTCTTACTAGCACCAGCTCTTGAAAAATGCTTCCTATGGGGCCTACTCACCCGCAGGTCAGAAGCTGACAGTGGCTCTTCATCAAGAAGGAACTGAAATAAAAAACAAAGATGATCAGTACAGCACCAATCGCCCCTTGTCATAAATGAAGCAACCACCCCATTAGGAGGATTATTGTCCATGGCTGGATAAATAATTCCCATTTTGTATTCCGGGGCTCTGGACGCAGAGAGTGGGTGAAGTCTGGAATGGGAAACTGAGCCCTTACACTTGGCAAAATAATTGTTTCACTCAGGCAGGTACATGGCTATGGCAAGGCAAGAGGAAGTGTCAACTGAGCTGCTGAACAGCTTATATTCCTGCCCACCTCCAACATCATGATGTGAAAATCCCAGTTTATCAGAACCGTCATGTGGGCAAAAGAAAAATTTTGCCAATCTTATGTATAGAGCAAAAGGGCCAAACTATGCACTCATTTGTAGAGTACTAAATGCTGAAGCAAGAACTATCAAGGGCTATCACCAACCTCCTGGCTGATATCCAAAAAGCAACTTTAAAAAAGCACCCAAGCACCTTTTCACATAGAACAGTTTTTTTTTATAAAAAAAAAAGACTGTCAAAAGTTGTTTGATATAGTATGACATTCCTTAGAAAAGCAAACATGGGGGACAAGCAAACTAATACAATTGTATTGTATCTAACAATACAAGACTTCTAAGCTTCCATAGGCATACAACATTAAATTGCACCGTTTCCCATCTCCAGCACCAAGCAGAATTCTATACATCTTGGTGCAGGGTGAGGAATCTATTTGTTCCTTATTAAATTATGCTGTATTAGTACAGTGGGAATGTGAAATCCTGCAATCTTTCACAAGTCTAAGCAAAAGACAACTTATAGGCATCATGATGGGGAGGAAGAAAAAATTAACCAAACACAGAGACAACGTTTTGGCATGAAATAATCCATTTCTGGAGAAACTTGGTGTTTGCTTCCAATCTGAAACTATTTAATTGAAGCAGAGGTGGACAGTGTTAGCCCTTGGGGTTATAATTTATCCAAGTCTGAACTTCAATAAACTGCAGCATAGGCCACATATACTCACATTGGAAGAAATGGCCCTTGGTGATAAGCGTGTTATGGTAGCAGGCCGGTGATTCTGATGAAACCATAATGGATTACCCTCCAGATGCAGCTGGGAGAAAGAAAAAAGTACACATTTTAGTAATGAAACCGCACTACAAACCACTGGAGTTTGGCCTGAATGTTTCACTGAATTTTCACTAAATTTCATGGAGTTTCACTGAATTTTTCCAGCACACTGACAATAAATAATTATTTTACTATGTCACCCACTTTGTGAACTTTGATTACCTCTCTCTACCCCAAACAGCAAATCCATCACAGTTTGTGGAGTGCCACATGCATATACAGTTGCTTCCTAGTCACTTCCTAATTGGCAAGACCCTTTTTTCCAAACTCAAAGTTCTCAAACTTATCAAGCTGCCCTCCCCCAAACCCCTAAAGAGATCAGCTGCTTACTCTTCTCAAATTGTGTAGGAAGGACAGTGGTGCTAACAGAGTGTGTTCCAGTAGTAAATTATAGGCAACGTCAAGGTGCTGAAGGCTAGGTAGCTGCTCCACACCTTTGGAGAAGGAAGCAAAGTTGGATCAGAGAAGAAGCAAAATGACCCCCCCCAAACCATGCCTTTCGTCTCCAACCCAATACAAAACAGTCCCAAGAGTACCCCTGTGCAGCTGCCAACCCAACTATAATCTCACCATTAATACTGTCAAGCTGGTTGTACCGCAGGATCAAGGTCACCAGTTTGGCCTGGCTGTGCAGCCCAAGATCAGGCACCTTGGGCAGGAGGTTATAGGCCAAATTTAAGTATTCTAGCTCCATCAACACCTATATAAAGAAAGAGGTCCAAGCTCAGCAGTGGTCATTCATACTATTGCCTCCTTTGGCACAGGAATGTGCTGTATTCCAACTACTGGTTCATCTAGCTCAGTACTGGCAAAGCTGACTGGCAGCAGTTTCTGAAAGGAATGTTCACTGCTCTCCTGGAGATGCTGGGAGTGGAACCTGAGACCTTTCACATACAAGCAAATGTTACCAGTAGGGGCTCCTCACCCTAAAAGTCATTCACCAAAGTGGGTCCTGTTTATTGTACTACAAGCTATAGGTGATCGATCAGCAAACAAACAGCAAAACCCCAAAGAGCCAGGCTCCCAAAAGCACAGAGATCAGATCTTCTTTATCTTAGGCTATTCAGAACTCTGTCCACATGCTCTGATGAAACATGCACTAAATTCTGCCCAAACCTGCACGAGGCAGCCATGAGGCAACTTTGTGATAAGAGTGGCAGTGATCTCACCGTAAGAAGAGGAAACCAACACCCAAGGGGAACTGGCAGTTCTCACAAGAAAAGAAAAACTTCCCACCTGATAAGCCATGTACTACAATTGCTAGCTTGGCTGCTTATAGAGTTTTCTTACTGAAACTACCTGAAGTCCCACAAGAAAAGTAGTGTACAAATTCTAAACAAAACCAGCAGCATTAGAGAGGGCACAAGCATTTAAGAAACCAAAGTTGAGCCTCTGCAGGGAGGACAGATCCTGAACACAAAGCCCCCCCCCCCCGCCTCTGATCACTGATCAAGATGTTAGGGGTTTAGTTTGCAAAAA
This sequence comes from Lerista edwardsae, assembly GCA_029204185.1. Classification (NCBI taxonomy): domain Eukaryota; kingdom Metazoa; phylum Chordata; class Lepidosauria; order Squamata; family Scincidae; genus Lerista; species Lerista edwardsae. The sequence goes on from JAJKFI010000014.1 coordinate 22,091,141, forward strand.
AAAGAAGATGTGTGCCAGGTTGGGTGTCCCCACACACAGTAAATTCATGTATGATTTGTAAGGCTCAGTTTAATAATATCACGTGCTAGGAGGAAGGTGAAATCACAAACAAGCCTGTTCTCTGGGTAAAGTATTTCCTGCTGAAATACAGAGGTTAAATCAACACCTTATCTGAGAGGCAATTTAGTCCATCTGCCTACCTCACCCACACATCTCCTACCAGTTCCAAGAGCTGGTCCAGCAGAGGGAGAAGCAGCTGTTTGGCGGCAGCAACAGAGAAAAAGGGAGACTGGAAAGGTCAGGAACACAAGACTAGGGAGAGGGCTGGATAGTGGCACTCTGGTCTTCTCAGCAGTCTCAGGAAGAGATTAATGATTACCTCCTAGTCACTTATTTAGAAGGAGAATGTTCTTAATTTGTGCCACTAAAAAATAGGCAGCATCACCTCAACACTTGCCATTCAATCCATCGCCTTGTCATAGATATACTCGAGAGGATAGTCAAGAATTAGTCATTTTTGTTGTCAGTACCATAGAAGATGGTAGTGAGAAGCTGTCCTGTAGAAGCTCTTTCTTTCACCCCACTATTTGCTATTTAACCTCAATATGAAATCATGGGGAGAGTTTTCACAGCTGTTTAAAAATTTAAGCGCATGGAAGCAAACCACCTGCATTGTTTTGATGATGAAACTCAGTCCCAACGTTTTTATTTGAAATACACACATACACACATTTGGAAGGTGTGCACATGTGTAATTCTGTGAGTGAGTAACAACACAAAAAAAGAAGGAGTTGGCAGTTTCTGAAATGCTCTCCTTGTGATCCTAAACATACAAGCCGAAGCATCCCTTGAGCAGGGCATCTGCAGTTACCCAGGGCCCCAGGCATTCATGACCAATATATGGCCATAATCAATGGAGCATCAAGGGGCTGTGAGATGCTTATCACTGAGTGAGCAAAGAGAAATCCGAGTTTGGTTTGACCGCTACAACTTCAGTGGTGCAATAGCTGCATTTTATTGCCCTGGCTACAATGCTAATTGCAAAAGGCCATTCCCAGGTAGGTCCCTGCACAGAAACAGAATTTCAATCAAACCTTCATCTTTCCTATGACTCCATAGGATTGATTACACTGTGGAAATGGAGGCAGAGAAGAGGAAATGCACACTTCAGTACAATAAATTATATACTTCCCTCTTTATAATTATTTTTGCTATACAGGTTTTCAATTATCTATACTGCACATATTAATACCATCTCTCTTTACCCATACCAAGATTTTTTCTACAAGGTCAGGGAATGGCGAGGGGGAAAAAGGAGGTCTCTAGTGGAGGCAAGGTCTACCTCCCATTTTACCGTGGGTATACCTCTCCTCTGTTTTGAGCTCGAGACAGGGACCAGCCTCACATGCCCAAGGAGTTCCAGGAGGTCAGATCCAATTTTGGATTTCTGGGGGTCCAGAAGCACCCCCTTTCTCAGGCTTTTAGCATCCCCTTCTGCAGGCTCTAGGTTAAGAGTTATTCAGGACCCTCGATGACTGAGCAAAGAGCAGAGGTGAGATGTGTGAGATGCACTGCCTGATGGGTATCATGTCCTGAAGCTATCAGGGCATGTGCATTATGTGCTCTCTTTTACAGTACAGTATCTGTTTTTGTGCTGTATCTCTACAATTTACTGTGAACATGGGCCCACAGAACAGAAGTAAGTTAAAAAATTAAGGGGAAAGTGAAAAGACAGGTGAAAAAAAGATAGTTGCTCATTGCAACTAAAGCTTGAGATGCTAGAACTTCTGAAACATTCCATCGTTAACTTTTAACACTATTGGCACTGCATGATGTTATTCTTTTAATACTACTAGCTTTTTGTGACCCGGCGTTGCCCAGGGGCAGAAATTATCCCCAGGCTCTATTAGGAGGAGGAATGTGTTTGTTCTGCAGTGCACCCCCACCTCTGGGGGCGTAAGGGGGGCCCTACCCCCACAGTATATCTGTCCAGATCGTAAGGAATAAGTGTACCACGTGGGGTGCACATCGTTCCAGGCGTTCCAGAGTAATGGTGGAACATACACACAAATATACAAACCTCCCTCAACAGTATGACATAGTGCGATGCATATATAGACATATAGAACTCGTCCCTGAAATAAAACAGCATTGATGACCTGGAACCCAAAATGCACACTATCACTGTGACATGAATGAGGAAACAGGGACACAATCAACTAAGAGAGCAATCTGAAGGTCCCACTTACTGTCTGCAGGTCCTGTGGCAGGATAGCCCTGATGTATGAGAAACAGGCAGAGGTGTCCAGTTAGCTCCCTGGACATAGGCCCCTCTCAGATCCGACTGGGTGCTGGAACTCTCTGGATCCTGCTCTTTCCACCCTGGGCCACTCAGGCAATGCAGGCAAAGCAGTTTAGTTTCACTTTCTGTTCTGTCTCTGTCTGGTAGCTGAGCTGCTCAGCCCTCCCACATAACCTGCAGAATCGTCTGTGACCACAGGGTGGCAGCAGACCTGTAGCCCAATGCAATGCCCTTGGTTCCCGACAATCTGGGCCCCCTCCCCGAAAACCGGGGGGTGTAGGGGGGGTCTGACCCCCGCAGTGTTCTTTTCCAGGCTGCAAGGAACGTGTGTGCCAAGTTTCGTGGCCGTGGGTCAAGGCACGGAGACGTGTATAAGGAACACACACACACACACGTCAGTTTTTATATATATATATATGTCATACAACTTTAGGCTTTTAGTCGCTGAGGGTGAACTTGGAATGGCTTTAGAATGAGTTAGAATTTCCCATTGAAATTAATGCAATAATTTTACTCCTCCAGTACTACAAGGGCTGTTTTCAGGAGTGGATTAGGTATGTAATCAGAGGGAAAGGTATCTTCTCCACAAATTTATCACATTTTTGCACCATCCTTCCTCAAAGGACATATACAATGTGCTAAGGGCCAGGCTGGCCATGCAAGATGAGGGGAAAACAGGGAACTAGTTAAGTGACAGGAACAGAGGAGAAAAGCAAGTGTGCCTATTGTCCCTAAGGTACTTTGCAAGTTGCTACAAAAGGCAATATAGCTTCTTGCCTAATACTTACAGTCAAGTAGTGCTCACAGTCCTGGAGGAGATTGTGACTAAGATCCAGAGCCTTCAGGGCATTCAACAATTGCTAATCAGGAACAAGAAAGGAGTAAGAGGTAAGTGATGAGTATGGAACCAATATCATAGCAGTCCCAAGGCTAGGAGGCAAGTTATGGCATTGCCACCCAGATGCCCAAGTCTAAGAAGGCCTATAGCCAAGAACAGGGCTGACAAATCAAGGGAAAACGATCCAGAAGCAGGAGCACAGTCACCCATTGTCAGTGTCCCACCAAGGAAATTTGAATTCCCAGCATCCTTAACTTCTCCCCACCGCACACCCCATTCTCCAACATACCAGTGAATTGTCTAAGACAGCAATGGAGTTGTAGCTGAAGTTGACTGTCTGCAATTCCAACCAAGGAAGGGCAGTACTGAGGTCTCCTCCGCATGCCGAGATGATCTCCTACAAGAAGAAGAAAAAAAGGGAAAGGAAAAGCAGGCAGATGAGACAGAACTATTCCAGATGTGCTTCATCAGTCTCTCAACATTCTGCTTTCTGGATTACCATTTTCTGAGCTGGCCCCTTTAACAGCAGCAAATGGCTGGTGATGATTCTTACCTACCTGCTACAAAAGGCTTCATCTACTTATTCCTGCATATCAAGCTGTGCTTCAAAGCAAGAGAGCAGGCCACTTTGCAGTCATACCTGTTTTAACACTCTCCCAGGAAATGCTAAAGTACCCATTATAGATCAACTATTCATAATGTGAGATTATGTACATTCAATAAAGTTTGCCCCAAGTAATTGTGGGTTGAGTGGCAGGAAGAGAAAGAGATTGGCTGATCTAGCACTAGCATTTTGGCCTGCATCCAATTTTGGGGTCAAACTACAACATGGTGTCAATGTTTTCCTTAAGATTCTTTTTTTCTGTAAGCAGTCAAAGCATCTGCAAGAAGCTGTCATCTGTAGAGGATGTTCACATCAGTGCGGGTGTTTAACTGTGAGGGTAGTTGTCGTATCAAAATCTTTCACCCATGAAACACATAGCTTTGGAGGAGCCAGTTTGATTTTCAATGAGCAGCCAGCGGAGAAGAGAGATAAGCATCCCCTCTTTTTCCTGTGCAAACTTCTGCTCCAAACTGAAGCTTCCTAAAGCTGTGTTGGACCAGCAACCTTCCCCCACAAAACACATTCATATAACTAAGCACCCCGTGTTGTTCAGCTTAAATGGTTTCTCCAGAAAAAAAAAGCACAGAAGCCAACCATCCCTTCTCTTCCAAGGTAGACAGTCATCTATTACGCATCTCCACTCACCTCCAGGGAACTCACACATCTGGAACAGGTCAAAGCCTCCAACTGGGAATAGACAAACCGCAGGCCCCGCAAACAGTGCAGAGGGACGCACTTCAGCTAAGGCAAGGAAGGAAAGGGGAAACTGAGTGAGAGGAAGGGACAACATCATTTCAGAGCTCTCCTAAGGAAAGCACTGCTGATGAGGCCTAAGGTAGTTCAGTGCAATACCTGGTTTCCACATAGAAGCTTCCCCAGGACACCTACAAGCAAGAGACGGACTTCTCTCCCACCATTGCTCCCCTGCAATTGGTATTCAGAAGCATGCTATAGTTGAATTGGGAGGTAGTGTATAGCCATTATGACTAACAGCCACTGACTGACATGTCCTCCTTGACAAGGGCACACAAGCTCTAGGATCCTAAATCCCACACATCATCTTGAGATGCTACCCTCATACATTCCTTCCTTTTACCCAGACTCCATCACCGCTACCCCCTTCCGCCATGCCCTCCTTGCAACACTATTCATATTTTTATGAGATTTCTCTAAGCTAGAAAACAAAAGCTACAAAACATAGAAAAGCTAGCAAACACACCAGAAGTGTGTATACCTGCTAGATTTAAAAAGTCTCACAAATTGATAAGATACCATGAGAAGTTCTTAGCTATGGAATCATCTGCCATCCAGTCTGTGCTATGGACAGCACAGCTCCCCCATGCAACTAACCAGCATGAGAAACCATCTACCATCTACCCTCTCCTCTTGAAAACCCCACATCAGCATCTGAGACACTCACCTCTAAACGCCGCAAAGACTTAAAAATGGAAATCTTCACAGCAGCTGGCAAAGCACAATCAGGAACATGAATGAGCTAGAGCAGGAAGAAAGAGAGTCACTTACAAGCAATTGGCTTTAGTGCTACCAAGCCCACTGTACTCCCCCAGTACGTAGTCACCTTCCCCACCAAACATCTATGCAGCCCAGTCTCCAACCCCAAAATATTGCACTCCTAAAGTTTTGAACCTGCTCTTGCAACAGCTGCAAGGGAAGCAAAATGGATAGATGCCAGAGTTGGTGGAATGTTCTATTATGTATTACGCTGCATCCATCTGGTGTTCCAGTACTGAATGCCCCAACCTGATGATATGCCATGCACCAAGTACTAGATGAACAAAGCATTGGAAAATTACTAATAGCGTTGTTTGTGGATATTATGCTACCTGGAGCATTGCTTTGATCAGAAACAGAAGGAAATATGGCCCTGTCCTATCCACATAACTTTCTAAATGTAAATCATGTTTCGCCTGTCTTTTCCCAGGCCATGGACATCAATTCTCAAACAATCATTCTCTGGTTATGCTCCAGCATTGCTCTGAAACAGTGGTTTAAAAGAAGCTTGGTCTACATGTGCAATTTCTTCTTATATTTACACCCCATCCTATCACATGGGCTCATTCCCCTTCTTTGTTTTCTGCATACACACACACCCCGAAAAAGAAATGCATTTTAGAAACACTAAATCAAAGTGTGTACACAAAAGGTCCTGAATATAATTTCCAGAATCTTCAGGGGGGTTTCTGAAACTTTCTTAAGCTGCAGAAGCCAGTCTAAATGATATCAAGCTCAGTGGACCAAAGGTCTGATATGCCATATACAGCAACTTCTTACATACATTGCCAAGTTTGCACAGATCTACAAGTTCCCCTGAATTGTCAAACATGAAGTCCTCACTCTACCATCAGTCCCTGCTGTATGATCTCCTACGTTACTAATTATTAATACCCTAGAAGGAGGGCTCCTTTACCTCCCTAGGGTTGTTGAAAGGCTAAAACAATGAAAGAAAGCATGTTCAACACACTTCCTCCTTGAAGAAGGGGAAGAATTAAAATGTAATTTTTAAAAAGGACTGCCTGGCCAAATCAACACACAATTGATCCTACCACATGGCCTCACAGGGGATGATGAACTTTCTCCTTCTTCCTAGAATAACCCATTACTGTTCCCATTCACTACAAGTTAATCTACAATTAAAAAGCAAGTGTGATTACAATCCAGTCCTGCAAAGCATCAATTCTTGCATTTTACCACTAACTAGCGACTGAGGATTTTGCCCAAAGTCCATATTAATAGCAGAATAGGGCAAGGAAAACTGGCCAAGGATTCCTGAAGAGAGCCATTGCACCAGCAGATCACATCATTGTGTCACGTGCACAAACAGCAGCAACAAGTCAGAAATTTGAAGGGCAGAAAGTCACTCTGAAGCCAAAGTATGACAGAGCAGACAGTATGAAGAACAGAGTGAAACAGAGATGCTCTTGTAAATGCAGAGCAGATTAAGACTGCGAATTACTCAGGACAAAGGACTTTTATGTTACAGGGTAGCACACCATACAGGGTAACACACCATGCACATTGATAAAGCTATATAAAAATCATCGTCATCAAGACAGATATGCTAACTGACTCACTGTTCCCATAGTACTAACACTTGAGAGATTATACTAGATTGGAGAGAAGGCCTGCAACAGAGGCTGAATGAGGGCTTCAGATACTAATCACAGGAACTGGCTCTGCTTGGAACTCTGCCTGAGAGATACCATCATTCTTCTGGTTTGACAGGACACCTCTAAGTACCTTTGAATAAACTCCAATTGCCCATAGCACATTCTAGCTAGACAGGCTTGCTGGCTGATGTCACGTAACCGCAATTCACCTAGTCACAGATTCGAGACAGTGCTCACTATGCAGACTCCATGTGCCCTCAAAAAATATCTGGCAAGGTTACAACAGCACTGGCAGCCTCTATGAAGAGGCTTTAAGGAACCAGTATCTCTCTTCTTAGTTACAGGTTAATCCAGGGTTTAGCTTCCCTAAACTTCAGCACAAACATCCCTGCTTGAATTAATATCTTACATTAACTTAAGTAAACAAAGAGGCCCACAGCAACCAAAGCAGGAGGAACTAAAATGGCAAGCTCATTCCAATCCATATTTGGGGGTCATGCCTGTTCTAGTTATATCTTCTCATACACAGCAAGGCAAACACGTGAAGCAGTCTGAGCTACAAAAAAATAAAAGCCCTAAATATATAGCTTACTTGGACGGTTACAGTCTCAAGGTACAGGATGTGGAAACTAGGTGGCATAAAGCTCATTTCAAACACAGGAAGAAGATTTCGTATAACTAGAGTGACAGGACAGCAGCACTGACACTGTCAACTTCTATGACCCATATACATTCTTCAATGCCATTTATTTGCCTCCAGTCTGATTCCTTGCCTTTTTCCACACTGCAGAGGCTACTAATTTTTACCCAGTGTGCATTTACCCCTGCCAGGTGTGCCTTTCTATAGAGCTTAGTATTACAAGAAACATAGCTATATTTCAAGGGATGCTGTCTAGTGCCAGCCTAGCTTGGTCAGGTTGCTGCAGGCCTATTGCCTCAGCCCAAGACTTGCCCTTTTGAATATCACCCACTAAACTGGAGAACAAAGGATATGTAGTCTCATGCTTACAGGCCCTGAAAAATCATACTAGATTTTTTCTACCAGCTCCCAAATAACTTCTGAAAAAGGAGTGTCAAGCTTCCAGTAAGCTTCTGGCTAGTTTCTTGTTTCCTTGCAGAGCAGCAATCCAGGATCAGGAGATACCACCTGCATGGCATGAGTTCATTAGATTCCACAGAAGGCAGAACAGCAACCACCACTTTATTCCCCACTCCAAAGCAGGAGCTTGTAGCTCTCACAATTGTGAAGAAAACCCTAGAGACAAGTTTTAGAAGCGAGACTGTATTTAGCTCCAGTACAGTACATGAAGAATAAAAGCCTTGCAGCATCCTAAAGACTAACAAACGCAATGCATGGGTTAGTCTTTAGATGCGCCACAAGTCTCTTTGTTGCTTGGCTACAACACAAAGGCAACTGCCCCTCTGAAGTATTTATTTGATAAGATTTCATTACTCACAGTTCCCTGTCCTTACCCAATAGCCTATTCTTTTTCCTTTGCCCTGCCATTGTCCCTAAAGAGAGAATGGGGAAAAAAATCCTCCTAGACCATATTATCTGAATAAATGTACAAATTAGATAAATGAAAGCAACTTGTCCAACTGTCATAATTTATGCAAAAAGAACGACAGAATGCAGAGTTCTGGGGTGCCAGTTTAAGCCTCCCATCCCCTCACTTCAAATATCAGCATGATTATTCTTCATCTTGCTCCTTTGCTACCATCAAATTTCTCTTCAGTTATTTTAAACCCAAACTACTGAGCATTCACATACAGTAACTCCAGCACATCCCAAATCCTCCAGTCTGTTTTTTGTCTGCTTGAACAGACAGCATGAATATACATTTACAGCCAAAAGGAAGCTGGTTCCTTTGCCAGCTTTTCTCCACCCCCTCAGCCTTATGCCAGTCAGCCCTGGCTGAATCTGCACTTGCCCACACCCTAGACTCCAGACACAGGGGAAAGAACAGACATTTTGTAATTTAATCTGGAACATCAATATCTTCCACCTTTTTTTTCAATTCACAAATTCATCTGGAGGCAATCTAATACTTTTCTTATCAAAGCTGTCCTGAATGCTGCAAAGCTTCTTTAATAGACAATCATATGTAATGCTGGATTATAATGAAAGTACCTGCAGTTCCTACTACACCAAGTTGCATTTATTTGGTCAATAAATGATCCAATTCAGTTACAGGGGCAAGTGTGTATAGCCATAAGGCAATCTGGCATCTTATTACTGTTGCTGGCTTTGCTGTCTTGTTTCTTAGCTTCATTGGTCTTATTTCTTGTACATATTTTGAAATGTTCTCGCAAGCTGCATGGGGCGCATGTGTACCCCTCTGTAGGGTTCCCTGTGCATTAGAAATGTAAAAAAAAGATTGCGACCCACTTCTGGTTTTGCGTTCACAACCAGGAAGTGGGTCATAAATCTTTTTTTTTTTAACAGTTCTAACATAGAGGGAGCCCTGCAGCAGGGTTCACAGGGCTCCCCAATCCTTCTGGATGCGGGGGCAGGCACTAATAATTCCCCCCAACCCCAATTTTTTTGCCAGAAGCGATCACATCGCTGCGATTTCCCGCGTCTCCACAAGCACTTACAGAGGTTCTCAAATTTCCAGAGAGTTTGAGTACCTCCAAGTTACCTTATTTGACAACACTGATATTTCATTTCCCCATCCTGTGGACTTTCCAATTAATACTGCTTTAATGCTAGAAATAAGTTTATGTAGGCATTCTAAAGACCATCACCAATGCAATGAGTGTGAATGAAATATGCTTGCATCACTAGACCTACTGTGGTCATCACAAGACACAAACACCTGTCTAACCACAACCACAGACCCACTACTCCCAACTTCCTCCACTTTAATACACACCTTCAATGAAGGAGTCTTCTGTAAGACATCAAAGAGGAACTGAGCTTGAAGAATAGCAGATGTTTCAGCAGGATGTGATGAGAGTGCAATGAAGCCATGGTTTTGGTTCCGTGGTACTAGGTGCTGTTCAAAGATCCGAGTGAGAATCTGTAGTGTGGAGGTGAATAAGGTCAAGGTACTAGTGCCATCCAGGATCAGGTCCCCTGAGGAAGATAGAAAACCATTAGATTTAATAGACTATATAGCTATTCTGTGCCCCACAAAGAAAAGTTCAACAATATTTTATTAGCTGGTCAGCATGACATTGTAGTCCTGCCCTATTTATAGACTATGTTCAAACATTAAACTATAGGTGCTTCCAGATAATCTCAGCAGAAGAAAGTGCCTCCATTCTTTACTTTTTACACACTTCTATACATACAGGAATACATTGCTGAAGCTCCTATACCACCGTCCCCCACCACACTTTTAATGGAATGGTGTATAGACTTCTCAAAGTTCTCTGCTAAGCTTTCTTCACCAAACTTCAAAATTCTCGAATAGATTTCTACCATACAGCAGATAGAAGAACAAGAAAGAATTGCTTCCTAGAGGGGAAATAGCCACCTCTGTTCTCTTGGCCATGACATCTAAGAAGGGATGCTCCAGTTATCACCTAATTAGCAAGCACAAGAGCACAAGTATGGCCAGTCTCCCAGTGAGCAGGCATTAAAGCACATCCGGCATTCATTCAGTGGTGGGAACAACTAACTTCACACATTAAATATTTATATACATTTGGGGAGAGTTTTTTAAAAAACAAAAAAACAAATACACACCAGGGAGCTTGGATTGTTACAACTATCCACAAGTATGCAAATTGTTAAAAACATCTGTTTGCAAATAATATTTTGTTTGTCCCACAGCGTTTTTGTGTTGATTCAGCGCCACCAATATTGGTCTGAAACTCAGGTATGGTCATTACTTATTGCTATCCAAAACAGAGCTCAGTGTGTTATTGTTGTTCTTCCCTCCACCCCACCCCCCATTCATCCATGTGCTCATAGTGCTTCAAACCATGAGAACCTCACCAGAATCCTGCAATAACTGAGCTAAGCTCTGGAGCATCATTTCCTTCCGTGTAGTGGGTGCCATCTATAAAGATAAAGAAGGAAAAGAAAGATCATTGAGAACCAAAAAATGCAAATCATATATATGAGAACAGAGGGAAGACTCTGTTGACAAGGTGCTTGAAAGACAAGGTGCTTGAGAGAAACACCCACCAGTTTGAAATCCAGAGATTACACCTTCAAGGTTCCTGTCTGAGAAAAATCAACACCCAGCAGGTGGAGATTTTATACCAGCCCCCCAAGGCGAAGACTTCTAGAGCCACATCTGTACTTGGGAGCCAGCTGTGGGCACCTCACAAATCAGCTGTTGACATTTACACGTGATCCTGACAAGGATTGCCCAATGCCCCCTTTAAAAGGGGCAACTTCACCTTCAGAGAATCCTAGGACCCGGCTCAGAATCCCACGTGAGAAAGAAGAGGAAGGGCAGTCGCTGGACTCTGAGACTACCACGGCATCCTTCCTGTCCTATGACAGGAAAGAGGAGCCAGCAGGAAAGAAAAGACAGGCACATGATAGCGGGAGCGCTAGTCGGGAGGGAGGGAGGGAGGGAGGGAGGGAAGGCCGGCTGTTACCATGACAATCAGACCACCTCAGCCACTACCTGGAAAGTCGCAAAGCGGTCTCTCAGGCAGAGACTCAACCATCACCCAAGACCATACCTCCATGCGAAAGACACAATTCTTTGTACTCACTTCCGCATTACCATAGAGCTCCAAAAAACCGGTACGGAGAGAATGTCCTCGGCGTGTTTATCGAAGCCGGCACCGCCCACAGCTCCGCCTCCTACACCCATAACTCCGCCTCCGTTCTCTCTTCTGCTCTTCACTCAGAGCTCTTGTCCAAGAGTCCTCATCATTCCTTGTTTGCTGAACGAGTTTCCAGTCCGAATGCAGACCCTCGTCCCACCCCATCATAGGACCTCCTCCACCCATGTTCACTCTTGCACTATCAGCCGCCGAGGACGTGTTTCCCATCGCCACCCCGCCAAGCCTCCTCGCATACTCTTCACGTCCCCCTTCCACTAACCTGACGCACGCAGCATACCCTAATAGTAGGCAACTTCCTGCAAGCTCCGTTACCCACCCAACGCGCTAAGCTTATCTCCCGTGTAATAGAAGCCCAGACTCTAAAAGATTCAGAGTATAAAGGCTTACAAAAGGGACGGAAAGGTCCTTCCCAAAGCTTAATTTGAACTCCTCTTAGGTAGGGTTACAGATACAAACTGGGACTCAGTGCCTATCCCTTTAACCATTGTATGGAGGAGGGAATTTGGGCAGGGACAGCTCATCATGGAAGGGTTTCAAAAGCTGCACCTGCCAAAATCCCTCCTTTATACAATGGTTAAAGGGATAGGCATTCTGTCCTAGTTTGTATCTGAAAACCCTACTCTTAGGAGCTGGGGAAGCACCACAGTATTTTGTAGTGAGTCCCTACCAGTGTGATATATCACCGAGCTATGGCTCCTTTTATTTACAGACAGGACTTAATTTGAATCTGAACTGACTAGGGAGTTCGGCTCTGAAACCGGTTTTCAGGTCAAGAGTTCTGATTTATGCCCTTGAATATATGCAAAGTCATTCTCTGAAACTCAGCCTTTACTATCAACTCCCGTGTAACTCCAAGTTTCTGATTCTTACATCTGTGCTGATGTATATATCTGCAATGCCATGCATATAGTCTGATGGGCAGGATGCAGTCTTCTGGGTCTTTCTAGACATCTAGTATGACTAGCATGGAGGCTTGAGATCAAGCAGCTCTCTTTTTAAAAATTAAGAACAGACCAAAGGGGGCTCTTATTAGAATCCTATGCATACCTACTCAAAATTGGGTTCAGTAGTGTGTGTAAGTAAGATTGCAGCTTTAGAAATTCTATTTTCAGTGGCTCCCAGAAATACATTAAATAACAAATTTTGAGCATATACAGAGTATTCTGAAGTTACCAATTGAGTACTGCATCAGGAATTAGGCAGAAGGGCTTCTAGATGACTTCTCAGCAGACTTGAGCCAAGGCATTATCAATTTAGAAATAATGTACTGCTTGTAAACCTCTATATATGCAGAGTACAACACAGGTAGCATTAGCAGGTAGTTTTTGTTGCTCAAACAGCCCAATCGTATTTTCTCCACCACTGATACCAGTGCAGCTGTACCATGGAGGCTTGCACAGAATCCTATATGGGGGCAAATCAGGAGGCTGGGGAGAGGTAATGGACCTCCTTATACTCCCACCATAAGCCCCTAGACTGGCAATGGGTCTCCTGGCAATGGGTCTCATCCAGTGGTGGGATTCAAATAAATTAACAACCGGTTCTATGATGTCATAGCCAGAGCCAAAAAAACCCAAAGACAGCCGAGGTAAGTGAGTGGGCGGGGCCCGGCTATTTAACAACTGGTTCTATAGAACCTGGGCGAACCCTCTGAATCCCACCACTGGTCTCATCACCGAGTGATGTGCAGTGAGGTTGCTGGGGAGGTGCAGTGTATGAGCTCTGTAATGTGATGACATCATACTACAAGGTACTCAGGAGGTGACCCGGATTCCACATTGCAGTGCCCAGACAATCACAGCCCAGGCTGAGCTCTTACTGCTGCAGTTCTAGGCTCTTGAACAGTCTTTTGAAGAGACTAGCGAGGTTGAAGCAGGACAGCTAGCCTTTCCTGTGCAACCACTCAAAAAATGGGTGGAGCACGTGCACAATCACGGGAGGCTGAGCTGTCATAGCTGCAAGTTCTAGTCCCTTCCTGTACGTGAGGCTATTTTCACTGGAGTCTCGTGAGGTTTTCATGGGAGCAAGAGAGGACAGGGGAGGCTCTGCCTCTCCTGCCTCCTCCGACTACACATTTCTGCCTGCTCCTAAACTGGTTTTAGTTCAAGGAGAGAAAGGGGGCTTGGTGGCTGCTATTGCATCTGGCACAAGTCACCTATGCCACCCCCATTACAGCTCCACCCTCCCTGTTCCACACACCCCACCAACCTACTTCATTGGTGGTCACTCTGTGTTGCTGCCACACGCAGGGCTGCGCCAACCTCGCCGTTCCAGGAGCTTGTGGCTCCAAGTGCTTTTGGACCAGTGGTGTTCCTAGAGGGGGGCAAAATGCTATGTTTTGCAAGAGCCTGAACTCCTGTGAAACATGGTCCCTCCCCCTCTCCTCCAGAGCCATTTGTGGCTTGAAGAACTAGCTAGCAGGCTGAGCCGCCAATGCCTCTAGAACAAGGAGGGACTGTGTTACACAGAGGAGAAGGGTTGTAGGAACATCCCCCTCCTGTAGGAAAACCACTGTTTTAGATGGCCATTTGCAACAGCTGGAAAACCCACCCTGCCACCAGGATGCTAGCTCCAGCAGCAGGGAGGTGGGATAGGGTTGGGCTGTTAATTTCATAAGGTGGCTGCACCACAGGACACAAAATTATGGACTTCTTTATTTGGGAAATGCAAATTGGGAGACAAATGCTCAAAATGGAACATGGCCAGGAGCAAGACCTCTGAGAACAAACAGAACCCAAGAACCCTATGGCATCTTATTTATAAGTCACCGGTTTTATAAGCTGTACACCTTCTGGTGACTTGTTTATAGAGTCATGCTGAGTCAGATCTGAGATCTTTTAATTGGGAGTGATAGGGTGTTAAAAAAAAATCCTGAGATCTTTTGCAGATCTGAAGAGCACTGCCAGATCAGACCATCCATGCAGCTGAGCATCCTGCTTCTAAAGTGGTCAATCAAATGCTGCTGGGAGGCCTACAAGCAGGAAATGAAGACACACCTCTCACTGCTGCAACTGATATTCACAGCATAATGCTATTCAGAAGTCCCATAGAGTTCAATAGGGCTTACTCCCAGGGAAGTATGTACAATAGGATTGTACATCAGAGGCCCATTGCCTCTGAACCTCATGATGGCACATAACCATTACAACTAGTAGCCAGTGATTACTTGTCCTCCATTTGAATTCCATGTTAAAACCACTTAAGCTAGTGGCCATCACCACCATCCTGCAGCACCAAATTCAATTATGTGCTGTGTAAACAAGCATCGGTTCCACCAGTGAGTCAATGTCACTGTAAAAATGTGCAGTAGAAAGATTGGGGATCTTTGTCCGAGTCCTGCTTTGCATAGTGATACAGCTTTATCCTGCAGCTCTATCTCAGTGAGCAACAGGGCTTAATTTGTGCTGATCATCTGTTTTCTGGAAGGAGCTGAGCCCCAGAAACTCTAAGATTAGGACAGGAAAACCCTTGATTTTGCTTTGGCAAGTTGCCAGGAAAAATGCAAAGAAAGCCTTTTTTTTTTTTAAACTGTTTTGTTTCTGATTATGTGTATTGAGCAGCCAGAACGGCTCCATTTAGTGTGCCTTTGTAGGAACCTACTTTTGTCTAGACTGAGTCCTGGCATTCCCCCATTTCTATATAAACCAAATGGAATCCTCTAATTGTATGTTCTCAGTGTTATACAAACCTTTTATATGACATTTCCATTTAGTTCCTTACAATACTTCAAATCAGTGGTTATCAGAGTTATCAGATTTGACATTGTATGGCAGAATAGGTCAGACTAAATCCTTCCTAAACTCCCCTTAAACAGTCCCCTTGTAGGATGTGCATGCCACATACGGTGCAATCCCATGCCTTGCACTGATGCTGAAGCATCAGCATCATGTCAATCATATCCTAAGGCCCTCAAATACAAAGGGAGAACCAAGAGCAAGAACAACTCCACAGAGGATTAGCCTTCCCAGTATCCCAGAAAACCAGCCACAGCTCACCAATGGGATGGTGGCCTGATGTCAGCTTAATGTTGGCCTGACATTGGCACAGTATTGGCCTGATGTGCAGAGATCCAGGGCGCAATCCTAAACCGGAGTTAGGCAGGCATAAACTAAGCCACCGAAGTTTGGCCAGCAAAAGGGACATCATAATGTATGTTCGGACCACTCTTAGAGTCAGAGAGGCCAGCATGCAAACGTGAGCCATCCTCCCTGACTCCGAGAATAGTCCAGAAATGCTTTACAGTGGCCCTTGTGCTGGCCAGACTTTGGTGGCTTAGTTTATGCCTGCCTAACTCCGGTTTAGGATTGTGCTCCCAATCGCTACAACCTATCCCATCCTAGTGCCACCAGCCAGAGAAGTACAACTAGTGCTGTCATCTAAATGATTTAACAACAGGTACTCACTTTTGATTGGCACGTGTCAGGACCCGCCCACCGGAAGTGACATCATAAGCCGGAAGTGATGTTGTGTCAGGAAGGGACATGAAAAAAGCCCTTTTTGAGGCCTCAGACAAGTTTAAACTGACCCAACAGTTGCAACAGTATTCCACAGCACCCCCAGAACATGTTAAGGAGGCCTAGCATCATGTTAAAGTGACCCAACAGTTCCAAAACCCCAGAGCAGCTCATTTTTCAGTGGCAAGGCAAGGCAAGGCTCCGCTCGCTGCCTGCCTGGCTCTGAGAATGTGCAGGCAACTCAAACATGCAGGAAATTCAAACGTTGCAGGGGGCGGAGTCGATGAGTGGGCGGGCGAATGGGCGGGGCCAGCTGTAATCCTAGAAACCGGTACTCGCGTACCCCCGCGTACCCCCTGCATGACATCACTGAGTACAACCAAGGTGAACCAAGTGGGTGGTGGTGGCAGAAGGGTCAGCTTTAGGTCAATTGGACCAATTGCTCTCACCATTCTTGCCTAAGGGGGCCCATGTTACTGACCACTACTGACTATTCTTGCCTAAGTGGGGCCCATGTTACTGACCATTCTTGCCTAAGGGGGGCCCATGTTAAGGTACATGTTAGGGTTACATACTCTAGTCATGTATGTAATTTTATATTAGAATGTGCTTAGATGCATTTTGGTCCATTAACTTGCAAGCACTTTTAAAGCGCACATTTTGATTGCTTTCCATTCTACCATAGAAATATAAAGTCTATAATAATTTTTATTTATATCTCTACGATTCTACAGATCTTGGCTGTGAACCCGGGGCCCCACAAAAAATGTTTCCAATTGGACCCCTTAGCTCCTAAGGCAGGTTCTGGCTGGCAGGTGCAGATCCAATGAGCAACCACCATTGAGATGACACCCCCCTGATGGCCCCCAGAAATGAGTAACATAGCAACAGCCATCTACTATGGCAAGATGCCCCATGACACATGCACATTGAGCACACACATGAGACAAGAATGCCACAGCATCTCCCCCTGCAGGAGCTACTGTGGCATAGACAAGGAGGCAAAAGCAGAGATGTGCTAGAAATCTCAGCACCCAGAATTCAGCACCTTATGGCCCTTGCTACACATAAACAATTCCAAGAAATACCTTTTCAATGGCAGCAGAGCAAGGGAAAGAAAGCTCCCTTGGGAGAGGGAGCCATGTGAAAATAAACGCACATCTCTCTATGCCAAGGGCTTGAGTCCCTGTGGGGGAGTACCCCGCACGGAAGAAGCCAGGGGACTAGACTTTGCCAGGGGAGGGAGTGAGGTGAGCTACAAGGGGAGTCTCAACAGCACTCAGGCAAGACAAGGTGCTGGTAGCCCACTGCGCAGAGACCCAGGCTGGGAATCAGAAAAGGAAGATTTAAGCCCAGCCAAACCAACAACACACTCATCTTTTGCATGACTGGCCAGAAGACCCATGGCTGGGACAAAAGAGGAGGTAGCTGTAGGTCTTAAACCCACATTAGCCAGGCTACAAGGCTGCTTCCTAACCACTCTGCCATGGCAGGAGATAGGCAAAAAGTACCTCATGGAACATTTAGCATTCTACAGCACCACAGGCAGGCACACCTGGCTGGGGAACTATAGCACATGAACCAATCAGAGGGAGCATTGTGCCCTCATTCATCATCATGGGGCTTGCACAGGGCAACAGCCCATCCACTTAGGGCCCAATCCATCCAACTTTCTAGTGCCAATGCAGCTGCAGCACAGCCCTTGAGGAGGCCTCCATGACTGCCCACCACCACCACAGAATGCAGCACACACTCCACTGAGACGGCTACACCAGGGCTAGAAAATTGGATAGGATTTGGCCCTTAGTAGAACAGGCAGCTCAGCACAAACAAACCGGAGGCTTCTCACAGCACTGTGGAGCCCTATGGGTCAGAAAGTGAAGATATTGCAGACCCTGAGCCCAGGTAGCCAAGAGGGCCCTCCTTCCTCCTCTGCAGAGTTCCGTCCTGATGTAAGAAACAACTAGGAGAAAGGAGTGAGCCCCATCAAACAAAGCAACTATTTATTGCATTGTCTCAAATAGGGAACAACTGACATAGAAACACACAAGTGACGTTGCCAACCATCTCATTCCAGCAGGGCTCTTGCGCCTTTGCAAGTTATCCAATAGCCAGCAAAGTAGCAGGTGTCCGTGAGGTCTGGCTCCATCAGTTAGTTTGCTGTCATTGAGTTTGTAAAGAAGCAAGGACCTGTCTAGAGCAAGTAGGTCAGCAGCTCCACAAAGGAACAGCTGGAACCACACTGGTAACTGCTGCCAGACACGCTGTGGGCTTCCCTTGTAGTCTGCATGATAGGTCATGTGAAGGATCCTGTGTCCTTGTCCCTGGTTGGACAGCTGTCTGCGAAGAGCAAAGAGAAACACAGAGAGGGAAGCAAGACATAGACAGCCGCGTCAGCAACACATGATCTCTGGCTCGGAATGCATACTCAGTTTTTGCGAGGGAGAGTGGTGCTACCTGGGTGCACATGCAGCAGTGCCCTGTTGAGATGAGAGCATGGTGCCTCAGAGCACTACCTTTCCCTGCCCTGATGGGGGAACAATGTGAGAGAGCAATCCTAAACTGAAGTTAGGCTGGCATAAACTAAGCCAGCAAAGTTTGGCCAGCACAAGGGCCACCGTAGAGCGTGTTTGGACTACTCTCGGGGTCAGGGAGGATGGCTCACGTCTCTGTGTTGGCTTCTCTGACTCCTAGAGTAGTCCAAACACGCTTTATGGTGGCCCTTGTGCTGGCCAAATTTTGTTGCTTAGCTTATGCTGGCCTAACTCAGTTTAGGATTGTTTCCTCAGAAATGACTGCTCTGATTGCCCCATGTGGCAATGCTACAGTCCTGAAAAAAAGTCCCCCAGGTAAGTGTTTGGCCAGCAGTGGCAGTAGTTGGGGTCCCTGGCATTCACCAAGAGAGCAGGGTCTCACTACCATGAGCTGTTGCAAAAGGAAGGGATGGTTAAGTAGCACCGTTTATAGCAAAGATGCATTTGACAATATTGATGGGTCCTTTTCTCTCAGGGGTTCACCAGAGCAGTAGGTGGGCTGGTGTTTGAGGTACATCATTACAGCATTGTGCCAGCATCTGTGGTGCATCCATCATCAGTACTATAATTGTTGGATATGTTGTTGCATTAGGGTCCAAGGTCATATGCCATATTCTATGCCACTCAAACAGGTATGTCAGTAGCATCGGATCACCATTAGGGTGATTTGGATAGGGTTTATAGCTACTTAAAACTCAGTTCTTTAGTCTTTTTGGGTTTTTTTTAATCTTCTTGGATCATGGCAGTCATAATAATTATAGCATATGCTATCATAATTCCACCATTTAATATCCATGTCTAAATTGATTCATTCATCCAGGCTTCCACCTACTTTTCTTGAAACATGCAGCCCAAATCTTCCCAGGCTGCAACTTGAAATGATGATGGAAATTAAAAACAAGTTCCCATTTAGTAACACAGCTGTTCACAAAATTATGTCTTTAGATGCAATCCTAACATCACACAGGGCAAAATCCTAACCAACTTTCCAGCACTGACAGAGCTGTGCCAGTAGGGCCTGTGCTGCATCCTACAGTGGTGTAGTAGTCATTGAGGCCTCCTCAAGGTACGGGAATGTTTGTTCCCTTATCTTGGAGCTGCATTGCCTAAGTTGGTTAGGATTGCACCCTTACTTGGGAGTAATTCACTGTGTGGAGCTACTGTGGAATTTGAAGCATAGGTATTGCTGTCATCTCAAACCACTTAAAATCTTTTAACCCCTTTGTCACTAGAACTATAGTGAGTTAACTGCAGGTATTACATTCTAGGTATCTTGTGAACTTTATCAAATAAACGTAACTCACTAACCTACTGACTAACCTGTATTATTCAGATTACAGTGTACAGGCGTGCTCTGGTATCCTCTGATTCTGTATCTACCGTTTCAGTTATCCACAAATACCATGGATACTGGGCCTATTAAAAAGATAGGGGAACCTTTAACAAATCTCTTTGTTTTTACCTTGTTGCAGCAAAACCACTGAGTTCCCCTATCTCTAAAAAGGTGTCACCAGTATCCATAGTTTCAGGTATCCATGGGGGTGAGTGTTCTGAAACAGAACCCCAGCGGATGCCAGGGAATGCCTGTACAACAAACTGAGAACAACAGGGGCCAGGGTTTAATAATATAAGAGGACAAGGCATACAACATATCCAGATGGTTCATGCAAAGAAGCCATGATACAACCTATACAGAAAGGACAAAGAAGAAACAGGAAAGATAATAAGCCAGTTAGATCTGGAGAGAATCTGTCTTGGTCCTGAAAGCATTCAGCATATTAAATTAGATATAGGCAAGAATTGTCCACTGAATTCTCCTGTTTTCCCCTCCAGGAGCAAAATCCTGTCTTCATGCCAAAGCCTCCCCTTGAGGAGGCATGAATTAATATAGTGGATCAACAGTTGCTCCTGTCCTTCATGTCAGCATGCTTTTGAGAAAATGACTGAAGGTCAAAGGCTTAGGTTAGAGGGCGGAGCAGAGCTACTCTTTATATCCTGCATAACCTAATTATTTTTTTTTTAACGAATTGTTTCTTCCGTTCACAAGATTATCGAAGCGGACCCCTGCAAAAACTTGTTCCTCCAAGGTAACCCACGAAATCTGCCCTCCTGCGGTGTAGAGGTCATAGCAAAACGACTCTTCATTGTACCTGGCTTCTGTGCCAGATAAGAAGCTGCTTGAAAACGGGGACAGATACACGTGAACGAACTTGCGTCCTTGACGGGGAAATGTGTGCTTTGTTTGCGCCCCACGTGAATACGATTCCTCCCCTCTTTGTTTCTGAGCTGCCTCTCTGTCAAGGCACCTGGAATGGCTCACGGCAGTCAAATCCTCCCCCCCCCCCCATTAGCGCAAGGAAGAATACAGCAGCGCAGCTGGTACGTGGAGCTGGGCGGCTGCGTGTGCAGGCAGCAGGGTCAGGGTGAGCACGCTGGTGCCTGCGTGAGGCACGGCGAGAGGGTGAGCAACAGTGCCGCGCTCATCGGGTCTGGAGAAGCTGGACTAAGAGGGAGGCGGCTCGGGTCCTCCCCCCGACCCCGTCTCCAGAATAGCCGCTGGCTCAGCTGCTGCCTGCTCTGGCGAAAGGCAGGGAGTGACTCACCGCCTCCGCGCTCGCCACCCAGAATTTTAGATCAGGGAGCCCGACCAGCCAATGTGCAGCGCGTCTCGGAGCGGAGCCAGCAGCGGCGGATGGCTGCCTGCAGGAGGAGCAGGAAGCTGCAGCCCTGACGACGACGCGGAGGAGCAGGAGCAGGAGGTGCCTGACACAGCCGCCCGACCCGAACCACCCAGCAGGGACATGGACACATGTTGAGTGATCCTCAGCAGCAGGAGGAAGGGCGAGAGGCCAGTGACAGCGGCGCGCATCATCCCGTGGACCCCTGGCTGGAGGCAAGCAGCGCTCCTTCTCGGCAGCTGCGAGGTACGGTATCGCCTCTTCTTCCCCCACCCCCGCTCCCGCCTCCACCCCGTCCTGGTCCAGCATCTTCATGTCCCTGACATTGGCAGCTTCCAGGCGGAAACACTCCCCATACCAGGGAACAAAGCTGTGGGACTTTGTTTAGCAGCAGGAGGACCCATTTCGAGAGGCGTCCTCTCTCCTCTCCTGTGTGGCACCAGAGTTTGGAGCTTTCAGTCAATAAGGTATCAAATCCTTCTGGCCAGAAAGGGCACTCCAGGCATCTAGCAAGGCGGCAGAGGAGACTGCAGGGTATCTGTGCGCCTTTTGAGTCATTCAGACAGCAAGGGAGAACAACATCACCGTTTCAGAATAGACACTGTCCATATTAGTGTGTGTGTGTGTGTGTGTGTGTGTGTGTGTGTGAGAGAGAGAGAGAGAGAGAGAGAGAGAGAGAGAGAGAGGGCACACATGCATCAATGTGTGGTGTGTGCATTCCCCACCTCCTAATAGATGCTTCAGTATACTTCATGTGCCCATATGCCCATAGGTGTGCCCAGTTCTGATGCTGAAATCTGCAGGTTCCTGAGCATCTCAGATACCAGTACAAATTCCAGTGCAAGGAATTCTTAGCACACTTTTTATCTGAGCTAAGAGCCCTGGAACCTGTTTCCAGTTTCAGGGGTCGGTTCTGGAACATGGACAGAATAGTGTGCCTCTCTGTCATGTTTAGAGTGCTCTTCCCGCACCACTGAGTAAATCCCACACATCTGGGATCAGTGGCCAGTGCTACCAAATCCAAAGGTGTGGCTGCCCAGTGGGTATGAGCGCCAGCACTTGTTCATAAAAATTAGTCATTGGTGCAATCCATGTCAATATGCATATATTGCAACGCCTCTAGCATAGAAGCTCTCAATTTTTGTTTGCAGTGTTTTTGTACAAGTTCATGCCTCCAGCTCTGTCCCACCTATTCCACATTATCTCTGGCTTAGGGCTTCCTGCAGAGCCTCTGATTCCCCATTGCACTCCTGGGTCCCTTCCTCCTGATGTAGACATCTGAACTTTGGGCATGCATATGAGATTTTGAGCTCTTGTCTCCTGTTCTGTTGCACAGGACACAGTATTCAGTCCTTCTCTCTTGGTCTCCCTTTGGCGCCAATAGCCTATCATTTAGGAGTGACGTGTGTCTCTAATCAAATCTGCCCTCCTCTTTTCCTTGTTTATTGCAATCTGTCCAATAAGCTTCAGTTGTGAACCATATCCTTTCTTTATCCAGCAGCAAATAACTACAAAATAACGACAGTGTAGGGCCCCAAAGCATCCACAGTCTGAATGTAAAACAGGGAACAGACAGGCAAATTGACAAGGAAGCACAAGTGAACAGTAAAATGATACTGGCTAGTATGAGAGAAAGCTGCACTATTTGCATGGCTATAAATGTCCAGAAGAACAGCCTTACTCATTAGGTCTGTGGACCATCTGACCCATGAGCAGGCAGCCTTTAGAGGGAGCAGTGTCCGCACCACATGGCTGTAATCAATTCCTGTTCTTGTCAGTCACTTCCGAGAAGGCTTGCCAGCTTCTTAACAGGGGCTCAACAAGCAAATATTCGGCAGGTGAAGCTTTGGCCAGCTTATAGGTGGAGAAATGGAGAAACCATGCTTGATTTCTGCTTGTCAAGCAGCTGCTACAGAAGCCATGCCAGAAAAAAAGGTTGGCAGTGCTGCTTTCAAGTTCCCGTTATAATAAGATAAAGTTTGCCCCAAGCAAATCAGTGTCATGTGGTTGACAAATATAGCCTCCATATTACATCTGCAGCTCACAGTTCTTGTCCTTCCCTCACTCAGGGCACAACCCTAACCGACTTTCCAGCACTGACACAGCTGTGCCAATGGGGCCTGTGCTGCATCCTGCAGTGAAGGAGTAGTCTTGGAGGCCTCCTCAAGGTAAGGGAATGTTTGTTTCCTTACCTTAGAGTGGCATTGCCCTTCCCCCGGTGCTGGAAAGTAGGTTAGGATTGCACCCTCAGTCAGCTGCTCCTTCATTCTGAACTACAAGTCCAACGATTGTGTATCCTGGTCAGGAATGCCCCCAACTCCACCCAGGAAATATCTCTTTCTTGAATTGCTGACCTTGGAGCACAACAGTTTTAAGATTCTCTCCTTTCTCCTATCTCTCCAGATAGTGTACAGGAGTATCCCAGACAGTTTCCCAGACAAGCATGACCCAATCCCAGGCCAGTTTAGCTTGAACAGGGCTGCTGTCTCATATGCTTTCAAACCCTGGAACTGTTTGCCTGTGATTTTGGGGTATACAGTAATTAGAATGAGAATGTTGACCACTTGAGATTACAGCAATTTTAAACCATGTGTTTATTTGCATTTTTTCCTAGCCTTCCTCCAGGCAATTAAACTCCTTTTAATTCCTTCCCCTTAATCCTCCCTCCAACCCTGTGAGGTAGCACAAGAAAATGACACACTGCATGCATCAGCATAAAAAAAATGATAAGCTGAAAGTTACCCAGCGTGCTTTATGGAAGAGCATGGACTGCGAACCCAGGTTGTCCTGGTCAAAGTCCAACACTAAAGCCAAAACATCCATATTTTTAATTGAGAATAGACCAGTGCTCCACACACCCCTTTTCCATCGTCAATCAGGGCATGGTTGAACAATACATATAGGAAGTAATCTAATCCCTATTGTTCCTCTTGTGAATGGTGCTTAATTTCTAGAAAGATGGATGCTCGACCTCAAGACTGCATGGAAGTTGCATTAGACTTCTGGGATGAATCACTTGCCTTCCCCCATCTTCCCATGTGTATTGCATTGTAAACAGATGCATCAGCACATAAGGATCTGGGAGATGGATGAGGGTTGATCTGAAAGGAGATTTTCAGTAGTCAGGGAATTACACTTTGTGCATATGTAGGGGCATTCTGAACTTTTCCATTCTGCACTGGAAACAGATTTCAGAGCTTAACTCCCTGGACAATCCAGACTCAAATTAAGGGCGCAATCCTAACCTGGAGTTAGGCCGGCACGGTTAGGCCAGCAAAGTTTGGCAGGCACAAGGGCCACCATAAAGCGCATTTGGACTACTCTCAGAGTCAGAGAGGATGGCACACAGATATGCATCATCCTCCCTGACTTGGGCAGTGCAATCCCAGGCTGCCCGTTGCACCGATGCTATGACATAGTGGCACTCCCGCATCGGCGCTAAAGCAACAGGACCGGTGCTGCAGGCAACACCGGTCCCATTGCTACCGCGCAGCGCCACCCTCGCGTTGGCCAAAGCCGGCCGGCACGAGGGAGGCGCCATATTGGGATGGAGTGGGAATGGGCGGGACAAGGGAGGTTCTGGGCGGGATGAGAGCAGGACATGGGCGGGCTGGTAGGTGTGCAGGCCTGTCTGGGAGGCGAGTTTGGGAATTGGCCATAAGGCCAAATCCTAAGCCCAATCGGGAGACCACATAGCCCCGATTCAGGCCACATGGTCTTCTCGGATCTGCGCCTGCCGTTCAGCAGGCACAGATTGAGGAGCACATAGGGGAGGCTCCAGCCTCCCTATACTGTGTCAGGATATGGCGCAGGCCGGCTGGCCTTGCCATTCTAGAGCAGTATAGGATTGCATCCTGAGAGTGGTCCAGATACACTTTACTGTGGCCCTGGTGCCAGCCAAACTTTGCTGGCCTAACTGTGCCAGCCTAATTCCAGGTTAGGATCGTGCTCCACTGAAAAAGGAGCCATAGCTTGATGATAGATCATACTAGTAGGGGCTCACTACAAAACACATCACAAAATTGTGATGCTTCCCCAGCACCTAAGAGGAATGCTTCTGTTCAGGGCTGGGCTGAAGCACAAGTATTGCTATTTGAGTGTTGGGGGGGGGGTGGATTCAGAAGAGAGAAACAAAACTTAGCACTACAAAGAACCTAGGCTGTGCCCTATGCTTGTAGCAACCACAACTTTATTTTTGTATGGCTGTGTTTCACTTCCAGACTGGTATGCACCTGACTATCTGAGTTGGCTAGATGATGATGATGATGCTTTACATGTAGAAGATCTGGTGTTCAATCCAGTTGGTTGAACCAATTAAATAGCCACAGAGAAAAGGGCTGCAAAAGATTTTGTCAGAGATTCTGGAGAGCTGCTATCAATTGGAATCAACAATACAAAATTTGGTGGACGAAATGTGCCAACTCAGTATGAGGCAACTTCATACGAGTCTATATGATAAGCCTACCATAGTCCCAGGTTTTCCTGATAATTTAATTTTTCAAGGGCAGATTAAAATCTCTGGAGTCTGACAGACTTGTCAGAGTGTAACATCCCAGTCTCAAGTCTTGCTGTTTCAGCATAAAGAATGGTGGACCATATCAGCAGTACAATGTGAGAAACGATAACAGCATGCAAGCTCTGTATTTGAATGAACTTGTTGCTATAGGCGTACATGAGTTTATTTGAAAGGAGGTTAAGGCTACTATACACATACTATACTATATACTATACTAAACACATCTGAGCTTCCAAGAGGAAGCTCTGGTTAAACATGTATACGATTGTGCTGTACGGGCCCAATCCTATCCAACTTTCAAGCCCTGATGCAGCTGAAATGCAACTCCATCAATAAGAGCCAAATCCTATACGTGTCTACTCAGAAGTAAGACCCATTATAGTCAATAGAGCTTACTTCCAGGAAAATGTGGCTAAGATTGCAGCCTAAAGGATGTTAAGTAAGGGTGCAATCCTAACCTGGAGTTAAGCTGGCACTGTCAGGCCAGCAAAGTTTGACCGGCCCAAGGGCCACTGTAAAGTGCGTTTGGACCACTCTCTGAGTCAGGGAGGATGGCGCATGTCTGCATGCTGGCCTTGCTGACTCCGAGAGTGGTCCAAACATACTTTACGGTGTCCCTTGTGCCGGCCAAACTTTGCTGGCCTCTGTTCGCTCTGAGTCAGGGAATAAATGTTCCTTTACCTTGAGGAGGCCTCTGTGAGTGTCCCCCACCTCAAGATGCAGCACACGTCCCATTGGCATGGCTGCATCAGCACTGGAATGTTAGACAGGATTGGACCCTAAAAGTAGTACTTGAGTTAGTGCTAGAGTTTGACCTGCAGTTTCAGGGTTTTAGCCTCCTTAACTGGATCTCCAGGGAAAAGGGAAAAATCTTAAAGTGAAGTGGCAGAATCCAAAAAGCAGGCTGTAATCTCAATGCTTGAAGGCTTTTCTAGTTGCACTGTGTCCCTCTCCCATAATGTTGTTCAAGCTTCACTCAGAAACACCAGAATCTTCCCTTGACTTGCCAAGTGCTTTCTTCTGTTATCACCAAGTTTCACTAGGGTCTGTTCCTGTTTGGCTAAGCTCTGCCTGCCCCTTGATCTGCCTGCTGCCCTTTGCATTTCAGGGCCTGAGTCTCAGGCAATTTGACAACCTTGGTCACTGCACAGAATAATCTACACAGGGTAGGAAATCACAGTTGAATTTAAACAATGCCAATAGTCTATAAGTTACTTGGTCTGGAGCAGCCTCACTAAAATTTATGAATCCACTCTTGAGATTTTACAGAAAGAAATAGTCAAGAGCAACCAAAAGCATCCTAAAATCCACTACCTTGGAAGCTGCCTAGGGTCCTTAGGCAAATTCCAACTAGAGATAAGGTGAATATTTTTATTGCAATTAGGTATTACAGCTGCCTTACAGGAAAGCAGTAAATCAATGTTTTCAGGGGTGGGAGGAGGTTTAAACTTTTAATTAGCCAATAGATATTGCTGCTTGAAGAGGTGACCTTACTGGATACTGTTGAAGAAGAATCAGCAAGCTCATGCAAGGTGCTGCAATGATCTTTCCTGCTTCACAAACCTATCTTATCTTTAGCTGATCCAAGCCAGTGATCTGAAGGGCCATACAGATACATTTTTTAATATCTGCAATACAACGAAGTGATGTTTTCAGGGGAGCTATTCATAAAGCTTCCTTTAGGAAGTTCCTTTCTGATTTGTGTCAGCAATTAGAGAACCTAAATCTGCACATATGTCATTAGGAGGTTATTATTTCTTCACTTTGTGCACTAATTCACAATATAATGTGCCCTTTCACTACCCACAATCCCATTGCCATGAGAGACTTTGGTAACCCCTCAGGTGCTGTGCCTGCCTCTCCCAGAGAAAACAAGCGCCTGCTGCTCATTTCCATGCTCTAATCTACTGTCACAGATGCATACTGACCAGCCCCTAGCCCTGAAAGCAAGTTCCAAACAAAATAAAACTAGACAGGTGGGGAACAAAACACCCTCAGGAGGCTGATTTAGCAAAGAAGCAATGCTATCTTCAGCCAATTTCTCCAGCTATTTGGAAGCAAAGGCAGAATATCCCAAGAGGGCTATTAGGAGGCAAGTTGTCGCTCTGTGAGACCCAGTGGCTAATAGAGATTACGCAAAAAGAGGGATTACTCAATCATACTTCCTTGATTAGCTGAAAATGACTGCCTTTCCACTTTTGTGTTCTTTTGTGTTCCCTTTGCTGTTTGTTATGTGGAAACACCTGTTGTGTCCTCATGTTGCCTTGCTCCAAATAGTCTCAGTCCTAACCAACTTCCCAGCACTGATATAGTTATGCCAGTGGGGCCTGTGCTGCATCCTGCAGTGGAGTAGTAGTCAGGGAAACCTCCTCAAGGTAAGGGAATGTTTGTTCCCTTACCTCACAGCTGCACTGGCCACCCCCCTGGGCTGGAAAGTTGGTTAGGATTGCACCCTCAGTCTGTCCAGTTATTCTCACCCACCTACATAGGCTTTTCCTTATCCAGCAGGCCCTTTATTTCCCACCCCCATTTCTTAATGAGAAGGGTGATTAGGATAGCACATGACTCTCTAGAGAAGGACATTATCAGACTTCTGTTCTTATTATGATGCCACACACCATTCCTTTTGCCTCCTGACACTTAGCTGCAGGCAATCTGAGCCAAGCAAGTTGTTGAGCTGTCTACAGCAATATCCAGGTCACTTTTCTGAGTGCTTATAATTAATTTAGCGCTCAGTGTCCTGCATAAGGATGTCGCATGATTCTGAGCAGTAGTTACAACTTTCCATTAGCTTGTATTTGTCACAACTATAGCAACACAGCACTTCCTTGGTCCAGATGCCAATGTATTCAATCTTTTCTCCACAGGTTATGCCACGCTTCAGACCTACTGGGTGCCTGCTAATGAAAGAGAAGGGTTGATATTTGCCCAAATATTGCATGACGTCCCATAGATCATAAACCAAGATGGCAACTGGATACACTGTTCCTTTGGGAGGAATCTTCACTACAGTGCAGCAGGTGATTTAAAAAAGTTGATTTAAAGGACTTGATTTAAAGGCCTGGGAATGATGTACAAATTGCTAAAGTCATACGCATTGGTGACTGGATGTTCTGCTCACCCCTCTCACTTCCGGGTTTGTGTGAGAAAATCTGTATCAAACTAGCTTACTGGTCTCAAGATAAAAAATCCCACATTCTCTCTATCAGTGCTCATTTTTGAGGCTCAGTACTCCAAAGTGCCTTGTAGGATAAAACATTATCCCTATTTCATATCCAGAAGTGAATTTTACAGCCCAATCCTGAACTGCCCTACTGTCCAGGAGCGCAACAGTAGCCAGGTGGCTACTGCTGCATCCCAAGACAGCCAGGCAGCCACAGAAGCCTCTGCAGGGAAAGGGGACATTCGTGGTGAGAGTCACCGCTGGTCCTGCCTCTGCTCCACCCCTCCCCCCACCCAGGAACACCCTCCCACCCTGACCCAAAAGGCTGCATTGCCAGTAAGCGGCAAACTCACAGCTTGCCTGCAACTGTGCTTACCACCAGCATTAGAAGCGCTTTATGGTGCCATGCACGACAGTTGCCCAGGTGGTATGAGAATACTGCCCATGGTAACAGGCTTAGGATTGGGCCCTTTAAGACTTCATTTTTCCATTTCAAAGCCACAGATTCTGTTTTCCTACTGTGCCAGAGAACAGAAGGCTGATGTTTCTTCAGTTTACAATGACTACCCAATATAGGATATTTCATACATAGATCTAAGTTTAATATCAACTTGTCATATTACAATGTAAACGTGACCTGTTGCCAATGTGACTTTAGTTCAATATAAACAATAGTTCATCATGAAAACCTGCTACTGACTCTTGGAATCCTGAATAGAGACATTTGTAATTGGGCTCGTTCACCATGTCTTACGGGTCAAAAGACACTTGCTATACATTTTATCACCTAATAAGCAAACCACTGCATAATGTGAAAAACTGACTTGTGAGATATGGTGGTGGTGTGGGATGCATCTATAAGAAATGGCTGATAAGGCTGCATTTTCTTATGCTTCAGAAGAAGTTCTCTGAATAAAGCCGACCTAGCTTTATTTATGACTTCCAGAGCCTCTGTCTCTCTGTCTGCCAGCACATTTGATCTTTTAAAAGGAGGAAATACAGCACTGTGTCAGCAACCCTACACCTTAGACTGCAATCAAATGAGCCTTTTCTTGATAGGCTCCCTCAAGATCTATCAGAAGCAATCTTTGCAGAACAGTCCTTAATGTCTAAGATGATAAGCACAAGGGCTCAATTCTGCCTGTGAATCACCCCTCATCTGACCTTGGAAACCCATTCCCATAATCTCAGATGAGTAGGGTAGGTTTTGGTCATTCAAGAGTATGTGTGCTTTACATGTGACAGTGTTTAGTTCTTATGTGGAAAACAAATTCCAGGGCTCAGCCCAGGCTCAAATTAATCTCAGGGCTCAATCCTATCCAATTTTAAAGTGTCAATGCAGTCCTGAAGCAAGAGAACAAATGTTCTCTTACCTTGAGGAGGCCTCTGTGAACACCTCCCCCCAGGATGCTGGGCACACCCTGTTGGCACAGCTGTGTGGTACTGGAAAGTTAGAGGCCCAGTCCTTCTTGGACAATGACAGTGATGCACAAACGCATCACTGACAGCAGCAAAGATTCTCACTTTATTTAAAGATGGGCATTGGTGGGGCTGTTCAACTAAGGCCCATTTTCTTCTCATTCTAGTTCAGCAAAGACCTGTCACTGCTGGGCCTACCGTGTTACCATGGTAACTGAGAAGTCCGCAACAGCTTGGCACCAGCTTCTTAGGCTAAATTGACAGGAAATTTTTTAACCATGGCTGTAATTGAATCTTTGAAAGAGACAAAACTGACAGAGCACACAGCTGCAGGATTGCTCCTCAATAGGAGCAGTGGGAGAGGGAAATTGAACCCTGAAGGAAAAGGGTCATACGACAAAGTTCTAAGACAGCCATTTTCAACCACTGTGCCACAGCACGTTGGTGTGCTGCAAATGGTCTCCAGATGTGCCGTGTGAATTTGGGGAAGGGTCATTTATTAGTAGTGTCATTGGGAGGTGAGCCCCCCTCTGGCAGCACAGTGTGCCTTTTCAATTCTCAAAAAGCTGATGACAGTGTGCCTTGACAATTTTAGCACCTTGTGCCATAAGATGGAAAAGGTTGCAGATCTCTCTTCTGAGGTAAAGAGGCTATTATGAACATGTAATGCCAAAGTAGAACCACCGGGAGTAGAGCATGCACTGGAAAGTCTGCATCAGGGTTAGAGCTTGGGATATATTGGGTGTAATAAAACAGAATTAAATGGGGAGAAAAGCTCAGAGCCCCAGATCAGAGAGAGAGAGAGAGAGAGAGAGAGAGAGAGAGAGAGAGAGAGAGAGAGAGAGA
>JAJKFI010000014.1:22127785-22194582 GCA_029204185.1 Lerista edwardsae
GTGTGTGTGTGTGTGTGTGTGTGTGTGTGTGTGTGTGTGTGTGTGTGCTGTAACAGGGCAATAGATGGGGAAAAATGATGCATTAGCTGAGCTACAGAGGCCTTATTTGTAAAGGGGGGGGAGGAGAACCATGCCTGCCACCTGCCCATCCACTAGGGCAGGGGTAGGCAACCTTAAACACTTCAAGAGCCATTTGGACCCGTTTTCTGGAGAAAAGAAAACCTCGGGAGCCACAAAACCCTTTTGACATCTAAAATGAAGATAACACTGCATATATACAGTAGTTTTTTTTACCTTTATGCTATGTATAAAAAAACTGTAGTGTGTTGCATTTTTGAAATGAATGAACTGCTACAGAGAAAACAAGCTTGTATGGGCAGCAGGGCAGACCCCAGAGCCGAGCGAGCAGCTGCCCTTGCAACTGCTGCCACTATGGGGTGTTTTTTTTTTTTCCCCACAACGGTGGAGGATTTTTTATTTTTAGGTTTGCAAAAGGGGGATTCTAGGCTCGGGCACAGGAACTTTTGCAACTTTCATGCCATCAATGCAAACAATCCCTCCACGTTGCAGAAAGAGGGACCGGGCAAGAGATCCTGGAAAACGGGCGACACACACACACACACACACACACACATAACTGCGAGACCCGGCACTTTCCGTGCTTGTAAGCGGGAGCTGCCCCAACACCTGCAAAACCAGGGGCAACTTTGCAACCCGACTGAGAGCGAGCCAGAAAGTTTTCCCCACCGGCTCTCTGCTGCACGCCGCTGCCCCCCGCCATGCTCCATCCCAGCTCTGCGTGCAAAGTAATGCAAACACATGGAACAGTCAACCCAAAAAGCCACGCACCCTTCCAGCCGGCGGATCAGCTCTGGAGCTTCGCGGGTTGCCTTCTGCACAAGGCTATCCACGGACCGAACGGGAGCCCAGCCACCGCCGCCAGCTCACTCTCCCCGCTTCCTTGAGCAGCGTGCAGTGCGGGACTGGTGCCGAGCGGAGAGGCGCTCTCGGTAGCAGCTCCCGGCTCGAGGGGGCTCGGAGGGAAGGGGAGAAAAGGGGGCAATTCCCAACCTGCAGCCCTGAGCACAGTGCAGCCTACCGGGAGGGAGAGCGAGCCCGCGATCGCAGCCAATGCTGGGAGCCTCCTTTGCTACTTTCACCCGGACTCCGGAGCCGCAGCAGATGGCTAAAAGAGCCACATGCGGCTCCAAAATCATAGGTTGCTGACCCCAGCACTAGGGGCTTCCATTTAGTGTGGCAGAAGCTTTCCTAAAGAGTTTTGGAGGGGGCCCAAAATATTTGAAAGCCTAGGGGCCCAGCACTGGTTAATACGGCCCTGACTACATTTGCCATAGAAGATGTCCACTTTTTTGCTACTTGTGTTAAGGAGGCAGGGTGTTGCCTTGTACTATTGGGATCAAGAAGAAGGATCACAGGCTCATATGAGTTGTGAATTTTTTAACAGGGTGTGTCCTTAAGCATTTGCATTTCAAGGCAACAAGGCACACATCCTCTGCCACCAGCCTGGGACCACAACTAAGAGTATTCCTCTAAAAAGGAATAAACGGACTCTTAACTTTTAACTCCACAGGCAAAACTAGCCCCAACTACAGGGACCTATCCCAAAGCTATGAAGCTAAACTTTAAACTGATAGAGTGCCCAAGCAGCAAAACTGAGGGAGCAATCCTAAGCAGTGCTGGAATGGCAAGACCGACTGGCCAGCGCCATATCCAGCACTGCTTAGGAGAGGCTGGAGCCTCCCTACGGCAAGGGAACATTTGCTCCCTTACCGTAGGGGAGGCTCCAGCCTCCCCTATGCACTCCTCGGATCTGTGCCTGCTAAGCCTGAATTGGGGCCGAGCGGCCTCCCAAACGCGTCTAGGATTCAGCAGTATGGCCGATTCAGCAGTATGGACCCACCCATGTCCCGCTCACCTCCCGCACTCCTCCCGCCAATCCCCGAGGCGCCCTATCAGGGCGCCTCCCTTGCACCAGCCAGCTTTGGCCGACACAAGGGAGGCACTGCACGGGCGCAACAGGATCAGCACAGCCTGCAGCACCGGTCCCATTGCCTTAGTGCCATCGCGGGGATGCCAGTCGGCCAACGCTGCACGGTCCATAGGATTGCGCTGCCCATTTAGTCTGGTTCCAAGTAATATATATATATATAAACGGACGTGGGTATGTGGGTGTGTATGTATGTATGTGGGTGTGTATGTATGTTATGCATAGGCTCCTCAGCGGCTGGCCCAATCCGCACGCAACTTGGCAGGAATACACCTTGCAGCCTGGTGAAGAACACTGCGGGGGTCAGACCCCCCTACAGCCCCCGGGGGGGACGGACAGCGAGGGGATTGTATTGGAGTGAAATTGTGCTGCCACCCTGTGGTCACAAAGGATTCTGCAGGTCATGAGCTTGGATTGCACTCACTGAGCTGATACACAGGAAGAGTACTCAAAAACGAAAGTGAAACGTCTTCCCACTGCCTCACTTGCCCAGCATGATCCAGAGAGTTCCAGCACCCAGTCGGATCGTAGCTGGACCTATTTCCAGAGAGCTTACTGGCCACCTCTTCCTGTTTCTCATACTTCAGTGCTATCCTACCACAGGACCTGCAGACATTGTTCAGTGAGTGTGACCGTTTCATTTCGCTCTTTTGCTTGATTGTGTCCCTGTATTCATTCCTTCTCCTAATAGAGGCTTGGGATAATTTGTCCCCCCGGGCAACGCCAGGTCACAAAAAGCTAGTCACAAATAAAGCTTATAGATTATAATTTATTGAGGAAAATAAGCAGTTATATATCTAGGAAAGGCTTTAAAAGAACTAACAGAGACTTAATTGAGATACACATTAAAATAAGAAACAATTATATGCCTAACACTAGGCCCTAGTACCTGCAAGGCAGTTAGCCTTGCTGGTTCATCTTCTCAGTCCAATGCAGGCAGCAGGTCCATGCTGGGCATCTTAGACAGGCTTGGAGAAGGTGATCTGAAAGTCTAGAGATCTGATAATCTTCTTTGATGGACTCTGAAGGTCTGATGATGGTCTTTAATGATGGTCTGAGGGTGTCTTGAAGACCTGATGATGTGTGATGATTGTACCCCCAAACTGGGTATCTTTATACCTCCTCTAGTCCAATTAATCAACTTATCAGGATAAAGGTCCTGATGGAGTGATGGAATGTTCGGAGGTCACAGAATGGTCAGAAAAGGTTATGTACACACAACACTGAACTAAGTGATGGGTCTCAGCTGTGCGGAATCTTCTTGATTGCAGCACCAGCTGGATGGAACCTTCCTGATTGCAAGCTGACGGTGCAGTGTCCCGGACCCCAGCTATGACCTCACACCTGTCTGCAGGAAACAAGGCAGATAGGAAATAACACCCTAAGTGAGCTGATTACCACCAGCTGGTACTTTAGCAGCTTCAGCTGTTTCTCACAAAATGGAGGTATTTTGACAAAATGGAGTCAGACCATGACCTAGCCTTATTTTGCTCTTTACAGGGGGTCTCTGCTTTTTGCCTGTAGCATTGTGGTCTGTATAGCTGATATATGCATGACTCTAACTTTGAGAAAGGCGATTGGTTAAATGATCTGTTCATTTTTTTGTGCTTTATCATCCTAGGAATCTTTGAATTGGCTAAAGCAATGTTCATCTCCTCTCTTTTTCTTTTGTCAATCTTTGATGGATGGTTTTACTTATGTTCTGACTTTGATTCATAGCTGGAGACTATGAAATAATCCTTCCCCAAGCTGGACTCACTAGTGAAGGAGAATGGAGGGTGCCATCCTTTCTAGCACGCTGTGTAACTTGTTCACAGGAGTGAGGTGGAATTATTTGCTCTGCAAAAACCTCTCTCTATTGACTAGTTAGTGGGAGTAGTGTGGCTCTCTAATTTGAATATAATACGGTATTTTGAGAGGTTGTATATAAAGATCTTCATCTCATCTGAACCAGTTATTCAATAAGATCCATGTCAAGTTAATTGTGGACTCTGATAGGGTTTAGAGACTGTAAATGTTATGACACTTCATTTTCATTAGGATATATTAGTATATTAAGTTTTTTGTACGTGCTAGATCTTTCATACATTATACTGTCACTTCTTTATAAATGATGCTAGTTAGAAGTACATTAGCTATCAATACATAATCGTTATATATAAAACTTTCAGTTATACTGTATATACATTGCTGAACATTGCAGCTTTGTATTTTGACAGTGATCTTGGAAGTTTTTGAGGGGGCTGCAAGAACCTCTAGCAATGCTTTTGCTTCCTGCTTATGGTAAACATTATTATGAAGATTGCATAGGCTAACAGCCCAATTCTGTGCTGGAGCAGGCAGGCTAGCAGGCCTGCACTATATCCTAACGGAGGCTGGGAGGCAGCTGGTCACTTCAGGGCAAGAGGATATCTTCCCCTCTGGGGCAATCTGGGGCTGCTCAGATCTTCACCAATTAAACAGCTGGCGCAAGCCCAAGCAGCCAGGAGCGGCCCACTTTGGGGACACAATAGTGCCTAATGGCCATGTCCTATTTCCTCCCACCTTCTCGGGCTGGCCCACCAATGGATTTGCCCTCCCTCCGCCCCATTGTACCTCCCACTCACCTCCGGCATGCCCTTAGCACAGGCCCGTGGCTGACAGAATTCACCCGGCGCTTGGACAGTGCATTAATGGGTGGTGCAGTGTCTGTAGCCGGCACTGCTGCCTGCGCCGGCCCAGCACCCAAATCCATGGCTCAGATGTGCTTTAGGCACGTTTGCTACAATGCTGGGCCAGCATAAGAGCACTGCACTGGTGCAATGCCAGGTTAGGATTGTGCTCTAAGTATACCAGTAGAAAACTACAGGCTTACTGGACTGATTGTGTAGCCTTGGACAAGTCACTTTCCCGCACCTTTAATTTCCCATCTTGCAATTTACCTTGTGGGTACAGTCTGGAACCTAGTTACAGCAGCAGATCATTTAGTAGTGTGGACTTTCCATTCAAAGAAAGATTAAGCTTTAACATCCATTATGTGTTTAGTTCTCAGTACTAAGTTCTGAAGTAAGAAAGTTCTGAAATTGTTTTACAAGGTTGTGAAGAGAAATAGGAATTCATAATATTCATCTGAGATTATTGAAAATGGTATTGTTTCTCTCAAACTTTATACCTATTCAAAACTACCTCTAAATAACCTTTACCCACTTTGCGATCAGAGTGATTGAAGGGTTGTTTTTTAAAAATCCTTTTCATTGTATTTATGGAGATAGTTCAAATGAGAATTCTAATCTACATTAGTGATTATAACTACTGAGCTGTGTGTGTGAATTTGTTGGAACTAATTAACATGAATTACAGAAGTATCAGGGCTGGCCCTCCTGACTGATCTCCTGGCACCTGAGCATGCCAGATGCTGTGGGCAGCCACGGCTCACAGTTTGGGAACCACTGCTCTAACCAACCTCCATATCTGGATTAGAAGAGCCCCCCAAAAAACCAAGAGGTGGGAGGAGGAGGATCAGTGAAGGCAACTGGGAGGATAGAAGTGAGTGTCCCCTGCCAGTCTTCTGCCTGAAGTGACTGCTTCAGTTGGCCTCATAGATGCGCAGGGCCTGAGTAATCTTGTTTATAGGACAAACAGCCTTTCTACATTGTTCATGCATATTCTCTCTCTCTCTCTCTCTCTCTCTCTCTCACACACACACACACACACACACACACACACACACCTCTACTGACCTCTTGTTTATCTCTATCTTCCTCTATCTGATACATTCATTACCTGATGCATGTTATCCAATTTCAAAGTGAAACTTTGCAAACAGGCTGCAATTTCATTCTGGTACAGATTAAAATGTAATCACAAATGATGGACCGTGAAATCAATCAATCA
The DNA here is from genome assembly GCA_029204185.1 of Lerista edwardsae. NCBI lineage: Eukaryota > Metazoa > Chordata > Lepidosauria > Squamata > Scincidae > Lerista > Lerista edwardsae. Next base: position 22,133,667 of record JAJKFI010000014.1, read on the forward strand.
ATCAGTCAGTCAGTCAATCAATCAATCAATCAATCAATCAACCAACAGTATTTATATATCCCTTTTCAACACAAAGTTCAGAAAGCAGTTTACAGGTAAATAATAATAAAAAAGTTAAATGGCTCCCTGTCCCAAAAGGGCTCACAATCTTAAAAATGCAGAACACCTCCAGCAACAGCCACTAGAAAAGACACTGCGCAGGGGTGAATAGGGACAATTACTCTTCCCCTGCTAAATATAAGAGGAACACCATTTGAAAAGTGTCTCTTGCCCAGTTAGCAGGGGTACTCTGATGGGGAAGTGTTTCACTGATCTAATATGCCTTAGCATCTTGCATCTATTGAGCAGTTTTAGGGTTTGTAAGCTGATTATACCGGGGTGTCAAACTTGTTTCATACAGCCAAATAGCTTTCAAGGTGCTTGCTGAGAGCCGGAAATGACATCATGAAGCTGGTGACGACCAGAAATAAGCACTTTTTCTCATTTAGGAACTAATTAGCTGCAAATGATAGAAGAGGAAATATACATAGTTTCAAGATATGGGAGAGCCCAATTATCAGACAGGCCATCCTTTCAGCAGCAATGCTTATGTGAGCCTGCAGCTTAGCAACTGAGGGCTGCTCTGCAAAGTGATTCTTTAGCCCACAAGACCTTCCCTAAACTGAATCCTGGGACTCCTGAGACTAGCAGCCATGTTATCCTGCATGCATCCTTCTTGGTTTTGTTGAGGCTTTCATTGGTTCCCAAGCCAGTTGAGCTGGATCCCTATTTCTTTTCTGTACCAGGAAGCTATAGCCCCTGAGTCCTAATGAGATGTTACTAGTCATTCGCCCATGGCTCACACTTGGTGACTGCACTCCCTGAACTCTTTTTCTGTCCCCCTCTCCTCTCCTATTGCTGAGCTTGTCCTTTTTGCCACCTTGTACAGTACCACATTCATCTGTTGCTCCAACAAAAGCACTGTATTGTGCTGCCACCTACCGTCATGTAATGGTAAGGCTGACTCTAATTCTGCATTTCTCTTCATCATGTCTGTCCCAAAATTCTGTGATTTAAAAGAGGCAGCTTCCTTCTGTGTATGGCAAAGCCAGGATGCTTAATGGATGAGGGAGAGTTATAAAGTTTAACAAGACAATGGCCTTTTGGGGTTCATTTGGTTTGCTTTAAAAGCAAATGCGCAATCCAGACAAGATAGAACAATCTGATTTAATTTTTAAATCACTTTCCATATTAAAGATTGAAGAAATCAGATCTGTCTCTGAAGAATACTTATTAGGTATAATAAAATTAACTGGTTAAAATCTCCTTCCCTAAACTTTTTATTGAGGGGAAATGTAAAGACACTATCTCACAGTCTAAGAAAGCTGAATATTGGGTTCCAAGAAGATATCTGATGAAACATGCATTTTGAGATATTTCTGCGCTATGTCAGGGGCTGAGACTGAACTCAGAAAGCTCTAAGCCAAATAAATCAGATGATGATGTGCTCTCTTTTCCCTGTGACTGAGAAGATATTGCTGGTGGAAGGGATCTTCCTCTGGTAAGTCACAATGGGGATGTTATCAGGGCAAGAAAAAACCTTATTTCTTGTTAAAATGGAGGTGTGTGTGTATTTCTCCTGTCCCTTCTGCTCCTGTTGGTCATACCCTGTAGGATGCCTTCCTGCCTTCTCCCCATGATACATTCATTCATCCTTCTCTTTCTTTCCCACAGTCCATCGTCAGACATCTCATCATATCCATCACCCTCTCTCCACCCATCTGCCTCCCCCTCACAAGTCCCAGAAGAGGCTTCCCAGCTCTGACAGGAAGAAGAAGAAAAAGAAAAAGCCAAAGAAGACCTCTGTCCCTCCCTCCAATGTCACCCCCACGATCCAGGAGGTGGAAGAAGAGGAAGAGGAAGAAGAGGATGAGGAGGAAGCAGAATCTGAAGGAGAGGAAGGTCTAGAGAAAGAGGCCTCTGCAGAATCTGATCTTGAAACCTTGGCACAAGGGGAGTCCCATTGCAAACTAAAGGCGGGGCTGGCAGAAGGAAGCGTTGAGGTGAGAGGCTTTTTACCTACATTGCAACAAAGGCCATGAGCTTGGGTACATATAAATAAGAATTAGAAACAGTGGAAACAAGTTGAAGGGACAATATTCAGTGGGTCAGGAGGCAATATAGGCTTAGTGTGCCTGTGCATGCTATTCCTGTTAAAGAGTAAAATAGGATTATATGTCCCCCTATAGTGCAAAACATTTGGCTAGTATGTAGCAGTTGGAAAATGTTGGGTGTATGCTAATTTTTCCAAACAACCATGGCTCATAGTGTTCCTTGTTTTTGTTAACCATATCCATGGCAATGACAGCAGCATTTCCCAGATCTTCTCAGAGCTATTTGTTTGACTCTTTGCTTTGCTTCTCTGCAGTTCACTATTGGGAGTGATGAGGAGGAGGAGGAAGTTTGTGGCAGTCCATGCACTTTAACACTTCATGTGGCAGAGGAATGCGGTCACCTCTCTCCACTCCCATGTCTCTCTGATCTGCTGCCAGAGAAGAGACCTCCCTCTCCCAGGAGGTAAAATGGTTGATCTTTTTCATGATCTTGCTTTAGGTGTCCTTGCCTTTTTCCATGCCCTTGTAGAGAAAGCAAGTTGGTTTGCATGTACCAAGTTCAAGCCAAATATATTTTTCTGGGGAAATCAGCATAGGTCAGAGGCTTGGATAGTGCCCAAACTGGCTGACTCCTGAAGCTACTCTAAAGAGGTTCCATCCTTTAAGTGAGAAAACAGCTGTTTCTCCTAAAACTGTTTGGAACCCCTCACTTAGTGCCAGAATAACTGAGAATAGAAGGAGAAATCAAAGCATCTGCAGCTTATCAATCTTTTTCCTCTTCTCCAAACAAGGCAGTACATGCTTCCCTGCTAGGTGTAGGTTCTCTCTTGCCGTTGCCGTTGCCCCCATGTGTTAACATTGCACTCTCTGTCACTTGTCTCCACAGCATCCCTGGGTGCGGGGATCATATATCTCGGGGATGGGAGAAACGGAAACCTTGGAGTCAGGTGCCAAGTGGGCAGCGGGCAAACTATGACCTGAAGGAGAGGGTGTGTATTGGCAGCATGACCGCCATGGAGAGTGCCACCTACCAGCGAATTCCCACAGATGAAGCCGAGGCTCAAATGCTGGCTACTGCTGACCTTGATGACATGAAAAGTGAGATTCAGATTGGGCCCCTGCCTGTATTCCTGGTAATGGTGGTGATGTCTGTCATGAGTCTCCTCCAATGCAGCACTCTAAATGAGAGGTTCATAAAAGCATAAAAATGACTATGTTGTGCCTGAACAATACTTTTGAACTGAAAGTGAGCAACTGGATCAGCCATTTTCAACCACTGTACTGTGGCACATTGGTATGCCCTGAGCGATCCTCAGGTGTGCTACAGGAATTTGGGGAAAGGTCATTTATTAGTAGGGACAATGGGGATGTGAGCCCCCCATTGGCAGTGTGGTGTGCCTTGACAATTTTAGTACCTTCTCAGTGTGCCATGAGATGAAAAAGGTTGAAAATCGCTGAGCTAGATAGTTTAATTGCTTTTGCAAGAAGAACATGAAGAAGGTATATATATTCTGTTAATTCTCCATATGTTTCATATTTAGAGGGATAGTGATTCTAAAAATAGAAGTTACAATTTTGGCTGTCATAGTACATCTGTACTGTCATCTGTAGACCTGTCCTTGCATTTTGTCATAAATAGATCAATTTATGATGTCTATTATATTTATAATCCTCTGTCAATGGCTTCCATAGACTAAATTCAAGATATGAAGAACTAGTTTCTTTTGTTTATCTTACACCTATTTATCTACTTTGGTCAATAACTCTGAGGTTTTACAAAAGGAAACTTATCACCCAATCTCATGCAAGTTTATTCAGAAATAAGCCCAACTGAAGTCAAGGGCTCAAATTCTATGTAAATATGCATAGGATTATAGAAAATAAAATTTCCCTGTATTCTCTGTCCACATTAGTCATGATTCCATAAACCTGTACATATGCCTTCTCTGGCAATCTTTTTCTGTTATAGTAACCATGCCTAAAAATGCAAAGCAGTGTCCCAAACCCCAAATGGCCCTTCTGCTCACTGAATTTGCGAGAAAATGCGATCCTATGTGTCCTTTCCTGAAAGTAAGCCCCATTGAAGACAATGGGATTTACTCCTGAGTAGACAAGCATGGGACATGGTGGTGCTGCGGATTAAACCACTGCTGCTGGGCTTTCTGACCGGAAGGTTGGGAGTTCGAGACCATGCGACAGAGTGAGCTCCTGTTGCTTGTCCCAGCTCCTGCCAACCTAGCAGTTCGAAAGCACGTAAAAATGCAGGTAGATAAATAGGTACCACTTTGATGAGAAGGTAATGGCGTTCCGTGTGCTATGGCGTATAGTCATGCTGGCCACATGACCACAGAAGCTTGTCCTCAGATAAACGCCAGCTCTGCAGGCTTAGAAACAGAGATGAGCACCACCCCCTATAGTCAGTCATGACTAGACCATTCGGTCGTGGGCAGTGACGTCATTCACTGGCGCCAGCAACCGGAACGCTGCTGGCGCCAGGATCCGGAACGCCACAGGGACGGACGGGTGAGCTGTAGCTCCCTGCCCCCCCTTGCGGCGCCCGGCAATGCCTCCCTGCGCCCGGAAGAGCTCTCTTACAGAGCTATCCAGACGCAGGGGCAGGCGGGAGGGCAAAAACAGCGCGCGGAGTCTGCCGCGCACTACTGCTCCGTTCCTGCTCTCCCTGGAACTACCGGAACGGGGTAGCGCCCCGTTCTGGTAGGATGATGCCTCTGGTCATGGGGAAACCTTTACCTTTACCTTTAGACAAGCATAGGCTTATACTCTAAGCCAGTTTGCTGGTATCAGAAAACAGCCACATTAAGCATCCAACAGTTGCTGGATGTGAGCTACATCCAGTTCTGTTTCCATTTCCCAGGTAGCAACAAGCATACATTGAACCCTGGCTCCTTCAGGATCTGTTAAAGATATTATAGTAGTGTTGCTGTATATCACTACAGAACCTCAGTTTCAATCCTCTGAGCTTAATCTATAGTAAAACAGGCAGAGCAGGAAATTTGCTTGGGGAGGGGGAATGAATAAGACAGAGATAAGTGATAAGGGCTGTATAGAATGCAAGCATCTTGTTGTCTCATGCCTCCCTGGGGCACCTGGTGGGCCACTGTGAGATACAGGAAGCTGGACTAGATGGGCCTTTGGCCTGATCCAGCAGGGCTCTTCTTATGTTCTTATGTTCTAGAACTACAAGCCTCAGAAATAAATTTTCATTTGTATTTGAATATTAACTCATGGGTAGAAGTTTTTGAAAACAGTGTCATTTTACTCAGAAGTAAGCTCACTGTGTTCGGTAAGCCTTAGGCTGTAAACCTATCTTACTCACAAACTTCTAGTCATAGGATGCTCTTGATTGTAAGACTTGAATTGTTCTGTAAAGCCTGCAATGGTGAAAAATTTTGTTTTTCTTCTGTGATATATATACTAACAGCATACTATACTTCTATACTAACAGCATTAGTATAGCAACAGCATTAGTATTACTTCTATACTAACAGCATTCACCACGGTTTGCAAACCTACTTCAAACCATGGTTTTAGTCTCTGGTTTATGAGAGAAACAGTTTGTGTCTGTGCACATGTAATGTAAAACAATAGTTAACCTTGAAGGAAGGAGAGAGATTACTCCAGAGATAGGATAAGGGGAGAGGAAGTGTGGATTCCAGACTGGGAAATCTTAGTTTGCAGGGTGCCAGTGCTGAATTTGCAAACAATCCTCATCCATGAAAAAGAAGCAGTGGTCACCAAGAGCCAAAAGAGGAAAATTGTTTTCAAGCTTGGATTTCTGCAGAATATGCTGTCCCTACCAGAGTGAAGTAGGCAGTGGCCACAAAAATCAAGTAATGTCTGCTATGTCCTTCTCCCAGAATAATTGCCAGCAATTCCTGAGTTATTTTCTTTAAGAGAACCTTAAAGAAGCTCCACCATAATCAGTAAGGATCTGAGAGTATGTTCAATGACTAGATCAGAATTTGATATTCATTTTTCAGCTCAGTTCAAACCTACACCCTCGGTTCCCATAATGCAACATCATACTGAGAATCTACTCCACTGAGCATTCCTACTTTGTTAGAAAGTCCTCAGATACTTTTACCTTGTTTCTAGATCTGGTCAGTGACCTTTAGTACAGGTGTGGTCTTCTGTTTTCCCAGGACTCAGTTTAGTTTTATTCCCTGTATGTGATCTGACATCATTCATCCATAATGAACTGGATAGAGCTATATTCTGAGATAGGCGATCAGACCCTGTTTCTTCCCTGCTTTGTCTCCAGGATTTTCCTTGCCTTTACTTCCTGACCCTCTTGGCTCAGGGTTATCAGTTACCCTTTGTGTTCAGAGAGAACTATGCATTTTATCTCCTGGAAGGAATGGCTGCACTAGGTCCAGATTTTACTCAAGGATGCATTGTAATTGCAGTTGTTGAGAAGTGTCAGTGTTCCTGGATTTTAATTTTATGCATATGAAAATGTATGGGTTGGGCTGCCCCCCACCCCGTTCCCATCATGCTGGCTCTCTCTATGTAAAAGCACTGAAGAGACGTCATGGAAAAGCCAGCAGTGGGCCTCAGGACATAGAGAAGTCAATAGCTGCTTTCCAGGCTTCAGTGGGTGGAGACACCAAAGGCGTTTGAGGGGGCACAGCAAGCTATACCATATGAGAAGCAGCTATTTCTGCAGCACATGTATTGGATCTCCTCCAGAGAACTCTCTGTTGAGCTGTGGCAGTGTGCAAGGATACATATATGCACCCTTGAACTTCAAGTGAGATGGGGCAGTCTCTACACTAGTCTCTTCCCTAGACGTCATATGCTGCCATTTTCTCTCAAATCTTATCTAAAGGATTTCTTAGTACTGGACCTGGCACTTCATTGGATTGTTTGCTACCTGAACAAAGAGAAGAGGTGCCTGCTCCCCAAGTCCTGCTTTCTGCCAATGCTGTGATTGTCATGTACCCTCCTTGACCTCTGACCTTCCAAAAGGCATAGCAATGGCTGTTCCTGACAGAGAGAAGGCAATGAAGGAGATGGGGGCAGGAGACAACTCAGAAGTGGGGATAGCCATGCGGGTCCATAATTCATTTTTCTATGAGGATTTTGAGGAGTTTGCTCTCAACTTTGAAGACTATGATCTATGGGAGGCCATCCAGAACCACTTGGGTTATCCCAGCTTGGAACCAAACTGTAAGTACCTAGTGGTGTGATGAGATCTGTATGTGCACATATGCACATTCTCACACACTCCCATTTCCCATTTTGCTAAGGCTGTATATTGAACGGCCAGACACAAAAAAGGACAAAACTTCTATAACTTTTTGTAGTTGTACAGACGATGTCTCATCTACAGTACAACCTAATTTATATCTCCCATACATGTAGCCTGTGAACATAGATTTTTTTATGTGTTGTTCTGTTATGGACTGTCCTTAAGAATCTGGTGGGATTGGAGTTACTTAGCTGCAGCCTATATTCATTCAGACACACTCATACAAATTATTGAAAAAATAATTTGAGTTTGGGTTTATAATAATCTTTTCTAAAAAAAACAGGCTTTCAGCTACAGGTTACACACAAGCATACAGTACATGAATTCAACTGAATAGTCAATTCATGCACTGTACTCAATGCATTGAATATCAATTCTTGCACGTGTGCACATGCACGATATAAAGTAAGAAATACACTCAGATTCATGGACTGTGATCAGACATACTTTTCTTGGATATCATCTGGGAGTTTGTTTCTACTATCAGTGTTTGGCAGAGCCCCATAGGATACTTGCCAAGCTTGTCCTACACGCCTATACACACTTACCTGTGAGTAAGCCCCACTAAACACACTTTTGAGTAAATAGCACAGGTTGGTACACTAAGGCTGAGATGCAGGGGAGCCGGTAGTGCTCTTTTTTCCAAAGACTGTTTACTTTGGAGCCCATAGTCTCTTCTTTAGTTGTCTATCATAAATAGCGAGAGAAGCCAGCGAGCAGTTTATTTGTGCTGATCATTGGAAATGCATGAGGAACATTATCCATGTTGCTCGCTGGGGTGATGGCTAATCTTCAGCACATCAAACTCACATGATACATGATTGCTGTTAGCCCTACTGGGGGAAAACAAACAGATTTTTCTTATTTTCTCCCAGAAGAGCTAAAGACAGATTTGTAGGGGAGGGGGATTTAGATGAGGAAAGCAGTGCTGGGAAAGAAATTAAATTCTCTGCAATAATTAAGCTGCAATCAAAATTGGACTACTCAGTGCCTGTTTTAAAGGGGTTTTTGTTTTGTTTTTAAGTTGGGAGATTTGATCACAGATCTCTTTCATCACATCTGTTTTGGACTTCAGTTACCAAACTCAGGCCTCTTTCTGCAGAATGGGGTTAGCAGCTCTACACCCACCCTTGCCTCCAAAAGAATATTTTAGGGGGATAGACTAAACGTCTAAAAGGGGCCACTGAAATATATGAATAAAAGGTAGTCATTGGGAGTGGCTGATATCACTCTATGAGCGCATAGTCCCCTACCTCTTGCAGTCACATGTATTATAGCTTACTTGCTTGTGAGTCATACCTAGGCATCTCAAACAGATTCTCACACTTTGATGTTGTTGTTTTTACTACCAGGCAGCCGTACAACAATTCGCCTGTAGAAGTGATGAGCTTCATACACAAATGCATCCTACAACTGCAACTCTAACAGCTTGAGTGCATTAGTATTGATGAGCACTTATTAGATTTGTCACTCCTGTGCAGCTGAAAGTGGGATATGGCAGAGTCCGGCTGTCAGCAAGCCTCACATCAGAGTCACAGCCAGTGGGGGAAAAAACCCTCTGGCTCAGTATAGATTTAATTTATATTTAATTTAGTGACCCAGATTTCCAAGGAGTAAGGCTCTAACATAGGATCTGAAATATTCCTTCCAGAGGATGATATATTAAAAAGGGGGAGAGACTCCACGTTTGGAATTGGGTGTTTACTATTGCATTTCATCCCCAAGGTGAAGTAAAAGTAAGTGAAGAACAGATAGAAGACATATAATAGCTGCGCTATCCTGAGAACACCTGAACAGTATTAAGCAATATATTGGTTCTATATTCCTCACACTTTAATGCTACCTTCAGGCCATTCTACTGCTTGGCCTGGAGAAAGCAAAATTCCTGTGTTTCCTGTTAAACCACCCATTTGATCACACACACACCCCTCACTGTTTTCTCAGGAGATCCCTCTGCTCTGGGGCCAGAGAATACCTCCTTTTTCCATTGCGGCACTGTTGCATTTGAAGCTTCTATATAGAATCTCTTGTATTAGAAGGGGCATTGGTAGAAGGAACCTCAATGTTTACTTTTTAAGCCTAACCTTGCTACATTGATGCCCTTGGGGGTTTATTTCCTGATGTACAGGAACAAAACAAAAGCTTACCCAGAAGAAAAGCTTACCCAGTAAGGGCTCTCCCATTTTTTCCTGTCTTGTGTATCCAAAACACTTCCATTGTACAAATTCTCTGATCACCAATTGAGCTATGGAATAAGTGGCACAATGCAAATAGCACTCCTATTTATGTGGATAGCTGCTTCTCCACAGGGGGTTGGATACTTTTCTTACCACCCTGCAAGCCATGCTGATAAGAGGAGTTGCATCATTATGGCATGGCATGGCATGGCAATTAGAAGTCAAAATGTTTGCTTTGAGGTTAAGGGTGTACATCTATGTTACAATGAGCTCCTTTTCTTGGATTCTTGGCAAGCTGTAAAGCTTTGAAAGCCACTATATTTCCCAACAATCACTGATAAAGATCAATTTTTTGCACAATGCTCTCCATTTTCCCCCCAGGAGTTGAGACTCTATATATGGTGTATATCATACTCCTCAGTTCTCACATGTGGCTCTCTTCTGATAGGGATATTTTGTCAAAGCACCTGCACCTATTCAGGAGAAGTGCTGGAGGAAAAAATGTGCCAGCTTCTCTTTGCAAACTTTGTTGCAAACTGCTCCATAATCACTCAGAATGTAGGGAAGGGCAATGACAGAGAGGGGACAGCTAATGGCAGAGCACAACCTTTGCTTGCAGAAGGCTACAGGTTCAGTTCTGGGCACCTCCACTACACTTAAAGGTAGCAGTTTTGGGAAAAAAACTCTGCCTGAGATTTTGGAGAGTTGGTGTCATTTGGAGTACTGGGTTAGATGGGCCAGTGTCTCGAAGGTTGGGCATTAGCTGAGGACCCAAACTCATCAGAGGGCTCATCTGGCCAGGCCAACTCCAAATTCTTTGAATACCAGTGGCAATGGTAGTGCTTTATGCATCAAAAGGGAGGTGGCAGAGAGTGCCATGGGGACAGCGTTCTGCCTGAGAGTCCCCAGCAACCTGGCACCAATATTTAGTGATCTGACACAGTGTAGGGCAGATTCAGATATATACATCTAATGGAGTAATGAAAAGTGTGGGGGAGGGTGTTAAGAACTGCAGTAATTCTGCGCGAAGATTATTCTACACCAAAAAGCTGGATTTCATTACTTCTATAAATTAATCAAATTAATATCTGCTTATTTTTAATTTTGTTTCTGATAGTCTTGGGGAAAGGAGCTATTCAGAGTGTTGATGACTACCAAAATCCTGCTTATCCTCCCTTTGGCTTCCAAGATTTTGCAGTGCACTGCCCTCATGTTTTCAAGCCTATCTCCGCAGCCCAGAAACTTGGGACTTAAGAAATGAAAGCTGAGATTCTCAGAATGTTGAATTTTGCTATCACTACCAAAATCTGTGCTTGCATAGTATAGTCATGGCATATATAATGGCCCTGGCCATAGATTGGCAAGTTCTTTGTCCAGACTTTGCATTTCCATTCATCACTTCTCTTGCTTTTGACCTTGCCCTGCTTTTATTCCAGGCCATCGTTTTGAAGACAACCCAGGAGTAAGGAGACATCTGGTAAAGAAACCCTCTCGGAGCCAAACTACCAGAACCAGCAAGAAGTCTTTGTCCTCACAGTCTGTCAAGAAAAAGAAGAAAAAGAAGAAGCTGGACAGGAGGCCTCATGAGGTACTATATGGCTGTGGCCTGCTGAGGCTCCACAACATATGGGCAAGGCTGGCAGCTTCAAGTGTGTGCTGCCCATGTTGGTGAATTGCTTTCCATAGAGGCAGTGGTACTAGACTGGTAGGAAGACTGGATAAGCAACAGGTTGAGCTGAGGCCCAACAAAAGAACATAATAAAAGCCTTACGTGCCAAAGCCCCATCTAGTCCAATTTCCTATTCCCGAGATCAGCTCTCTCTCTCTCTCTCTCTCTCTCTCTCTCTCTCTCTCTCTCCATCCATTGCTGCACTGCAACTGCTATTCAGAGGTATATTGCCACCGACCCTTGAAGTATGGCATTATCATCTGGGCTAGTAGCCATTGATGGACCTGCCCTCCACAAATTTGCCCAATCCCCAGCATTAATAGCAGCAAACTGCTACCCTCCATTATTGCCACTGCCAACCCCTTACCTCCTTTGCCCGACACTGCTCCAAAGCTGGCCAGGCAGGGAGAATCATTACCACAGGATCCTTCACTCCTAGCTGTTTCGAAGAAACACTGGATGACAGAGAATATAAGGAGGTGGCAGTTCCCTTCTCAATCTCTGTCCTTCCAGAGAGCCATCAGGAACAGGATCACAGCAGCCCCAACTTCCCCCTCCAGGTGCACTGCTGCAATTTTCTGCCACAGAACAAGAGAAAGTAAGTCACTACTACTCCCATGCTCACTTGAAGGCAGGCAGGCAGGCATGGGGTATGGGCTATTCCCATCAGTTTGCTGCATCCCACAGGCCATTGCTCAAAATAATTGCTCTAACTTGCATTATGGATGGGTTGGCCCAGATTATCTCATAACAGTTCTTGGACATTGTGTCTTTACCAGGATCAATAGTGCTAGGAGAGCAGAATTAAATTAAACGTTGAGAGTGAGGCCCAGATTCAAATTCCTACTTAGCCATAAAGCTCCCTGGGTGACCTTGGGCCTGAGTACTCTCTTACTCAGCGTAACCTACCTCACGGGGCTGTTTTGAGGATAAAATGGAATTTTGGGGGGCCTTCTTGAGTTTCTTGGAGAAAGAATGAAATACATGTAAATAAACTCCAGGCACTTGCACGTACTGTGTTTTCCTTGTAAAGGAAAGGGACTTTAGTATGACCATCTCATGAAAACAATCTGCATGAGGGAAGTAGCAAAAACACAGAGTGATGTGCTTGTACACCAGTTGCCTTGCTTGTCCCTGTCTCTCCCCCGACAGGTGTTTGTGGAGCTGAATGAATTAGTGCTGGACAAGAACCAGGATATGCACTGGAAGGAGACAGCACGTTGGATCAAATTTGAGGAGGATGTGGAGGAGGATACGGCACGCTGGGGGAAGCCCCATGTGGCTTCACTCTCTTTTCGCAGCCTTCTGGAGCTCAGGAAAACTATTGCCCATGGTGAGTGACCTGAGCGGGCTGTGTCCTGAGGAATATGCTGACAACAAGGACCTGAACAGCAAATCAACAAGATCTCTCAATGTTCAGGCTGCCCAGGGAAAAGGCAAAAAATTAGCAGAAAATTATGGCCAACATGAGGGGTGATTGTCACCCGACAGCCTTAAGCCCTTTCCTTCATAATCTACAGCCTGCTTACGTGGTTGAATATGCAACACCCAGACAATAGCATCCCCAGAGGTCACAGTGCTAAGTTTTGCAAGGTGCCTCAATGTACCATGTAATCGCCTCCTCACCTTCAGAGCCATTCTGGGAGATGAGAGCAAAGTGGAAGCATCTCCTCTGCTTTGCTCTTGCTGCCCAGAATGGCTCCGATGGCAAGGGCAAGGGGCAGCTTACCCAGCATGTTGAATCCCCCTGCAAACTCAGCGCTGTGACCCGGCTCTGGGGATGCTACCTAGGAGACCAAAAAAGAGCACATAGTTAAATGTAGATGGGCAACACAATCCTTTCCCCTACCAGTATATGCAATGCAGCAGTGCCAACAGAACAAGCACTGCATGCTGTGGTGAGGAGGGCAATCCGACAGCCCAGGAGAGGTAGGGAAAAATCTTCCTTATCTCCTTGTAGGCTGCCTGGCTTTGGTCTCATCCGATCTACTCCAGTTAGTTAGCTGGTGCAAGTCTGAGGAGCCTCAAGGGGTGTGTGTGTTCGGCCAGGATAAGGGGGATAGGATCTTGATGCATGCAATCCTCCTCTTCCTGCCCCTGGTTTGGCCCACTGTCTGCCCCAATCCTCCCCCATATCATCCCTGCTCCCAACTTACCTACTCCAAGCTTGGTGAACTGCTGGTGTTCATGCGAGGCCTCTAGCTGAAGCCTCCAAAATGCATGACAGAAGTGCAGCTTTTGCAGCACCAGACCAGCCATCAGATGGCAAGACCCACTGTACAATCCTATGCGTGTCTACTCAGAAGCAAGGCTCATTGAATTCAATTGGTCTCTTGCTCCCAGGAGAGTGTGTATAGAATTGCAGCCCCACTGTCCTAGTCCCTAGATAGAATTGGGCCTTAGTTTTGCTAAGGAATTCCAAACCAAGTTAAAATTTAGAAGCCTATGAGAGGTTCTCGAGTGATCCCATGGAGTGGGATGCAGATATATACAGTATGTGAATGAACAACATTTCCCAAAGCTCTGAGTAGCCTGGAAACTTTCTGTAACACAGATACTTCTTTATCTTGCTGTGGAAACTGCTTTGTGAACTACTTTCTGTTGATAAGTGATAAGATTCTTCTATTCTTCATAAGAATAACGATAATAAACAAATCTGCTAAGGCAGTGTTTCTCAAACTGTGGGTCAGGACCCACTTGGTGGCCTGATTTCGGATGTGTCCAGCAAAGCCTCCAATGAAAACACAGGTCATGGAAAGTTCAGATAATTAATTGCCTAACGCCCTGAGGCAATTCAAAAACCAGATAGCTGTTAACTGTCCTGCAAAGAGCTAAGCTCCTGCAGTTTGCAAGCTTGTATAAATTTAGGGAGATACATGTTTGAGCGTCTTTTTTCTGGTGTATTTTTCCCCAAAATCTGTCCATGTCAGGTAGTGGGGAAAAGTGAAATGCTGGGTTACAGAACTAAGCCCCTCAATCCTTGAGGCTATTCAGTAGAGCTACCTCATTGCAAGAAATGGATAACAATATTTCTTTCTAGATCACCTTCTTTATGTCTTATAAAGCTAGATGGGTACTGATAAAGCATCATTTTAAAAAGTGGGTCCCTGAGCTAAGCCATAGATCTTTAATGACCTAAACCTGGTGGTCTTTATGCTCTCAGGAGCTGTTTTGCTGGACCTGGAACAAACAACGTTACCTGGCATAGCTCATTTGGTGGTGGAGACCATGATAATCTCGGACCAGATCAAGGCTGAAGATAGAGCCAATGTGTTGCGGGCCCTGCTACTCAAGCACAGGTAGATGCTGGGGCAAGAAGTGACAAAAGACAGTGGGCTGGAGGTTCAGAGGATCTGATTAACAAGAACACTGAGAAAGAGGAACCGAAAGATAAGAACATATGAAGTGTTAACAGTAGCATAGTACAAGAGGTCGGGGCCTGAAGTTTGCACAAATGCCCGGGGATATCAAGAGAGGATTGAGTGAGAACAAGACAATTTTGCAATGTGACATTGAAGAGGTTCCTGAGATGGTCTTAGGACTTGAAGATTCACAGGTGTGTTGACTGCCCTGGGGCAAGGAAGAGATGATATGGATATGTTGGTACTGTACAGAGGTGTACAAGACTGAGTACCAGTATATCTTATACATGCAAGAAGACGAAGGCTTGAGGATATAGAGTGGTCAGGAAAGTGGGAGTTGGAGAGCTGGGAGATAGATGAGCAAAAATGTGATACTGTGGGCACAATGAGGCTTTTGTATGTCTTTATATGGAGGTATGATCTCTTAATCAGGCTCCAGGCAGCCATTTGAATGGGGAACTCCCACAGAACTGTAATTACCCTTAGCCAGAGAAAGCTGGCCAAGGCCCTACAGCAACAACTATAGCCACCACATTGCTTCTGCAGCCACCCCAATGATGAGAAAGAGGCATTCTTCCCTCGGAACCATTCCAACTCCAGCATGAACTCCATGGGAGGAATCCGCCACCACAACCACAACCATGCAATTGACACTTGCATGCCATTAATGGGGGAAGAGCGCATCGAAATGACAGAACCCCGAGTCCATGACCCCGACTGCAGGGAGGTGAGTGAGAAGTAGGCATGGGGAGGAAGCTGACAGCCCAATCCTATCTCCCATTGCTGATGATGCAACCACACTGAGAAAGCATGTGCTGCATCCAGTGATGAGGGGCAGGCAATCAGGAGGCCTGCCAAAAGTAAGAAAAAAATTTCTATTTACCTCTGTGTGGGCCTCTTGGTAGCTTATGGGTCTTCTTGGACCTATGCCAGCTATATAGCAAGTCTGAGGAGAGAAAAGGAATGGGTAGGTTGTAAAAGAGGGGATAGGATCCTGGCACATGCTGGTGCCACTGAGATCTACCCTACTTCCCTCTCCCCAACCCCGTCCTCTCCATGACCTGCCTCCAAACACCCCCTGCCCTCCTACTCCCATGAAACACTTCCACCATCAATTTAGAGTGGTGAAACATCAGGGAGCAGCCGCCATACACTCCACACCTCTCACATTTGCTGGAAGTGCACGACAGCTGCCCTGCTCTCATCCCATCATAAAGGGCCTTACACTGCTGGAATAAGAGTTCCAACAGCGCAAGCCCCAGACAGGATTGGACCCTGTTTTTAAAAGGACCAGATTTAAAACTAGATGGAAGCAAAAGGAAACCCTGAGTACCCTCACTACAACCAGAGACACATGTACTCTGTACAAAAGAAAAAAGATAACAAAACATAATACCAAGAATATCTGAATTCTACAAGCGGTGCAAACCCAAACATACTTCAGCATCTTCTATGCTAGTCATGGAGAAAGGCAGGGAAAATCAGAGAAGTGGTATTGGTCAGAAGGTGAGGAAACTTCAATATGGGAGTATTGCGGCCCCTGCCCCCTCCTCCCATCGTGGGTTGGGGGACTGCAAATTGGAGTCCATCCTGGCCAAAGAGAACATACTGTGCTTTAAATTGGCTGCAAGTGGCCTTGATTACAGTTGTGAGTCACGTATTGCCCCGAGTCAGGTCTTGACAACCCTTAGTTCTTGTCACTGGGGGTTCTCCCAGGCACTTATTCAGAGGGATCCTCTTCTCTCCCGAGGGCAGGGGTTGCCCGGGAGGAATGGCCGGGCCCAGCGTGCTACTCCCTACAGGCTGCAGCAAGTGGGCTGGGGGGTCATCGGAGCCAGCCGCCTGTCCCCCAGCCCTCTTAACCCTGAGGTGAGCTTGCGTTCGGGACCCACAGGTAGCAAGGTCCAGCAGCCCCCTACACTTTCCCCTAACCTGTCTCCCTCCTACCCTTCCTTGTGGCTTCTTCCTACCCTTCCTTGTGGCTCTCCTCCTTCTGTCCTGGGCTTCCCACTTCATCCCCTGCCCCACACTCTCATTTTCTTTCCTTTTTCCCTCTTCCACCTCCTGGAGGAGGTTCCTCTAGGCCTCCCTGCTCTCTTTCTCCTCCTCCCCTGTCTCTCCTCAGCCTCCTTGCATGCTGGCCATCTTTCACTGCCCTTGTGGTCTCCATCTGCCTCCCTTTTTTCCTGTTTGTCCTGCTGCTGCTTTTGTTGCTGACAACCTCCACCCCCTCCTGGCTGCCTCAGGCAGCCAGTGTGATTTTCTGAAGGCTCTGTGGTGCCTGGCAATGACATCAACAATGGGTTTCTGAGATCCAGCTGCATGGTGGGAAAAGCCCCACGTGAGCCCCGCATCTCTACAGGACACCTGGGAAATCCACAGGGAGTCATCAGGCCCTAGTAGCCTTGGGAAGAATAAATGAATGAAAGTTCATGTATGGGGAAACTATTATTATGGCACATGCTTAAACAATCATTGCATGAATTTGACTAGACTCATTAATTAATTTTTATCCTGTCTTTTGACTTAAAAGCCCTTGAGATAGCTTCCAAAAATAAAATCACATACAATAAAATCACTGTCTGATCATTCCTTCTCCTGCAGCCAGGTGGAATGGCTGAGGATCAACAGTTCTAGGAAATGAGGAGCTAGATGACAATTGATATC
Source organism: Lerista edwardsae (assembly GCA_029204185.1). Taxonomy (NCBI): domain Eukaryota; kingdom Metazoa; phylum Chordata; class Lepidosauria; order Squamata; family Scincidae; genus Lerista; species Lerista edwardsae. The sequence continues at coordinate 22,150,907 of JAJKFI010000014.1, forward strand.
AGAAAACCAATGGGTGAGGCCTCCTGTCCCTTTACTGCAGGTAATCTTCTGGGGAGGAGCTGAGCAAAAGCCAGCCTTAGCTATGTTTATGGAGTGGTTCTAGCTCTCTGTCCTCCCCTTTTGCTGCAGATTGACAGATTTGACTTGAATGGCCATGGATAGACACAGCAGGGAATCAAAGGTTGTGCCTTGTGGGACCTCAGTGACCCAAATGCAGTCTCTGTATTTGTATGATTCAGTTATCTAGTAAAACCAAGTGCAACTACAGCAATATAGGGTGTAAATATGCTAGAGAGTCAGCATTGGCTAATGAGAACATTTCCTGTTGCCACAGAAAAGCATGCATCTCCCCAACTCTGAGGGACATCGTGGCAAATATCTGAAGTTGATGGAAAAGATCCCTGATGATGCTGAGGCCATTGTAGTACTTGTTGGTAAGGAATGCTCTTCATAAGCCTAAGTCTAGTACAGCAACTTTGAGCAGGGCTCCTTGTAATGAGATGTCTAGCTACTCAGTTCTTTTGCTGCTGTTGACTTCTGGGAAGATCAAATATGTCCCTTAGGCCTGTTTTACTACCAACTCCTCCTGCTTAATCCTACTACTGTTCTGCTGTGGGTATTATTCACAAAGTTGTGATGTCTGCCAAGCATCCGGAAAGAACAACTAAAAGGTTGGGAGGAGCCAGTAGCCCTCTGTAAGTAGAGTGTGCATCTGTGTCCGTACATGATTCCTATGGATGATTTGCCCTTATCATAAAGTACTACGTAACACTGTTATTTTGATCTTTTGGCCTTGGGCATAATTTGCTATGATGACTGCAGAAATGAATAGATAATTGTCCTTTATATTAGGACATAAACCTGCTTAGAATTTCTAGGTTAATCAGGAGTTCTTGGTAGAGAAAAGTCTAAGCAGGTACAAGAAGGTTATTTATGTATTTATTTGGTTGTTTAAAACATTTCTACCCCACATTTTCAGAAGCTCAAAGTTTTGCTCATTCTTTGCTGTGGTTAGAACTGACTATGGCCCTTGGCTTAGCTGAGGTGGTTTTCAGGACTTGAGGTGGATTCACAAAGTGATCCTATTAATTGAGATATCTCTTTTTAATTGCAGCCTTCCCCATATCTCCTGCAAATGTAAGAGACAGTAACTGCAAACTCTGAATATCTAGTGCTGTGCCCTGAATTGCTCACAGTACTGTGTTATCAGCAGATGATATTGTGAGGGCACTACCAGAACAATCTTGCCGTTGTATGTACGGAATGTGTCCTTTTGCCTGGACTCCATATTCCTAGGAAAGGCTTTTTTATTGGTATGAGGAGCCTGTAGCTTACTTATTGATCTACATGGTTTATTATTCTCCTTCTGGTAGGTTGTGTTCAATTCCTTGAACAGCCAACAATGGCGTTTGTGCGTTTAAATGAGGCTGTGTTTTTGGAGTCAGTCCTTGAGGTTCCAATTCCCGTTCGTTTCATCTTTATCTTGCTGGGACCAAGTCAATCCAACATGGACTACCACGAGATTGGACGTTCCATCTCCACACTCATGTCGGATAAGGTGAGCACCTGACTGCTGGTTCAGGCTGCTGTCTGAAGAATAGATGTGGATGGGATCTGGATGTGGATGAGTGTTGAGGAGAGTCATTGAGAAGCAGGGCAAAGCCAAGGGATGACTCAGGGTGCAATCCTAAGCAGCACTGGAATGGTAAGGCTGACAGGCCTGCACCATATCCAATACAGCTGCGGGGAGGCTGGAGCCTCTCCATGGCAAGGGCATGTTTGCACCCCTACCATAGGGGAGGCTCTAGCCTCCCCCGTGCGCTCCTCGGATCTGCGCCTGCTAAACAGCAGGCGCAGTTCTGAGACCATGTGGCCCAAATCAGGGCCACGCGGCCTCCTAATCAGACTTAGGATTTGGCCTTATGGCCCACCCACGTCCCGCCCTCATCCCACCCAGAACCTCCCTCTCCCGCCCACTCCCACCCCCATCTCAACATGGTGCCTCCCTCGCGCTGGCCGGCTTTGGCCGACGTGAGGGAGGTGCTGCGTGGGAGCAACGGGACCAGGGCTACCTGCAGCGCCGGTCCTGTTGCCTTAGTGGCAACATGGGGGTGCTGCTCGGTGCCCCCACATCGGCGCTAATGACGTCGCACCAACACTATGACGTAGCATTGGTGCAATGAGCAGGGCAGGATTGTGCTGCCTCTGCTGTCAAGAGGGGCAGGGTGAGAATGAAACTGGAATGAAAAGTTCCTAGTCTCCAAAACAATGGCAAGGCTTCTAGGAGCCAAGAAAGGAGATGTCATTTGGGATCAACCAAGTCCCAAAATGTACCTCTGTAGAACTACTATTAATTGGGGACAAAAAGTGATATTTCAATATTGAATCTCTTAACTTCACTCCATGTTGGTCTAACAATACCTACTCTCTGGAGCACTTCGCAGCTTAATGCTTCAGCTTAATTTCAAATAAGCTGTTCTGGAAAATTTGTTAAGGGCTTATTATATTTACTTGAGTCTCAGATAGCATAACCAGACAGTTATATCAAAGAAGACAGATTTTGAATGAAGGGCTGCTCTATGCCTGACTGATCTCTTTCCATCATTGGTGTACAGCATTTCCATGAAGCTGCCTACATGGCAGATGACCGCCAGGACCTACTCAATGCCATCAATGAGTTCCTCGACTGTAGCATCGTAATTCCCCCATCGGAAGTGGAGGGGAAGGATCTGCTCAAGTCAATTGCCACTTTCCAGAAGGAACTACTGAGGAAGAGGAAAGAACGGGACCAGAAGTCCACCAAAGAAGGGCATGTTCAGGAATCCAAAGGTCTCTTCTCTCCCTGCCTTTTGCACCTAGTCATCCTGCTTCATGCCCTGGGTAGGGTGGGTAAGGGTCAGCATAGCCCAAGTGCTTCCTCTGTCTCAGCTCACAAGAAACACAGTGCAAGTTAGTTGACACTGGGCGGGGACTTTCTAGTGGCTAGTGGAAGCAAGAGGACCTGAGACCCGATCACATGTCTGGTGTTGCTGGAAGCTGGTGCTGTGTGCAAAGGCGTTGGGTTTCTACTTCCTTCTCCCTCCTTCCCCCACACCCCCGCCATGCTATTCATGTCTTTCCAGAACTGTGTGAGGTGAAGGCTGAGGAAGAAGAGGAGGGCGAGGAGGAGGATGACCCTCTGAAGCGCACCGGCATTTGCTTTGGTGGTTTGGTGCGGGACATAAAGCGCAGGTACCCCAAGTATCTGAGTGACCTCACAGATGCCCTGCACAGCCAGTGCCTCGCAGCCGTGCTATTCATCTACTTCGCTGCTCTCTCTCCTGCCATCACCTTTGGGGGACTGCTAGGTAACAAGTCCACCCTCCTTTCCCACTTGCACCCACCCCACCCCATTCTCCACTCAAGCTGGTTCCTGTTTGCCTGTGCTGGCTGGAAGGGTGGGCAGGTTTAGTTGAATTTTGTATGTGCCTGTGCTAGCTAAGCAGTGGGGATTGGTTCATCTATGCCTGTGCAAATGTCAGCCAAGTTGGTAGGCTCTGTTTGGCTCTTTGCTGTGTTCATATGAGTTTGGCTCGGTCCCATTTCTGGCTCTGGGGCTTTCTAGTCTATGCATGCAGAAACAGTGGCTGCCATGTTCTATGGCAATAGTAAAAGTACTTTGCTCCTACTCATCACTTAGTATTGCTAAAGTGTCTGCATGCAGACAATCCAGGGGCCTCAATGGGAGAGGGAAAGGGACAGAAGAAGCCTACCCTTGCAGAAAAATAGGGGGCAAAAATGACCCCTTGCTTCTCCCTAAACATTTATAAGTGTTGGGGATGAGAACTGCAGATGAATCCTGTCAGGCAGCTAGAGAAGTTATCTGGCAGCATATGTTAGCCCTTAACCAGCCAGAACTGGGAAAAGGAACTTTCTGTGGTAAGGGAAACTTTTCCTTCACTGCTAAAAGGATTGGAGGGGGTGCACCTTGAACCCAATGTTCCCTCCCCCAATTCTTCCATGAATGCACATTGGTGCCAGTGTTCATGCTTTCTTAAGCACCAGCAGTGACTGAAAGCAAAGGGTGGAGCAACTTTACTGAGATTGCACCAGGGTGCAATCCTATCCAAATTTCCAGTACTGACATAGCTGTGCCAATGGGGCATTCGCTGCATCCTTCAGTGGAATAATAGTCATGGAGGCCTCCTCAAGGTAAGGGAATGTTTGGTTCCTTACCTCGGAATTGCATTGACTTTACCCAAGTGCTGGAATGTTGGTTAGGATTGCACCCCCAATCCTATTTGGACACTGGGTGACATTGCATGGACACTGGCACAACGTCTGTCATGTCCTAAACCTGTCCAGGAAATGCCATGCCAGCGCAACCCTCCCAATAATGCTGGTGCAGCTCTTCCCACCAATGCCAACAGAGTCCATGGAAACGCCAACACAGCCTGTCACCCATAGAGCAGTATCCTGATTTTGACATGTCATAGGCATGATGTCAATGTGATGTCCATGCATCATCAGCATTACAGCCATATGTCATTGGTTTAATGCATGTGTGTCATCATTGTCCAAAGAGATAGTCACCACATCCACGCAGCCCTAATTTAAGCAGGAAGAGAAGCACCGCCAGGTTGAATGGGGCAGGTTCAGGTTCAGTGAGTGGCTAAGGCTGTGGGGACACCCCTCTGCTAATCATTTGGGAAGAGCAGCACAGCAATATCACTTCCCCTAACCATGGGGAGGTGGACACCATGCTCACACACATACATGCACGTGAAATGGCACAAGGATGCCACACTGCCTCCACCCCCTACAAGAGCTACAGCTGCAGCAACAATGAAAGGGCAAAAGCAAACACCTCCTAGGAGCCCCTTCACTCAGAGTTCAGGTCCTTTTATCTCATCCACAGAAACACATCCAAGGAATACCTTTTTAAGGAGAGCACAGGAAGGGCAGATATATAGCTCCCTTAGAAGAGGTCAGCCATGTGCAACAAAATCTCTCTATGGCAAAGGTTAGAGTCCTTGTTGGAGCATTCACCACTTGGAATGAACCTTTTGGCCAGGGGAGAAACTAGAACAGGTCACAAGAGGAGCCTCAACAGCACGCAGGCAAAGCAGCACCCTGGTACCTCACTGCCCATAGATTCAGAGTGCAATCCTAACCTGGATTTAGGCCGGCACAGTTGGGCCAGCAAAGTCTGGCTGGCATAAGGGACACCGTAAAGTATGTTTGGACCACTCTTGGCGTCAGAGAGGCCATCACACAGATATGCACCATTCTTCCTGAGTCAGGTGAAATGGGTTTCAGCCTAGCCAAGGGATGTTCCCTAAATAGATTGTGAGCCTTTTTAGAACAGGGAGCCATTTAGTTATTTGATTTGATCTGCAAACTGCTTTGTGAACTTCTCTTCTGCTAAAAAGCAGTACTGTATGTAATAAAGGGATGTGGTCGCTCTGCGGGTTAAACCACCGAGCTGTTGACCGGAAGGTTGGGAGTTCGAGACCATGCAACGGAGTGAGCTCCTGTTGCTTGTCCCAGCTCCTGCCAACCTAGCAGTTTGAAAGCACGTAAAAATGCAAGTAGATAAATAGGTAGCACTTCGGTGGGAAGGTAATGGCATTCCGTGTGCTACAGCATATAGTCATGCTGGCCGCATGAGCACGGGAGCTTGTCCTCGGACAAACGCTGGCACTACAGGCTTAGAAATGGAGATGAGCACCGCCCCCTACAATCAGTCATGACTAGACAGTTTGGTCATGGGGAAACCTTTACCTTTATATAATGAACTAGCAAGACAGATTGGCCAGAAACATCCATGCCAAAGGAAAAAAAAAGAGTGGAAGGCAGATCTAGAATCCACATTGGCTACTCCACATTTGCATCTGGCTAGGAGGCTGTAGCCCATGGACCTATCAGAGGAAGTACTGAATGGGCTGGTATGTGACACAGATCTGCCAACTGCAGTGGCCCACCAGTTTAACTACACCCACTCCATGCCCTTTGCTTTATCCCTGGCATCTGCCAGCATGGGTGTTTGTATGCTGACCCTCCAATCTCCCTGGCAGTGCCTACCATACACCATGGCAGAAAAGGGGGTTACTGAGAAGCTTCTCTTCCCCCTTAGAGCCCAAGGAGTCATGGAGTGAGGATGCTGCGTACCCTGGGAACAGAGGGGGACCTCCCTCAATGGAGTCCAACCCTGACGTTGGCTGAGGACAGAAACAACTAGGGTGGGAAGATGGCATCCCTATCTGCTGACAAAGAGAATTCAAGAGTGATCCAGCCAACATTTATATTGAATGGTATCAGAGAGAGAATAGGATCTAAAAGAGAAATACACAGATGGGATTGCCAACTATCTCTGTCCTTATCATCTCTGTCTAGCAGGGCTATTTGTACCTTTGCAAATTATCCAACAGACAGCCAAGTAACAGGTGCCAATGAGTCTGGCTGCACCATTTTGTTCATGTCTGTCATGGCTACAGGGGCCTGACTGGAAGGAGTAGATCAGAAACCTCATCATTATTCCATCATTAGAGTTACCCTTTGAGAAACCAAATAGTCCCATGCTGTGTGTCTCATAATCTGAGCTGTAGTTTCCCCGAGATGGGCTTTAGTACTAGGGTTGGTGCACTGTGATCACCTGCCAAATGTAGTCTGTGTCCTGTTGTAGGAAGAGCGTGGGGATAGCAAGTGATGCAATTTTCTGCAGTTTTTCCTTTCCTCATGCTGCCTATGGGGTTGCTTGTTCCTACATTAGGGGCACAATCCTAACCTGGAGTTAGGCCAGCATGGTTTGGCCAGCAAAGTTTGGACAGCACAAGGGCTACCAGAAAGTGTCACTCTCTGGACCATTCTCTGAGTCAAGTAGGATGGCATTCGTCTGTGAGCTGGCCTCACTGACTCTGAGAGTGGTCCAAACATACTTTACTGTGGCCTTTGTGTGGCCAAACTGCTGGCCTAACTGTGCTGGTATAACTCGGGGTTAGGATTGTGCCCTAGGTCTGTTGTTGGCACAGCATTTTTCTTGCATCAGGGCATGTCTGCCATCTGAAGAGGAGTTAAGATCTGGTGCATGTTGACTGCTCCTCATCCTCCCATGTTCCTTCCATGTCATGCCACCACCTCCTCCCTTTTTTGGCCTTTCCATTGGCAGAATTATACTAGCATTTAAGTTACACCAGCACAATTTTTTTTTGACAATGCATCAGCATCCGTGGTGTGTCTATTGGTGGGAGGACTTCTTCACTAACAGGGCTATCATTTCACTGGCATACTGGCAGTAAACCAGCATATCTCAAGGAAAGGATTGGGCCTTAAGTATTTTTGGATCTGGGCCTAGATGGGAAGTTGCCTCAAAACTCCTTGAGCATTGCCCATAGCTTCTTCATGGAAGAAGGATGTGCTACAAAATGTCATAAGTACATTTTTAAAACGTATAAAAGACCATACCTTTCAATATGAAAGATCAGGATCTTATCTACATTTTCCATTCATATCAGAGGCTGATCCAGTCAACTGGTTTCCTCTGCTCCTTTTTGGAGCTGTGGTGGCCACCAGAAGCAGAGAAAGGCCAACACCATTTCCCTAGGAGAAGGGTTACCAGATACAAACTGGGACAGAGTGCCTAGACCTTTAACCATTGTATAGAAGAGGGAATTTGGGCAGGTGCAGCTTTTGAAACCCTTCCATGATGAGCTGTCCCAGTTTGTATCTGGTACCCCTACCTAGGAGACCTCAGCACTTTCTTCAGAAAGTACTGATCTTTTTCATTCATAGGTACTGGCAAGGACCAGTGTAAGCTGAAGCAATCCTCAATCCTAGACTGTAGGAATTAATGCTTCTTATTTGAGCAGTTTAGAGTTGTTTAAATGTGCCCCGCCTGACAAGAAAATTGGCACATTTAGGATCCCTGCATATAGGGGATGCCTCCCATTACTTGCTGGCTCTCTAACAAAGGTATAGGTCTGGGCAGGAATGCATTGTGTGGTAGGGACTCTCTGTCAGTGACTTCTTGACATTTAAGGTATCTGTTTATAAAGAGGCCCCGTGGTTGGTCTGTTTATATTATGCATGTCCTGTCCTGTCCTGTCCTTGGCAGTTACGAGCTTTTTCCCTCTCACCAGGGGGAGCTATGCATGTTTCTGCCTGCCACACTGCAGTGTGTCCCAGAGGCATTGCTCTTTCTTTACAGGTGAAAAGACGGCGGGTCTCATGGGTGTCTCAGAGTTGATCATCTCTACTTCAGCATTGGGCATTCTTTTTTCTCTGCTGAGTGCCCAGCCTCTCCTTATCATTGGCTTCTCAGGGCCTCTGCTGGTCTTTGAGGAGGCTTTTTACAAGGTACCTATAAACCAGTGTCTATATTGCCCCTTCCCCACCACATACTGCCCCTTGCTGCTTCTGATGTGTTCATATTGTACTACACTATCTCAGCAGTGGCCAAACCACTGTTCGTGAGCCACATGCAGCTCTTTGACATATAATGTGTGGCTCTCAGAAATATGCTGGCTGAGCTCCTTTTTGAATCACAATATAAAAGATAGGTAAGAAATTTTCAGGCTTGATAATTATTTACCAGGTATAAACTGAGAGTCCACTGAATTAAAACGTACGTTTAATGTTCATGGTAGTTATAATTAAAAATTTAAATGCTTTTTAAATAGTGTGGCTCTCAAACATCTCTCTTGCAATTCTCAAACATCTGAAATGTATCATACGTAGCTCTTATATTAAGCAAGTTTGGTCACTCTTAGTCTATGTACCCATCATTCTGCAAGGCTTGATTCTGGTTTAATTCACATGTTATCTGAGCAATGTGGTTACTTCCAAAATCCCCAAAAGCATGGGAGCAGAACTGTGCGTAGACCTCGTAGTGACATTGCCAATAAACAGGGAAACTTAGAAGTTGTTCTACTTGTAAGTAGAACTTGTTCCTCCACCCTTACATTTTTCTTTCTTGTTGTTTTCAGTTGCTAGCTTGGTTGCATTCTGCCTTGCAATAAAGAAATATGCTTGTTTGATGGCAATAAATTGTGAATGCATTATTTCATCTGAAAATCAATCAAAAGAACTGTTGAAGTGATTCTCAACTGGATAAATGTCTTTTTTCCCTTTTGGGGGGATCACTATCCCATGGCTGCAAAACAGGGAGCTTATCAAAATACCTGGCAGGCCACAAGATCGCAGATTGTACAGGCTTGTGTTATCAAAAGGACCAAAAGCAGCAATGAACAGATGCTGAGGATTGCTCCATTCTTTCTTTCTCTCCCATTTCTTTGCTAGTTTTGCCAGAGCCAGGAGATTGAGTATTTGACAGGCCGGGTGTGGATTGGCCTCTGGCTTATTGTCTTTATTTTCATCATTGTGGCTGCTGAAGCCAGCTTCCTGGTACGCTACATCTCCCCCTTCACTCAGGAGATCTTTGCCTTCCTCATCTCCCTCATCTTCATCTATGAAACATTCTACAAGCTCTTACAGGTAAGTCTTCTTCCCAGTGCATGCTCCAGATCAGGTGATTCAGCGTCAGCTGCTAACACCCTTGTACCAGCTTTACAAGACAAACTGTGGTCTTGTGTTCAGTGTTCTATAGCTTTTAGCCATTTCTTGATTATTCATCCCATCTGCTGCCCTCTGAACCGGAAAGATTAAAACCTATTTGACTGCCTTAGCTGGGTATATGAGTGCCCTCTTATCCTACCTTCTCAGGTATTTACAGAACATCCACTGCTGAGGTTCTACCCACCAAATCTTGAGAGGAGTCTGAATACCAGCACAGTGTCTGCTGGGGCCTCACCACTTGACACACAGATGCAGCCCAATACTGCCCTCCTGTCCCTCATCCTCATGCTGGGGACCTTCTTCATTGCCTTCTTCATGAGAAAGTTTAAGAACAGCCGCTTCTTGGGAGGAAAGGTGAGGCTGATTGGCTTTCTCTCATTCATCCCTTTTCGGTGGGGCATCTATCCAATCTGTTCTACACATCCAGTGAAACAGGAACTTCTTCCCTGCTCTGTACCATGACTAGGAGGACAGATGGTGATGGAAAGTGGAATTATCTCTTCCTCCAGTGGTTCCCAAACTGTGAGCCATGGCTCCCTGGACAGCCATGAAAGCCAACCAGAGGAGCCGTAGAATCCTCATGAAAAACCCGCCACCCTATATAATGTACAGCAGTGCTTCCCAAAGTGATGGGTCGCAACCCACCACTCTGGGAAGCACTGGCCAATATCCCTTTAAGGGGCAGGGAGAGGGGGAAGGCAGCAATGTGATCCTCAGGATGCGGGGTGTGTGGGGAGCCCTGGAGACACCCCCGCAGGGCTCCCCAAGCCTCTCAATGTGTTAAAAATGCAATCATGACCTACTTCTGGGTTGCGATCGTGAAGTGGGTCACAATAGCATTTCTAACACATTGCAAGGCTTGGAGAGCTCTGCAGGGATGTCCCCAGGGCTTCCCTCCCCCCCCCCCCCGGAGGCCAGTACTGTGAGGGTTAGGTGTAAAATAAGCCCCTTTGCCAAGGGCAGCAGCGCAATCCTGGGGATCGAGTTGCAGCCTTTGCCCCGCCCCCACCACTACCTACAAGGTTCCCAACTCCCAACTTTGGGAACCACTGATGTACAGAATTTTAGCCTTAATAAGGAGCCATAAGTCAAAAAGGTATGGGAACCAGTGTTGGTTAAAGACAGTTCTAGAAGCAATGGATAGTATCCCATCCTTGGAATGACAAATTCAACCTATTTCTATATATTGAGGCTCGTGTCACTACCTGCCCAAACTTCAAGGCCTGCCCAAACTTCTCCAGAGAGCTTAGTTGAACCTGGTCTGGCATCTCTCTATGATGGGGTCTGTGAGATGGTCAGGAGTCCTTGCGGGGTGGCAGTGTAAGAATGAAGAAAAGTGTTAGGGATCCATCCATCATCCTTAAGAACTTACATCCTTACCAGCCCTTGCCAACCATTCTCAGACAAAGCTATCCTATCTGTGCCATGGTGAAATATTCCTCAGGGGCTATAACAGGTTCAAGGCTTACCCCAGAAGGGATCCTGCCTAGGGCTCTACAGTAGCAGCAGCGCATACTGTGCCTCACTTTTGACTACCTTGCTCTGCAGGCCCGGCGAATCATTGGAGATTTTGGAATCCCTATCTCCATCCTTGTCATGGTTCTGGTGGACTACACCATCACTGATACATATACACAGGTAAGTACTACATGTTTTGCCTGTCAACAGAAAATGTGGGATGGACATAAGTTTTTTAGGACCCAATCCTATCCTGTTTTCCAGTACCAATGCAGCTGCAATGACTACCCTCTACCACCACAGGATGCAGTGCGCACCCTGTTGATATGGCTGCTTCGGCGCTAGAAAATTGGATAGGATTGGGCCCTTAAAGCATTTGGACTTTAACCTGAGTCTGCTACTGTATACCTGGGTGTCAGCATTCTTGCCTTCTCATACAATAAAGTAAGGCTTCCAGGCAGAAAACAAACCAGGTGCAAGCCATGCTGTGAGGCATGTTGTTAAACAAGTCTCTTTCTTTAGCTGAATTTTCTGTGGAATGAGAAGTCACCTAGGGGCAGATTCTACATAGTGCTAACAATCATGATGCAGTTTTCCTGAACAGTGCCAGCTGCTGTGTTCACCTGGGTTCTGGATGGTTGTGTTAGGAATGGTGAACACATCGTTGATGTGTTCTGTGATTCTTGCTGGAGGTGTGCTCCTTAATACTATTTCCTTACTGTTCCACACATCTTCCTTCCACCCCATCAAAACAGAAATTCCTTCTTCTGTACAATGGTTAAAGGTATAGGCACTCTGTCCCAGTTTATATCTGGTAACCCTATGTTTGGTGCTTTATTTTTACGCACACACAAATGTGGCTGGGAGATGCTTGGCAAGCCAGAGGCAATTCCCCCTGTGTCGATTTGATGGCTCATAATTTTCTGTGCGTCTGCCAGACGAACAAGCAGAGAACACTGGAGACTAGGTGTAGGTGAAGAATGGTGCCACCTGTGGGAACTTTGTGAGCTCATTGAGTGCACCTGAGACCCATTAACACACACTCAAGTACAGATATGCCCAAATAATGTTACTTTCATATAGATGGGTTCACCCGGATGTCAAGACAGCACAGCACAAGCCAGGTTTTCTGAGGCATCCTTAATGGCTTAGAGTACCTAACCTGGCTGTTCTATTTTCAGCATTGCCACTGCATGTGGCTTGCCTCAAGGGGTTCTTTGTGAAAGATTTAAAGGGGAAGCCTTGTTGACCTTCAGGAGACAGTGCTGCTTCCTACTGTTTGCTGATTTTGACATACTTGGAAAGGCAGGCAAGCAGACACTCTGAATAAATAAATAAAAGCATAGTTCATTTTTGAAAATGAAATAAAGAAATGTTTTAACTAAGTGTTCTTGGCACTCCCTATATTTCCACTGCAGATTTTAAACTTTCCCTAATATTCCCAACTGCCCTGCCTTCTTGGCCTCCTTCATGCAGGGCTCTCATGCCCTGGTCCTTCCATGCCATCTGCTTGCAAGTACCAAAATGACTTGCTCCAGATGTTCTAGGCATGGTTGTCTTCCAATGTTGTGTCTGGCAAATATGTTGATAGAGTCTTCTTTAGACTATCGTGCTTCTAGGGCTGATTCCCATGAATATATTTGTGACATTAGTACAGATGGTTATCATGTGAAAGCTTGGTTGTATGAAACAGTTGAGAACTCTTGTCAGCCTGTGTACACGCTTTTATTTTTTGGTTAAATACTGTAACTTTAAATGGAGGCCAGCCTATCTGCCTCAGTGAATCATAAGCACTGGTTCTTATGAATGTGATGGTGTGTCTTTAATTGCTTCATGCCCATGCTAAGGCCTCATGCCCATCAGAGGGCTGACCCATAAACTCTTAGTGGTAATCACTGCACCATCTGGGGTTTGTGGAGAACAGGGCTGGCCCGCCCATGAGGCCAACTGAACTGGAACCTCAATCAGGAGATTTGTGGGGGACACTCAGTCTGCCTACTTGTTTCTGCTGTTCCTTCTTCTCCTTCTACTCCCTGAATTGAAAAAGGAAGAGGAAATTGGAGGGGAAGATAGTGATAAGCTAGAACATTTGAGAGTGGGAGGAGCAGAAGCTGGCACAACATCAGGTAAGGAGAATTAGGCCGCCTGAATATGTGATCTTCTTTTGCAAGAACATGAGAACATAAGAAGAGCCCTGCTGGATCAAGCCAAAGGCCCATCTAATCCAGCTTCCTGTGTCTCACAGTGGCCCGCCAGGAGCTGAAGAGAGCTCAGTAGACAACAAGATGCTTGCATCCTGTTGCCACTCCCTTGCACCTGGCATTCTGGCCTACTATTAATATAAGGAAGTTGCACCACCCATCATGGCATATAGCCCACAATGGACTTTTCCTCCAGAAATCTGTTCAGTCCCCTTTTAAAGGCATCTAGGCCAGATGCCATTACCACCTCCTGTGGCAAGGAGTTCCATAGCTTAATATCCCGCTGGGTAAAAAAGTATTTCCTTTTATCTGTTTTAATTCTCCCAACACTCAATTTCAGTGGATGTCCCCTGGTTCTGGTATTGTGAGATAGGGAAAAGAACATCCCTCTATCGACTCTATCCCTCCCATACATAATTTTGTATGTCTCAATCATGTCCCCGCTCAGGCACCTTTTCCAGACTGAAGAGCCCCAAACGCTGCAGTCTTTCTTCATAAGGGCGGTGCCCCCGCCCCGTAATCATTTTGGTTGCTCTCTTCTGCACTTTTTCCAGCTCCACTATGTCCTTTTTGAGATGTGGTGACCAGAACCATACGCAATACTCTAGATGTGGCCTTACCATTGATTTGTACATGAAATATTGGCTGTTTTATTCTCAACCCCTTTTTTAATTACCCCAAGCATGGAATTGGCCTTAATTGCTGCCTCACACTGGGTCGACACCTTCATCGAGTTGTACCAAACATAAGAAAGGACTAGCTAGGGAAAGAGCAGGGAAAAGCCACCAACCATGATGGTTTAATCATACTTTTATATTCACTTAGCTTTACACTGGAACACTTGCCTCTTTTCGATTTGAACTGGCTCCTACATTGACTCTGAGATGGTTTCACATAGATGCTGCGGATCAGCTGTGCTCTAAAGCTATAATGCTGTGCACATGTATAGTACAAGGAAAAAAGTCCCACTAAACTTAGTGGGACATACTGTCAAATAAGGATACATAAATTCAATCAATCAATCAACAGGTACTTATATACCGCTTTTCAACATGAAGTTCACAAAGCGGTTTACAGGCAAATAGTAATAATAATAAAATTAAAATTCAGGCTGCAAATTCAGGCTGCATATCAGGTTCAACTCATTGCTTATGACCAGCAAACTAGTACCATATATCAGTGCTTACCAAAGTGGTGGGTCGCAACCCACGAGCGACCCTGGGAAGCACTGGCCAACACCCCTTTAAGGAATGGGGAGAGGGGGAAGGCAGCAACATGATCCCCAGAATTGCACTGCTGCCCTTGGCAAAGGGACCCCTCACAACCCGGGGGACACCCCCGCAGGGCTCTCCAAGCCTTGCAATGTGTTAAAAATGTGATTGCGACCCACTTCCAGGTTGCAAGCACAAAATTTATGGGATGTACAATCCCATAAATGTGCAATTGTGCGCATTTATGGGATGCACGCTTTTTAGGGGAAAGTTTTATATGCACAAATTGTTCACTCAGTCTTAGAGGTTTGACTACATTTGGACCACTGAGCCTTACACACACCAATTAGGAACAACCAGGTTGTGAAATTCCTAGGTCACTTCAGCAACTGATGAATTCAGTGGTGGACACAGCATGTTCTCTGAGAACTATCAAACTGGAAGATGTAGCTTCTCATATGATGTGTGATTTTCAAAATACTGGTGTGCACATTAGTGTTCTTAGAGCAATTCTCCAAGTTCTTCTATAACATTGTTAGGCTGAGTAGCTAGCCTTTGGATTAACCACAGTAGCATTCCTAAGAAGCAGATGAACCAGGAGTAGCTAGGGCAGCTAGGGCAGCTGCAGGACCCTTTTAAAGACATGCAGAAAGGGTTTTTTTAAGCTGAAAAGAGCTTTCCTTACTGTTGCGCAACAAAACCGCTGCATTTGAGGGCCCAAGCAGTCTTCTAAGCTCCCCGCAAACTCTTCCAGGTCAGGCGGTTGCCCTCTTTGCCCAGGCTTGCATTGCAATGCATTTTCAGGTGAGCTTGGGTGAAGGAATGGGTCTCTGTGGTCCAGAAGAGGCTGCAGGGAGCTCAGAAGACTGCCAAGAGCAGCGGTTCTCAAACCTTTCAGCACCAGGACCCACTTTTAGAATGACAATCTGTCTGAGACCCACCAGAAGTGATATCATGGATGGAAGTGCTGTCATTGTGAACCCAGAGCCTGCTGCTTTCCTAAAATGCAGAAATAAGTTGGGTTCTTTCTCAGCCATTTTCCAATAGCAATGTGAATCAGAAAAGAAAAAAGCCTATTTACAACCTTGACACAAGCAAAACTACACAGCCCTCTCCCTTTCCAGCATCCCATTTTCCCATATTTTCAATATGACTGCTCTAGGTGCTTTGCAACTCATCTGAAATTGGCTCGCGACCCACTGGTGGGTCCCGACCCACAGTTTGGGAACCACTGAGCTAAGGGGTTATTTGAAATTGAGCGTGTGTGTGTGTGTGTGTGTGTGTGTGAGAGAGAGAGAGAGAGAGAGAGAGAGCATACATGCACGATGTATCTATTCCACACATAAAAAGAACTGTTTTTCCCTCTATATTTTGTGCTCTCATCACAGAAACTGAATGTTCCATCAGTGCTATCAGTAACGGCACCAGACAAGCGTGGCTGGTTTATCCATCCCTTAGGCAGCAAGCAGTCTTTCCCCATATGGATGATGTTTGCTTCTGCCATCCCTGCACTGCTGGTTTTCATCCTCATCTTCATGGAGACCCAGATCACCACGTAAGCACCAAATTTCCATGTTGTGGAGCAGCTCGTTCTGCACCCACCACACTGCAAGAGCTAAGTAAAAGTAAAATAGTTGCAGTAACTATGATGGGTGGGCATGAGAAGCCAGAACTAAAGAGAAGGACAGAATCACCCCTTGTGATGTGGTGTGATGATTAAACTTCATTTGTCCTTGCAATCCCTCCCGACAGCATGATGCACAGGACTTGGTTTGCCTGTTCTCTTTAATGCCAGCATTGCTGGTCTTTCCTCCCAACCTCCAACTAGAAACTGCTGCTGGAAACACATTGAAAACATGCCTTTCCTGCCCACCCCATGCCCTACTTGAGCAAAATAATGTTAGGCAGGTCCTTGAAACTAACGTGTGTTCTGCCCAACCTCTCCTTTACAGCCTGATTGTCAGCAAGAAGGAACGGAAGCTGCAGAAGGGATCGGGCTTTCATCTGGACCTGCTGCTCATTGGTACAATGGGAGGGCTTTGTGCCCTTTTCGGGCTGCCTTGGCTCACAGCTGCCACTGTCCGGTCAGTCACCCACGTCAATGCCCTCACTTGCATGAGCAAGGCCATTGCACCTGGTGAGAAACCAAAGATTGAGGAAGTGAAGGAGCAACGTGTGACGGGAGTGCTCATCGCTAGCCTTGTTGGTGAGGTCCACACAGAGGAGCTTGTTTTCTGAGGTGGTTGTGTGTGTCTTAGCTCATTTGCCCAAGTTATCTGGATTTGCTCTGCAGGTATCTTTCTGTGGTGTACTCACTCCTTCTACTTGTCCTGTACTGGATGCAAGGGAACAGGGCTCATGAGCAGATAGCCCTTCAAGGCCAGTGGATACGTGCAATTGTGGGATGAACTAGCAGACCCTCTTGTCCCTCCACGATTCTGTGTATGTGTATGAGCACCAAGCCATATCCCATGTATTTACAGGGTGTACGTCTGTTTCAGCACCAGACATTGTACCATGTTTACATCTGAATGGGAGAAAGAGAAGGCAACACTGTGTGCTTCTTTTCCAGGCCTATCCATCGCAATGGGGAATGTATTGCGCCAAATCCCACTGGCTGTGCTGTTTGGGATCTTCCTGTATATGGGTGTGACATCACTGACAGGCATACAGCTCTATGAAAGGCTTCTCCTCATCTTCATGCCATCCAAGCATCACCCTGATCATGTCTATGTTGTCAAGGTAAGTGTACTACCTTGGTAGTGTAGAGGTATGGTATAGTGGCGGAAGGATAAGTCCAGTAGAAGGCAAGCTGAGAAGTGACTGAAAGTAGAGATGCAGGTGGGGAGAGACCATGCAGTGGCTGGCTGGGCTAGCATGACAAAACGAAACCACTTAGTGCAGTGGTTTTCAAACTCTCGGGGAGAGTTTGAGCCACTGTAAGTGCTTGCTGGGGAGGGTGGAAGGCAACGACACAATCTCCAGGATTGCGTCGTTGCCCGGGCTGACTGAGGCTGCAATTTACCATTCACAGGCTCCAGGGGGTGCTGGGAGTCCTGTAGAAGCCTCCGCAGGGCTCCCCCAACGTTGTAATACAGGAAAAAAGCTATCATGACCCACTCCCAGTTTTGTGATTGCAACCCAGAAGGGGGTCATGATTGCTTTTTTTTCTGTATTAAAACATTAGGGGAGCCTTGTGGAAGCCTCTGCAGGGCTCCCTGCACCCCGCGAAGCCAGGGGCTGCAAAATGGTAGGTAAATCGCAGCCACAGTCCACCCAGGCAGCGATAGGATCCCGGAGATCATGTCACTACCTTCCACTCTCCCCTGTCCCTTAAAGGTTCAAAGGCAAAGCCTTTCAGGTTGGGGCATCATGATGCCCCAGTTTGAAATTCTCTGACTTAGTGGCTGGTACCGAGCAACACTGGGCTTCCATGGAAGGAAAGGGGATATTGAATTAAAGGTCTAGTCCTTCATCATGTGCTGACCTGCAAAAGGAGGGTGCATCTCATGGCTGGTTTGTCCCTAGGTGAAGACATGGCGAATGAACCTCTTCACATGCATCCAGCTGGCCTGTATTGTGCTGCTGTGGGTGGTGAAATCCACTGTGGCATCACTGGCTTTCCCATTTGTTCTGATCATGACAGTCCCCCTGCGGCTATTTCTGCTGCCACGCATCTTCCATGAGAGAGAACTCAAAGCGGTAAGCAAATACCATTGCCTGATGACTGTAGCTGTGCTGAGAGCCCCATTCCTGATGTTCAAATGTTGTGCAAGTCTGACTAGGCCAAAGAGGCATTGTTCCAAACCTGGGACTTCTTGTTGCATCAGGTTTGAGTGTTCAAAGCAAGATACTAAGGAACTTGGGATGCAGTTCTAACCTACATTCCAGCACCGGCGTGTGGGCAATGCAGCTCTGAAGTAAGGGAACAAACATTCCCTCTGTGAAGAGGCTTCCATGATTACTACTCCACTGCAGAATACAGAACATGCCCCATTGGCACTGCTATGTCAGTGCTGGGAAGTTATTAGGATTGCACCCTTTGTTAACTTTTTCATTGGACTGAAATTTATTGCTGAAGAACTGCTCCCTCTTTGGCAACATTTTGGTGGGGCCTGAAGACTTTCTTATTCAAGCAAGCTTTTAACTGTTGACACAGCTAATAACAATACTAAAGCATTTTGGGAAGTAGTGAGAGGAAATTTTAGGCCCAAGCCTTGTGATACCAGTGAGGTTGATAGCCAACTTTGGATCCAACATTTTTCGGCCCTTTTTTATGATCCATCAGTGCCTTATAGCCTGAAGCAAGACAATTTAATTGGAACATATTCTGAGTGGCCCCCTGTGGCCCCCGAGGATCTTAAACCCTTAATTCTAACACTTAAGACTGGCAAAGCCCCTGGACCAGACTTTAAACCTACCGAATGGCTTAGAGAAGATAAAGACCTTTGGGCCTTTACCTTGGCTAAGCTTTTTACTTCTGTCAATTCTTCTGGTATAATCCCCAAATCTTGGCTGACATCTGTTATTGTTCCAATTTTTAAAAAAGGCAACCCAAAAAAGCCCAAAAACTATCGGCCTATTAGTCTTTTGTCGATAGTTGGCAAATTGTATGCCAAATATCTGTTGATTCAGCTGAATTTGTGGATTACCCAACACAATATAATCGGAATAGAACAGATAGGATTCAGACAGGGTAGGGCAACTTTGGATCACGGAGTTGTTTTATATCATCTAGCCTACCATACACTGTTAAAATCAAAACCAAATTGTATGTGGCGTTCCTTGATCTAAAGTCCGCCTTCGATAGCGTTGACAGGAATCTTTTGTGGCTGAAACTGGAGCACATGGGGATAGATATGAAACTGCTCAAGCTTATTAAGGCCCTTTATACCAAAACATCTTCTCAAGTGCGAACTACTCCGGAGGGGAGTCTAACTGAAGACTTTGTCACAAACCGTGGGGTGAAACAAGGTTGCATCCTTGCCCCCACGTTGTTCAATCTTTTTCTCAATGATTTGGCTTCCCATCTTAACACTTTGGACGGGCATCCCCCCAAGCTTGGCTCCCTCTGGGTGCCTTTATTACTTTATGCCGATGACACCGTCATCTTGTCGCGCTCGAGTCTTGGACTTAAAAGAATGGTCCATAAATGCCTTGAATATCTATCTCATAATAAACTCCAGTTGAATTTCACCAAGTCCAAAATTATGGTCTTTGCCAAATCCTGGAGACCTAAGAAGTGGACCTTTAAAAACCATTGTATAGAACAGGTAAAGACCTTTAAATATCTGGGTATTTTATTTTCTTATAACCTTTCTTGGTCTAAGCAGCTATGTTGTCATCACAAGCTATCGCCAGTTTTTTTTACCATAAAGGTGGATCCTTTGTACCATCAGCAATAAAAGTATTCTCTGCTAAAAGCATTCCACAAATTTTATACGGCATCCCGTTGTGGATTAAATCTTTTGATTACTCAATTGAACAGACTCAAGCTTCCTTTCTAAGGAAAATCTTCGGCTTGCCGTACTGTGTCTCGTACGCAGTTCTATGTCTTGAGTCAGGCCAACGCACGCTCGAGACACTGGCCTGGATTCAAACCTCGAAATTTTGGCTTAAAGTTTTCTTTATCAATAATCAGAATAGTCTACTTTATCACCTACTCAATGACCCCTTTTTTTCAGCTGACTTTTGGGTCTCAAAGATTGTGCAAATTGGTATTGGTGTGGAACTGATTGGGTCTGCTTCACAAACAGAGGCATTTAGACTGATAAAACGTAGACTTCTGGACATTCATGACCAGAACTTACTAAATGCCGCAAATAATCATTGCTCTCCACTTTTTCACCAAATTCCAGTAATAGCTGGGCAGATGCCGCCTTTTCTCTTTGCACTGGACAGCCCCAGTGCCAGAAGAGCGTTGTCTCTGGCACGTTGCAATGTAATTCCGTCAGCTGTGCTATGGGGCAGATTTAATGGTACCCCTTTTACAGAAAGACTCTGCTCCTGTGACTTAGGTGCAATTGAGACACTTGAGCACCTACTATGTCACTGCCCTAACCATATTGGAGGTAGGAAAAAATTCTTAAAACCTCTTATGCAGATGTGTAGCGCGAATGTTGACTCTGAAATCTTGAAATTTCTCTTTGATATGAAAGACCTTACTCATATTAATCAGTTGGCTTTGTTTCTTGCTTCAGTAGTTAAAAACAATTTGGCTCGTGCTCAAAGTGTGGAGATGATTAATTAATGATTTTTTTTTCTTATTTTAATGGTTCATGAGAGTAAGAATTTTTAGAGCTGATTGTGATAGTTTCATTATTGATCATTGTGTTATTTCTTATATGCCAATAAAGGTTTTTGTATTGTATTGTATTGTAACTGTTGACATGCTGGCTTGCATTTTAAAAAAATTTAAATTTTTTAAATTTTAAATTACAACTATGCGATCCATGGGGCCTGCTCATTTTAAATTTTAAATTGTTCTAATTTTGTCTTACATTGTTTTAATTGTTATATCTTGCTGTTTATTTTTAATGTAATTTTATGTTGTAAGCCACCTTGGGTGCCCATGAAGTAGATAGGCGGGATATAAATCCTATAAATAAATAAATAAATAAATAAATAAATAAATAAATAAATAAATAAATTGCAGAGAACAAGTCTGTGGGGACAAATTGGACATTTCCCCGGAGGCACTGCAACCAGCCTTCAGCCGCTCTGTGCTCTGAGACCTCAGAGCTCCCAAGACCTCTGCTCCATAACAGAGATGGCCACGCTTGACCTGAAGGCTGCTTATTCCTTTCTTTCTTTGTTCTTCCTTCCCAGCTGGACTCAGAGGATGCAGAACCAAACTTTGATGAAGATGGGCGAGATGAGTACAATGAGCTTCACATGCCTGTGTGATCAAGCTGGTGTGTCTACATTGGCCTTCATCCTCCCCTGGCTTCATGGGATAGGCCTTCTTCCCTCGTGCTTTCCCTGAACAACCAACAATCAGAAGTGGCTTTGATCATGGGTCTGGACCAATGGGCAGCTGTATCACAGCTGTGCCTTCAGGAAGCTCCAGGCCACTAGGGAAGCTTGGGCCAGGCAAAGTAAGAGATGCTGCTTTCTTCTGGACAGGCACAGAATGTGGGTCCAGTCCTCATTCCACCACTAGACCTTTGCTGATGTTTGCTCTGTGCCATATGTAGGCCAGAATAGGTACCCCAGCCCTTCTTTTCATCTCCTACCCTTTGAAGATGAGCAGACTCCACTGTTTTGCTGAAGGAAAACAGCAGCCGCTTTGCATAGAAAGAGGAAAAAACAAGTAGGCCCTGCCAGCAGTTCCAAACCTGATGCCATTCATGCAGATTCCCTGGAGTAGGAATTTGCATATTCTAACTGGTGTCTTCATGTTAAACCCAACCCATTCAGTCCCATCACTGTGCCCATGAATATTCAGTGGCCTCTGGTTCATTGGCTGTTCCACATGATGCCCTTAGCCAGAGTTTTCTGCCCATGGGGAAACTGATGCATTCATTTGAGGAATTTGCTGGAGACGGCTAACTGCAGTGTGCGTAAGCAGTGCCTGCTGCACCTTGATCTGTTCTGTGGATACTTGTGCAATATTCATGTGCACCCGTGTCTACAGTCCCTATTTTCTATAGGGACTACTGCACTATTTTGTGCCTGTTCTTACCACTTCTCACAAGCAGGCCACAAGCAGCCACAAAGGACAGACTGTGATTTATGAAGCAGTGATTGCTTCTCACCTGTGAAAGGAAGAAGAGTAGGAGCAACTAGCCAACGTCTCATGGAAACCAGAGACATGCTAATCTAATGACTCAGTCAAGGCAGTATAGCCCTTATGACTCTCTCAGTCAGGAAAGCATCTTGCAGACTCAACACCATTCTGAAGATGATTATCCATTGTCAAAGGGTGACAAGTGTAGAAGTGGGGACCACAGGAATGAAGGTTTACCTAGTTTGGTAAACCACCCAGGACTATTTGTGACCAGGGTTCTTCAGTGCTCTCTTCAGCTTCAACAGGAAACAAGAATTCCCAGCATCTGAGGCAAATAGGAAAAGCCTCTGTGTTGGCCAGGTTCTGTATAATCAACAGAATCTTGGCCCTTGCTTTTTGCTTGGTTTTCAAAACAGAATCCCTGTTGTACCAGGTTCCCTGCTTCAGATTCCAGCACCCTTTTCAGTATTTTCAGCTTCATTTTGCACTTTGCTGTAGATTTCTCACAGTACCTACTCTGTTCTCAAATGTCTGCCTGGCTATTGCTTTTCCCACCTTATTTTTGCCTTGCAGTTGGTCACTTCTGGGACAACACTTACCACCAGGGTCAAGTCCCAAGAAAGGTCAGGTACGTTCTGGTCTGAGCAACTGGATGTCTCTGGACAGGGTCCAGGTACTATGCATCTGTGACTCTGACCCACTGCACCATAGAAGTCCTCTGTAGTAGTGAGGTCTCTGTTTCCTTCCAAGCAGTGGCTCCCAGTCTCTGAACTTCCTTTGGCTCAAAAACCCATTGCTTCTTCCAAAAGCGCTCACTACCTCTCATCACCTCCACCAACCATCTGCCTTGTTTTCTTAAACCCTGCTACTTTTTTTTTTAACTCTTCAATTAATATATACAGAAAATTCAGGTTTTGTCAGGACTAAATTGCAGAAAATATGCATTTGTTCACTGAATCTGAATTTTTGGAAACAAAATATTCTGCTCCCTTGATAGTCATTTGTGAGTGACATGTAATGGACACTTTACAGGTGGTGTAGTCCATGGTGCTGAGCTCATGCACGAACACCATGCTGCAGTTCAAGATTACAAAGATGGGTTGCTCTCGCATTGGTCATCACGTGGGAACTCTAGAAAACTGTGAAGTGTATTTTGGGGAGTGCACTATGAAGTCCTATTCTGTAACTGTTCTGTAAGATTATGTACATGGAATAATGGGATGTGCAACAGCATCAGGCATGACTCCTGCCACAGCCAGGCATGGAACCATGTGGCTTAAGAGTTTGGTACATGGCACTGGGATGGGCCATTGGCTGCTCCTTGTCTATAAAATGGAGACTGTCCTTCCCCACCTACCTCAGGGGCTGCCTGCTGATGGCTGGATAGTTATGAGGCCATATATATTTCTCTACTCATTCCCAGCTAACTGCCAGTCTGCCCCATCCACAGACAGTGACCTCCATTGTGCACTGTGTAGCCAGGATAGGAAACCTGAACTGTTGGAGCAGAGTTCCTGGCACTCTGCCTGCACATTGTCATTCCTCTGAATGTAATAGGAATGGTTGCACCAATAAACTCTTCAGTGGAACTGTGTGTCTGTATTCTGTTCTGGGCTCCAATAGTGGGCAACTCAGCAAAGGAATAGCTGCTCAAGTGGAATCACTGGAATACAAGCTACAATAAGGTGGATCCTTCCCAATATAATGTGCATGCATGTATTCTAAGCTGCATTCCTGGAGACAAAGTCTGCTCTAGTCTGCCTCCCTCAACTCGGAAACTGCCATGTTCCTTCAGCTCAGATCAACATATTGATGCTGCCTTAAACTCTTTAGTATTGTCTCCTTTGTCTGGCAGTGAAGCGCCAAGGTCTTAAGGTGGGGCCTTTTCCACCCTGCTGCCAGAGATCTCTTAACTGGAGGTGCTAGGGTCTGTCTCTGAACCTTGGATCTTATCCATGAGGACTACATGTATCACAATGATGGGACCATTTTGTCCTAGGCAACTGTGCCCAACTGAGTCCTGGCATTGGACATTTGTGTCTGTTGTTTTTGTGTCCCAGACATATCCCAATATATGTGTATTTAAATTACCGGTAGATGTACTTTTTTATGTTTAAAATGCAAAGGTAGGATTAGGATTAGAATGAGGTTTGCCTATATAAAATGGGGTTTGTTAACAGTGGGATGCAAGTAACCAGGGGATACACACACACACACACAAAAAAAAAAAAAAAAAAACCCCACCCAGAAATAAATGTCCAAGGATGCCAATAACTAGGATGCTCTTGATGAGGACACAATTGTCCAAAAATATCCTAGTAGTATGTATCATACATAGGGCACAATCTTAACCTTGAGTTAGGCCAGTTCAAGTCCCTTGTGCCGGCCCAGGGAGTGTTGCAAATGCATTGTAAAGCATGTTTGGACCACTCTCGGAGTCAGGGAGGCTGTCGCATGTCTGTGTGCCGCCCTCCCTGTCTCCAAGACTGTTGCAAATGTGCTATATGTTGTATTTGCAACCCTCCTGGGCTGACACAAGGGACATGCCAGCCTAACTCCAGGTTAGGATTGCACCCATAGTTTTACATAGTTGTGGGTCAGGCAAAAGACATGCCCTTTCACTGAACTATATTCTCCCCTTTAGCAAGCACAAAACCAATCACAACATACCTTTACCTAGCAGAAGATAAATGCATATCCTTACAAAATAAAATACAATAAAAGAAAATAGGAAAAAAATCAAACTCACAACACTGAAGAAAATATGTCAGATGATCACTCAGTTTGGATTGTCCATTTTTGAGGGGAACTACATATTACACACTCATGCATACAGTCACTTCTAGTAGGGAAATAGAGGGTAAACATTCATCTGGACCATTGTGTGGGTGGGAAGGGTTGGAGAAAAAGAGCTGCATCCAAAAAGAGTGGGCAGCAGAAGAATGAAATCACTCTAGAAGGCACCACCCAGGCTTTGTTACACAGAATTGTCAAGGGTAGTTCTTCCCTGAACTAAGGTGTTTTGTTTTCACAACCTTATTTCCACAAGCAAACTTATTCAAAGGCTCCTGGCTATGGCCTATGAAAGGTCTTGCTCTGTTCCTTGACATACATACAATATTTTACTTCTTGAAGAAGTGGCTCTGAGCAGAGCTTCCTCAAGTGATCTTGGTGATTGGGGAGGGGGGGAAGCTTCATAAAAGGAGACCTGTCGAACAGCTTACAAAATACCATCAAGAGCAGCCTCAAGCAGAGCACATTAGCTTTAGGCTCTAATGATGCTGCATATGATGCATCATGAGATTTCACTTATTTGGATGGTGAAGCCAAAGAGTGGCAGCATTCTCAAGTGGCTGGTGGTCACTACCCCCAATTTTCTCCCAGGCCAAACCTCAGTGGCAGATCACACGTTTCAAGTCCCAGATTCAGTCCAAATACAACAGGTACAGCTGGTGGGGGGGGGGAGCCCTGTCTGAAACCTGAGAGAGCCACTGCTAATCAGTGTAGGCAACACTCGCCTAGATGCAGTGGTGTCATCTACTCTCCAGTAGACGGAACGCTGGGCGGGGCTTACGCGTGATCGGCAGCCCGTCCACTCACTTCCGCTTTCTTCCCGCTCGCCGCGCGGCTTTCCCTGGCCTCGGAGGGGGCGCCTGCTCACCCAGGCACCTAGCACGCCCCCACCCATTCCCCCCCAGCGAGCAGGCGCCCCCAGTGGTGTCATTCAAATGATTTAGGAACAGGAACTCACTTTTGATTGGCACTTGTCGGGAACCCGGAACCAGCCACAGAGCCCGTTAGGATCCGGAATGCCCGTTCTGGTCCGTTCCCCCTGAATGACATCACTGGGCGCCCCCTCCGAGGACAGGGAAAGCCGCGCGGCGAGCGGGAAGAAAGCGGAAGTGAGTGGACGGGCTGCCGATCACGCATAAGCCCCGCCCAGCGTTCAGTCTACTGGAGAGTAGATGACACCACTGCCTAGATGGCTCAGTTGCAGGCAGCTTTGTGTGCTGATGAGGCCTGCTGGCTTTATTAATTAGTGCAAGTCATGTCATGTCTGATTTCATCAAGACCAGGGACTGGTTCTTATTTGAGATTTGGTCAGCTTTAACACTCAGCTTTTGGTTCCTGTTTTGGTTCCCTCTGTGTGTGCATGAGCAGCTGCTACTCTGTCCCTTGAAAGATGCAGACTCAAAATAGCTGCCAGTTTCACTTTGAGAACAGCTTCACGTGCTTAGCATATGGAATTCCAAGCAACGAAAGAAGGGTCCCCACCTCTTCAGCTATAAGCGGCATGTGTAGTCAACACAGAAACCCAGTCAGGAAAAGGTTGGCAACGGCTCCTGAATCATGGCACTCCTACTGTGTACGTATGGTTAGCGGGGCAGAGTCCAATGGAAGGCTCTGCTACAGTGAATCCCAACAGGGATTTCCTAGGGAAGTGTGATGTGCATCACAGACTCACTAAGGATACATGCACCTCTAAGGGCAGAAGGGCCACCACCTCCTCCACACCTTGCCCAACATAAGGATGGGGTACTTTTACTAGTAATGATAATATTAATGCCAGCAAACCTGGATTGCAACACTGTGGGCAGTTACAAATTGGAATTAAACTAGTGCTAGGCTTGGGAGGGTTTCCTTTCAAGGGACAAGACAAATACCCTATTTATCTGGATCCAACATGACAGTTTAATTAATGAAGGAAAAAGGGCACTCTACTACATTTATAGTGAAGACGTGCTTCAGTATCCACTGATTCAGTATCCATGGTTATCCACAGATACCATGGATCCTGGGATGCCTATTAAAAGATATGGGAACATTAAACAAATCTGTTTTTTTCTAATGTTGTACAAAACATAAGAACATAAGAACATAAGAAGAGCCCTGCTGGATCAGGCCAAAGGCCCATCTAGTCCAGCTTCCTGTATCTCACAGCGGCCCACCAGGTGCCCCAGGGAGGCATGTAACAACAAGATGCTTACATCCTGTTGCCACTCCCTTGCACCCGGTACCAGTAGCCCACCACCTTTGTAAGGAGGTTGCACAATCCATCATTGCCTATAGCCCATGATGGACCTTTCCTCCAGAAATCTGTCCAATCCCCTCTTAAAGGCATCAAGACCAGATGCCATCACCACCTCCTGTGGCAAGGAGTTCCACAGATTAACTACCCGGTGGGTAAAAAAGTACTTCCTTTTATCTGTTTTAACTCTCCCAACCCTCAGCTTTAGTAGATGCCCCCTGGTTCTGGTGTTTTGAGAGAGGGAAAAGAACATCCCTCTATCGACTTTATCCCTTCCATGCATAATTTTGTATGTCTCAATCATGTCCCCCCTCAGGCGCCTTTTTTCTAGACTGAAAAGCCCCAAACGCTGCAGTCTTTCTTCATAAGGGAGGTGCCCCAGCCCCGTAATCATTTTTGTCGCTCTCTTCTGCACCTTTTCCAACTCCACTATGTCCTTTTTGAGATGCGGCGACCAGAACTGGACACAATATTCCAGGTGTGGCCTTACCATCGATTTGTACAATGGCATGATAATATTGGCTGTTTTATTCTCAACCCCTTTTTTAATGACCCCAAGCATGGAATTGGCCTTTTTAATTGCTGACGCACACTGGGTCGATACCTTCATTGAATTGTCCACCAGCACCCCAAGATCTCTCTCCTGAGCTGTCACAGACAGCTCAGAACCCATTAGCCTATAGGTAAAGTTTTGGTTTTTTGCCCCAACGTGCATCACTTTACATTTGTCTATGTTGAAACGCATCTGCCATTTGGCTGCCCATTCCCCCAACTGGGAGAGATCCTTCTGGAGCTCTTCACAATCGTCTCTGGTTTTTACCACCCCGAAAAGTTTTGTGTCATCCGCAAACTTGGCCACCTCACTGCTTATCCCTGTCTCCAGGTCATTTATGAATAAGTTGAAAAGCACGGGCCCCAAGACAGATCCCTGGGGCACTCCGCTTTTCACCTCTCTCCATTGTGAAAATTGCCCATTGACCCCCACTCTCTGTTTCCTGGCCCTCAACCAATTCTGGATCCATAAGAGGACCTGCCCTCTTATTCCCTGACTGTGAAGTTTCTTCAGCAGTCTTTGGTGGGGGACCGTGTCAAATGCCTTCTGAAAATCCAGGTATATGATATCCACAGGTTCACCCACATCCACATGCCTATTGACCTTTTCAAAGAATTCCAAAAGGTTTGTGAGGCAAGACTTACCCTTACAGAAGCCATGCTGACTTTCCTTTAGCAGTACTTGTTCCTCTACATGTTTTAGGATTTTATCTTTGATGAGGCTTTCCACCATCTTACCCGGAACAGACGTTAGGCTGACAGGCCTGTAGTTTCCAGGGTCCCCCCTTCTCCCTTTTTTAAAGATTGGCGTGACATTGGCTATCCTCCAATCCTCTGGTACCATGGCCGTTTGAAGGGACAAGTTGCATACTCTAGTTAAGAGGTCAGCAACTTCGTTCTTTAGTTCCTTAATTACTCTTGGGTGTATACCATCTGGGCCTGGTGACTTATTTATATGTAGTTTATCAATTTGATCTAAAACATCTTCTTTATTAACCAGTATCTGATTTAATTCCTTCGTTAGGAAGGGCTGTTCAGGCTGTGGTATCTGCCCAAGTTCTTCTGCTGTGAAGACGGACGCAAAGAATTCATTTAATTTCTCTGCAATCTCCAAGTCCCCTTTTATCTCCTCTTTCCCTCCCTCACCATCCAGCGGGCCAACCGCCTCTCTGGCAGGTTTCCTGCTTCTAACATATTTGAAGAAGCTTTTATTATTCCCTTTTATGTTGCTAGCCATGCGTTCCTCAAACGGTTTCTTGGCCTCCCGTATCACCTTCTTACTTGTCTTTTGCCAGAGTTTATGTTCTTTTTTATTCTCCTCACTGGGGCAAGACTTCCATTTACGGAAGGAAGCTTCTTTGCTCTTTACAGCTTCTCTAACTTTGTTTGTCAGCCATGCAGGCACCCTCCTGGACCTTGTCGAACCCTTCTTTCTTTGCGGTATACACTTCCGCTGGGCCTCTACTACTGTTTTTTTAAACAGCCTCCACGCAGCCTGGAGGGATTGGACTCTTTTTACCTTCCCTTTCAATTTCTGTCTAACTAGTCTCCTCATCTGAGGGAAATCTGCCCTTCGAAAGTCAAGGGTTCTTGTGTCAGATTTGCTCTGCACTCTTTCCTGGACATGCATGGCAAAACCAATTGCAGCATGGTCACTGTTCCCCAATGGCTCAGTAACACTTACATCCCTAACTAGGTCCCGAGTACCACACAATATTAAATCCAGAGTCGCCTGTCCTCTGGTCGGCTCCATGACTAGCTGCTCTAAGGCACAGTCATTCAGCTCGTCAAGGAATCCGGTCTCTCTTTCTTGACCAGAGCAGCAGTTGACCCAGTCAATATGAGGATAATTGAAGTCCCCCATGATTACAATCCTGCCTCTCTTGGTCACTGCCCTGATTTGTTTCCTCATTTCAAGGTCACCTTCAAGTTTTTGATCGGGAGGACGATAGCACACCCCCACTATTACATTGCTCTTACGGCCTGATAGTTTAACCCATAGTGACTCCATGGTGGAGTCCAGCCCACCTTCAGTTTCTACTCTGCTGGATTCTATCCCTTCTTTGATATAGATGGCCACCCCTCCGCCAACACGCCCTTCCCTGTCCCTCGTATAGAGTTTATAGCCTGGGATTACAGTATCCCACTGGTTCTCTGCATTCCACCAGGTTTCCGTTATGCCTACTATATCAATCTTTTCCCTAGCCACCAAACATTCCAATTCCCCCATCTTTGCTCGGAGACTTCGAGCATTCGCATAATAACACCTATATACGGGGTTCTCTAAAGAGGGACTGTTTTTTGATCCCTTTCCCCCTCCTCTCCTTTTACTGGACAAACTGTCACTTACACTCAGCTTAGAAGTTCTATTTCCTACTCCTCCATTACTCTTTGGTACTCCTCCATCCTCCTCTTCCCGTAGAGATAAGGAGTTCCGAACCGGACGCCACTCGGCTCCTGTCGGCTTTCCCCCAGGGATCAGTTTAAAAGCTGCTCTGCCACCTTTTTAATATTAAGCGCCAGCAGCCTGGTTCCATTTTGGTTCAAGTGAAGCCCGTCCCTCTTGTACAGGCCTGGCTTGTCCCAGAATGTCCCCCAGTGCCTAACGAATCTAAACCCTTCGTCCCGACACCACTGTCTCATCCACGCATTGAGACCCCCAATCTCCGCCTGCCTAGCTGGCCCTGCACGTGGAACGGGTAGCACTTCTGAGAACGCTACCTTGGGGGTCCTGGCCTTCAGCGTCCTGCCTAGCAACCTAAATTTGGCTTCCAGGACCTCCCGGCTACATTTCCCCACATCGTTGGTGCCAACATGCACCACGACTGCTACCTCCTCCCCAGCACTCCTAACCAGCCTATCTAGACGAGACGTGATGTCCGCAACCTTCGCACCAGGCAGGCAAGTCACCGTGCGGTCCACACATCCGTCGCAGACGCCCCTCTCTATATTCCTAACTATAGAATCGCCCACAACAAGGAGACCGCAACCCCCCTCCCGCCGAGGAGCATCCTTAGTGCGACTGGATGCGGGCTCGTCACTGGAAGAAGGGCCCCCTGCTGGGGGATTGATTCCCTCTGTTCCAAGCTGACGTCCTCCAGCCCTGAGACTCCTTTCCCCAGCAGCTGAGGAGCTGCCCTTCTGAGGGTAGGACGAATCCTGCAAGTCCCCGGATGTCTCACCATGGACCCTCACTCCCTGCCTCTGCTTCTCCAGGTCCGCAACCAAGGCCTCTAGGGAGCAGACGCGTTCCCTGAGTGCCTGGAGCTCCTTGCACGGAGGACACACCCACGACTTATGCCCCAGAGGCATATAGTCATACATGTGGCACTCTGTGCAAAACACTGGATAGGCCCCGCCCAACTGCTGGCTGTCTGCCTCCATCTCTGTGTTTATTTAGGGATGAGCTGCCCTGCTTCTCAGAGAGAGAGGGCAGAGTCTGGGGCCCTGGCTTCCTCGCCCTGCTGCTTAACTCGCACAGATGCGTAACTCGCTTGTTACCTGGCACTTGGTCTCGGACGAGGCACTTCGTCGCAGGATAGCACTCGTTGCTCGTGTCCCCACTCGCTGGAGCGTCTGCTATAACCACTGATGTTCCCTATCTTTAAAAAGACATCCCATGTATCTGTGGTTTCAGGTATCCACTGTGTGGTCTGGAACAGTGGATACCGGGGCATGCCTGTATTTCAAATACTTAACCAAATGTATAACCTTCCCATCCCGAAGATTCAAGACCAGAAACCACTGATTTCTATTAAATGCCAAGGGAAAAGTTTAAAATGAAGTATTAACTATCCTAACTCTCTACTACCTGATTCCTATTCCCAAAAGCTGGGTCCGTAAAAGGCTGGACGACAATGATAACACATACTTGCTCAAGCCCTGGTTTTAATGGATCATCAAGGAAAAAGAGTTCCATTATTGTTGGGCTGTTGCTGAGAACTCCTTGTGTGAGCCCCTATTATCCAAATATGGCCTGTGAAGATAATATTGCTAAGCAAGTGTTCCGAATCAGTCTTACCCCCATATAGTCCGCTGCGGTAATGCCAAAAAGAGGCCTAAATCGCAAACAAAAAGGCCAGAAGGTTTCTCAACTGTTTTTGACAGTATGAGGTGTGCGTATTGGCAGGAAAGAAAATCCCCTACAGTCAGAGTACCAGAACTGGGTCATTTCCAAGATGGCAGCCTCAAAATGGGCAAAAAACACGCAAAAGTGCCCGTCCCAAGCCCAAAAAACGTCCAACCGCAGTTCTGGCAGCTGTTTTTCTCAGAGGGGGGTCCCTTGAGTGGCAGGAAAGAGAATCCTCCAAAGTCAGAGTACCATAACTGGGTCATTTCCAAGATGGCAGCCTCAAAATGGGCAAAAATGGGCCTCAATCGCGCAAAACTGGCACTGCCAAGCTCAGAAACTGGCCAACCGCAGTTCTGGCAGCTGGTTTTCTCAGAGGGGGGTCCCTTGAGTGGCAGGGAAAAAGTTCACCAAGTTTGGACAAGGAGGGGGGGCACTGCAGCCACAGAGGGCAGCCTCAAAAGGGGCTAAAATCAGGCAAAAAACATGCAAAAGTGCCCCTCCCTGGCTAAGAAAACTGCCCAGCACAGTTCTGGCAGCTGTTTTTCTCAGAGGGGGGTCCCTTGAGTGGCAGGGAGAAAGTTCACCAAGTTTGGACAAGGAGGGGGGGCACTGCAGCCACAGAGGAAAGCCTCAAAAGGGGCAAATTCGCATGGTGCAGCATGCAGAAGCATGCAAAAGCATCACTACACCCCCAGGCCCAGAAACCAGGTTTTGTTAACTGTTCCTCACACAGGCAGGTCTACTCAGAGTCATGAGAAAAAATGATCAGGTTTGGGGAATCAGCTGGGTTGAAAACCACATTGAGAAGCTTTCCCAGAAGCGACTGTCATCTCATCACAGCTGTTTTTGACAGAGGCTGTTTTCCATATTTCCAGGCAAAAAAATGAAACAGCAGCTTTAATTTTAAACTCCTTACTATTTATAAAGACAGGCCCTCACCTGTTCTGCTAGGAAAATATGTCACTGGCCTGCTTTTGGTTCCCAATGTCTTTCTTTCACAACTCTGAACTCCAATCAACTACTTTCAGCACTGGAGGCAGACTAGTTAATGTTTCACAGCAGGCATTATATTAGCTAAATGGCTCTAGCCTTTATGCAAATGTTTCAGTGTTAAAGGGTCTTTCAAATGCTTTACTGATGTCTGCTAGCAGCTGCTACCTGTGAAACATTAACTAGTGGAAATGGAAAACAGCCTCTGTCAAAAACAGCTGTGATGAGATGACAGTCGCTTCTGGGAAAGCTTCTCAATGTGGTTTTCAACCCAGCTGATTCCCCAAACCTGATCATTTTTTCTCATGACTCTGAGTAGACCTGCCTGTGTGAGGAACAGTTAACAAAACCTGGTTTCTGGGCCTGGGGGTGTAGTGATGCTTTTGCATGCTTCTGCATGCTGCACCATGCGAATTTGCCCCTTTTGAGGCTTTCCTCTGTGGCTGCAGTGCCCCCCCTCCTTGTCCAAACTTGGTGAACTTTCTCCCTGCCACTCAAGGGACCCCCCTCTGAGAAAAACAGCTGCCAGAACTGTGCTGGGCAGTTTTCTTAGCCAGGGAGGGGCACTTTTGCATGTTTTTTGCCTGATTTTAGCCCCTTTTGAGGCTGCCCTCTGTGGCTGCAGTGCCCCCCCCTCCTTGTCCAAACTTGGTGAACTTTTTCCCTGCCACTCAAGGGACCCCCCTCTGAGAAAACCAGCTGCCAGAACTGCGGTTGGCCAGTTTCTGAGCTTGGCAGTGCCAGTTTTGCGCGATTGAGGCCCATTTTTGCCCATTTTGAGGCTGCCATCTTGGAAATGACCCAGTTATGGTACTCTGACTTTGGAGGATTCTCTTTCCTGCCACTCAAGGGACCCCCCTCTGAGAAAAACAGCTGCCAGAACTGCGGTTGGACGTTTTTTGGGCTTGGGACGGGCACTTTTGCGTGTTTTTTGCCCATTTTGAGGCTGCCATCTTGGAAATGACCCAGTTCTGGTACTCTGACTGTAGGGGATTTTCTTTCCTGCCAATACGCACACCTCATACTGTCAAAAACAGTTGAGAAACCTTCTGGCCTTTTTGTTTGCGATTGAAATGCTATCCGTAGCGGACTAATAGGACTTTGGAGAGGAAGAAACGTTAAGGTATGTTGATCTGAAGGCATTCAGAACTTCATAAACCATCTCCTCCAATTGTACATACGAGAAAACCAGGGCAGATGCTGAAGCACCATTGCACCATTGGTAATAGGCTTCTGATGACAGGACATTCTGTCTGCCCCAGCTGAAATTTCCAGACAGTCATCAATGGCAGCCCCAGGTACAGCACATTACAGTAGTCTAGCTAGCTAATGCAGCTAGGGTTGTTGGAGTGATACGATGCAATATAAACAGAAGCACATTTTCCTCCCATGAGGAAATGGCAGCTGATAGCAGAGGTAATCCTCCTCCAAGACTCTATCATCAAGGTCACTGCAGTCCAGGGCTCCCTTTAGTATAAGAAGTCTGACCCCCAAAACTGTGTGAGGAAGGCCAGTCTGTTTCAGTAGCTGACTCAGGAAGATCCTTGGGAAACTCTTCCCTTCCCTGCAACAGCCTTGCAAGCTCTTCATAGCGTTCCTGCAACTGAGAGACAAAAGTCTGGTGACATGGAGCATTCAGACAGTGGCTTCTGCTTGGCCAGGCTCCCTCCCGCCACCTGCAGTTGGCATCTTCAGCTCCCAAAGGGGAGCCAGTGTTTCCACCATTTTTCCCAAGACCACTCCTATCATATGAGTGGAACCATCAGCGTTTTCCCTCTTCCACCCCTTGATTTGACAGGATGCCATTCCACACAGCCACAGGCTCATTCATTTTTGCAGCAAGGGAAGTTGCTCCCGCTGTTCCTGGGCTGGCAGCAGGGCCCACCACCGGATTCCACAGTTATCCCCAAGCTCTTACTGTATGAATTGGACGCAAAAGGGCTGGCCTGACCTCCAACTCAAGCAGCCAATCACGCTGCAGAATGCGCTTGCGGTATTCCTCCAGCCGGAGCTGCCTCCGGAAGTCATCCAGTTCCCGGAGGGCTGTCTGGCGCTTCATGTCTAGCACAGTCCAATTGTCTTTCTCCAGCTGATGTTCAAAGTCTTCCAGCTCTCTTGCCTTATCCTCCCATTGAAGCTGCAGGTTAGAAATTCTCTGGTTTATCTCCTGAATTTCTGCTTCCAGCGTCCAAGAACGTTCCTCCCGCCAGAGCAGGGACAAGAGTTCTCTGTGGATCTCATACAGTCTACTTTTTCCTTGACTGGTGGTTCTCCCATTGGGGTCTCCATCATTGCTGCTGCTGCTAGCTTGAGACTGCTGCAAAGCCCCTGTCCAATCAGGTGGGCTTTTAGGTAATCCAGGCTGGGAAAGGGGCACCTTATACCCGTGATTTTGCCAACTGCCCACAGCCAGCCCTGTGCTATTGCATCTCCTGGTTGAGACTGAACCTGAGAGCACTGGGCGAGGGCTACGTCTGTTTGCATGGAGTTCAACCCACTGCCTGGCAAGCTTTGCATTCTCCAAGCTCTTGTGAAAGAGGTCAGGGACCAGCCTCATGACTTTGACAAAACGGTGGACGTTGGCAAAGCCTTGCAGATCAAGCCAGCTTTGGGGGCTGAAGACTTGTTCGTCAGTTTCACCCTCTTTCAGGAGCAAGGCCCACTTCCTCCGGAGGGAAAACAGTTGCTTAGCTGTGTATGCGATTGATGATGTGGCGTTAGGGCCACATCCATTCCTGCGTCCAACTGGCAATGCTCCATGTGGGTCGTCATTAATATACAGATGCTCACACAAAGGAAACACAACCTTGGTGTCAAACACCTCTTTCAGCGAACCTAAATACTTCACATAAGAGAGGAACCAGGAGACATAGCTAGAAATGTCACACTTCTTGTCACTCGTCGTAATTCTCATGACATCTTGTTCATCCCATTCCTGACGCTCAACAAGCCTTTCCAGCTGCTCCAGGCTCTGAATATCCCTTGTACCACCATCTCCAGAGAGCAGCTGCAGCACGCTGTAAAGGGTGTGAAGGTCAAAGGCCTGTTGGCAACTTTTTATGTGCTCCTTGAAAGCCTGGATCTCACCTTGGAGAGCTGTGTACAGGGCCTCCATGGATGCCACAGGCAATCTGAGAAGAAAGGAAAATGGTTGGCTAAGTTGGAAGCAGGTAGGTAGCTAAAGAAGTGCAGAGGGGGTGCAACTGCCACAGGCAACAAACTTTAGGGGGGCAACAAGTTGAGCTTGACACTAGTGGCCAAAATTGTGAAAACCTTGGAATAATACCATCATGTTATATACCATTGGAAAGGTAATTTAATGTAGAATGCAATGAAACAAACCATTGTTTCACTGTAATACCTTTGATTGAAATATCTTTACTCTATCAAACGTTATGGCCAAAAAGCAGAAAACAAAAATGTAACTATCATGTAAAAATTGCAGATTGTTAGAATTGCAATCTATAAGAATAATACTGTTGTGTTTATATATCGTTCGCTGTGGGATTTCATGCAGAATGCAGTGAAACAAACCAGAGTGTAATATCTCTGTTCTATCAAAAGCTATGGCCAAAACTCATGAAAACAAAACAACAACTGTGATGTCACTTCCTGTTGTGATGTCACTTCCAGGGCAACATTTTGCCCTCTGTACTGGGCTATACTTTCATTATCTATGCCTCTGGTTGGAAGGACACTCAGCCAAAGCTTTCCTTACCACTGCAGCTCCATTCTGTGAAAAGCTTTCTATGTTGAATTCCACCTTCTCACACAGCTGCTGAAGGCACAGGAGCCCTACCGGGGGAAAAAAGACTGGCAACTCCTATGCTAAACAGAGAATGTGAGCACAGCAGGTATTGAGACACTTGCAAAGTATCTGTGGTCCAATAAGCTGTCATTCCTGCATTCCTCTCTCTGTGTGAAAAGCAACCCAAGCTGCCCTTGTCCAAGTTATCCCACACCTCCACTACAGCCCCCTTTTCCATTTGCAGCTGGGAACTTACCGGCTCCAGGAATAGTGGCCATCTACAGGAAGGAAACTTAGGTTACATTGCACTGAACAGAAAGATAAACATCATTTGCCATGGACACAGCATGTTGGGACTCGCTCTCAACACCGAGTGGCAGGCAACACATTCAGTCCTCCTATGGTAAGCCATTAGGGTCACACTTCAGTACTAACAGAGCAGGGTGATTGGATGCAAAGGAAAACAGGGCTCCTTTTGCCATTAACAGTTGTGCAGAAGAGAGAATTTCTGGAGGCTGGTCTGTTCTCTGCATAACAAGTGGTAACAACCAACATTTCTTCTGCTTTATAGATTTTTTGGCAGCAATCCTCAGGACACTTATTTGCAAATCTGCCGCACTGAATCAGTGGATTCACCTTCTGAGCAAATGTGCGCAGAACCAGGTTATAAAGATACACACACACACACACACACACACACACACACACACACACCCTCTGTATCAGTGCCCTGCCATCCCACTAGGTACCCTTGCTCGTACCTATTTCATGCATCAGTAGATCTGCTTAGAATCATAAACAAATGGGAATCTGTCACAACACTCTTAAGGGCGCAATCCTAACCTGCGCTGGAACAGGCTGGCCGGCCGGCCTGCACTGTATCCAGTGCTGGTGGGGAGCAGGCTGGAGCCTCCACAGGGCAAGGGTACATTTGTTCCCTTATGCCAGGGTACACGCCAGTCACTCCTATGGGACTGCTTGGATCAGTGCCTGCTGTATAGCAGCTGCAAATCAGAGCACACCATGTGGTCCAAAGCGGGTCTGCATGGGCTGGGGACAAAGGTTTGAAAGTGGCCCAACAGCTGCATCCAAACTCCATCCCCCTCCCCAGGCCACCCCGCCTGCCATAACACCCTCCCCCCACTCCGTTCTGCCCTTCCTCCCACCTTCCTCTCAACCAGAATAGCTTCTGCACCAGCCAAATTTGGCTGGCACAGGACTGGCTTACTGGAGGCGTGCTCCAGTGATGCGCAACCAACGCAACTGTTCTGGCACTGGCACAGAAGCACTGGCGCAGAGGTGCTTTACAGCACGTTTGCAACAGTGCTTGATCGACACAAGCTGAAGGGTTGGGTTGGACTGCACCCTAACACACTTACTTGGGAGTAAGCCCCATTGAATAAAGTGGAAAGAACTTCTGAGTAAATGCACTTAG
This sequence comes from Lerista edwardsae, assembly GCA_029204185.1. Classification (NCBI taxonomy): domain Eukaryota; kingdom Metazoa; phylum Chordata; class Lepidosauria; order Squamata; family Scincidae; genus Lerista; species Lerista edwardsae. Next base: position 22,188,884 of record JAJKFI010000014.1, read on the forward strand.
GGTTGTACTACAAGACTTGTTGGGCCACCTCTCCATATTCAGGAAGAGGCAAGTGAGTTTGGATTGTATTAAATTAACCCATAATGACTCCTTGATTAGCTGGAGGGTGCTGTTGGGCTGATTTCAAATTGGATGCTAATTGTGCCAAGAAGGCATGCACAGAAGGGAGGAAAGTGCAGGCTTCAGGGCTCTAAATTGGTTTTGCAGGTTGACTATGGTACTGAGTGAAGAGATAAGGATTCATTGCTCCTGAATTTGTTCGGTGTATATTTGCATGGGACTTCAGATCTCAAGAAGAGAGATTGTTCCTTAGGAAGTTCTGGTGCAAATGCTGTTGGTGCATACCCCTGATTCTTGGAAAGAAGACAATGGCAGACTTATTGCCAGGTTTTTCAACTGATAGGACTCCTGCTCTGTTAATAGCTGTTGTAATGAACAGAAATTCTATCTATCTATCTATCTATCTATCTATCTATCTATCTGTCTGTCTGTCTGTCTGTCTGTCTGTCTGTCTGTCTGTCATATTTTCAACCAAAAGTTCACAAAGCAGTTTGCAAGCAAAAAACAAAAAAAGTTCCCTGTCCCATGGAATTGCAGTGATGGGAAAGAACCTTCTGCAGTCAATGCTTTTAGGATAAGGACCCCAGTAAGGAAAAATGGCTGGCGCAATGGCAAGATTTTGGTGATGCTATTTAAATAAGCAAAAAGGCACTGAGAAATACACGTGGTATATAGGTCGCAGGGCTGGAGTACAGCAGAAGTAAAAGAGATTTGCACCAAAATGACACTGCACACACATGTATGCCTATCACTTAGTTTCTCTACACTGGACTGAGTCACATCATGCTTTTTGTGCTTCGTAAGGAGTCAGACATGCAAATGAAGAAATGTTCCACTAGTCTAGTGCGTTGGTATCAGGAAAGTGATAATGTTGCTTATAGAAATGTCTATCCCCCTTAAAAGGATCACAGCAGTCTCTAGCAAGACATGGCACTAAATGCAGTCTCACATAGCTGAATTCTTGATGTTCCCACTTGGCAGTACATGGGACAGATTCCTGGCAGAGATGGTGGAGAGTCCCTAGTTGATTAGTGTCAACAGCAACTGAGCTTTCTTGGTAGACATCACAAAATTGGGGTCAGGATTTCTACCCTTCTCTAGGATGCTGGGACCCTGTTTGGGATTCTGAATCCTCTTTTTCGTTCTTAAACAAATAATACTGAGCATTTGTATTTCAAGTCCTTCAAGCGTTCAAAGCAATCATCTTGCCATAACCCTAAAAGGTAAGTGAAGACTATCAACATCCCTATACTGCAGGTGGGAGACTGAGGAAGAGTGGATAGCTAGTAAGCTCATGGCAAAGGTTGAATCAAACCAGGAGCATCCTGATCCACAACAGTCTCTTGGCCACTACAGCAACTCAGCTCTCATTCCCATTCAAACTAGCAAGTCAGAATAATTCTACAGGCATGCCCCAGTATCCACTGATTCCGTATCCAAGGTTTCAGTTATCCACAGATACCTTGGATACTGGGATGCCTATTAACATTAAACAAATCTCTTTTTTTACCTTGTTGCAGCAAAACCACTGATATTCCCCTATCTTTAAAAAAGCATCCCCAGTATCCACTGTTGCAGGCATCCATGGGAGTGGGTCCAGAATGAAACCCCAGCAGATACCGAGGCATGCCTGTATTTGTAGCTCTAAGGTCTGCTGGCTATGGCTGCATTCTCATATCATGGAAAGAGACAGAAAACTGATTGTAACAAAAGTGTCCCAGTGTCAAGACACATTGCACTGTGAGATGCGATATGAACAGGAGCCAGTGCTCCTCAAGGACTGGTTTCAAAGGTAGAACAAGCAGGGAAGGAGGGAAACTCACTGTGACCTGCTGCAGCAAGCCTTGCTTTGATATTACTGTAGTCCCTGCCTTTACCTCTAGGCAGCAGCAAAGAGCTGGAGTTGACACTGGCAGCAAAGCGGTACAATAGGGTACAGCCTAGTAGGGGGGATTAATACATAATTTGCACTTGGCTGCACACACTCCAATAAGGTTTAATGGTTTTCTATTGTTAATGGCCTCAGGGCCTCAAAACACCATATTCTGTCTCATTTTAAGTCATAGGCAAATGAGCACAAGGATGCCTGTTTCGAAAGCAATGGCTGACAATAGCTAACTTCTCTTCCACAGTGATTTTAAGGAGGTGTTTGTACCCAAATGCAGCACCATAAGCAATGGGCAATCTCTGTGCAAGCAGTAGGTATCCTCAAAGGGTTACTGTACTTAGGTGTTATCAGGCACAGGTAAGAAGGGAAGAACATACTGACAGGACAACCCTATTCGAACAAAGCACTGGAGCAGCCGCCGCTACACCAGTGTTGGGTGTCGTAAAAGTGCAGTAAAGCACTTTCCAACACCTGGCAAGTAGGCTGTGTTGGCTGGAAGGCCTGCCCCATCTGGCCAGCACCAGATCTGGATAGGGAGCAATTAAGTGTAATTGATGCAGGGCAGGGTGAATTTATATAAGGTTCTGGTGTGAAGCATTTAGATTATCTTGAGATCCATTCCAGGCCCCTGATTCTATAACTCTGGACAGAGAGAGGCTGAGATTGAAAAGGCACATGGCTCAAGCATCTGACCCAAATCACGCAGCTTGTGCATTCTGACAAGGAGGAAGAACAGCCCATGCAAAGAGGAACTATGAACATCATGCTGGGGTTTCCTCCTGATGCAAGTCAGAACTTGCTCTGTAGTGGGTCACTGTCCTTCCTGCTGCTGAGCAATGGGAGTTTCAGGACGCCCTTTGCAAAGGGTCAATATCCTTTAGGGAAGATCTTTGAAGACTGAAATGTTACATTTGTGGAGAGAAAACTATACATACAATTTCACAGAAGTGATGGTAGAGATACAGTGCTTGCCTTCATGTCAAGGCAGAAATCAATCTAGGTCCAGAATTCAGCAAACTCCAAGCACAGCATGCCTTTTTAGGCATTCAAGAAAGAATGAACCAGCAAACCAAATGGACCAACAAATAAACCAGCAAACATGGAAGAAAGTGATGTCTGCCGAAATCTATTGCATTTTGGATCACCAGTCACCACTTTGCAGTAAAACATGCACAATCAAGGCAGATTCTCATCAAGGTTCATCAGTGACCACAAATGGAAATGTCAAGGAACAGCCCCCCCCCACTGCACTGCACCCCAAACTCAGATAGGAGAAGCTGAACGTTCAGTACACAACACTGAGGTGCCCACATGTTCTTCCACAGTACTTGTACGTGGAGGAAGTATGCACAAGAAACTTCCTCAACTGACATTTCATTGAGCAAGACTTCCCATCAAAATTGTGGTGTGGAGAAATAGATCTGAATCTTGGAGGAATGAATAGAAGAAGCATGATATTAGCAGTTGGAACCACCGTCACTAGGCTAAGGACAGGCTGGAATGACCAGTAGCCAAGGGGGATTAAATCCCAAGTTGGTTGGTGCCATCTTGAATGGGCTCTATTCAGCTCTATAAAGGAGGTAGTGATTGATTATGCTTTGGAAACATATGTGACTTGTCTTGGTTGCTGGTGCTTGTTCTACTTAGAACCCAAATTATCCCCCATCGTTTGGAATGAGAAGAATTCTTTAAAAGTACTAGAGATGGCTACTAAGGACAGGCCACACCCACAGCTACAAGATCAGTGGCACCTACCTGCATTTTTACAGGTGGTTCTTGTTGCTCTTTCTCTGTTTGCAGCTGGGGGGACTTGGAGCCAGGAATGCCAGCAGGCAGCCTGGGAGTGGGATAGTAACTCCCCCTCCCCTCTGCTGAGAGCAGGTGTTGCAGGTCCCCAGGGTGATCCTGTGAAAGCCTTTCACACCCCTTAATCTCATTCCTCTGGAGCAAGGACACAGCTGGTGAGAACATGATCCTATCCCAGGGGCGTGAGGGCTAATTCCTACAAAAGCAACATTGACATGGGGGCATGGGAGGGGGAGGTAGGAAGAATAAGTCCAGGAAAGGTCACTGGTTAAAAAGTGCAGATCAGAGCTAAGCAATCCTCTCTCATCCTGGCCTCTCCCCTCTTCAGCACAGAGCACGGACACCCAATTTGCAGCCTCCAACTGTATCTTGGAATCAGGTGATCGCTCCTGAGTCCAGTTGTGATTTTGATGTAGCACATCAAAAAGGACGGTACTCACAGCACAAGCCAGCATAGAAGTCCACTGTTTGGTGCCAATGGAAATATATTAAACGACCCGATACATTCTGAGCTTGAACAAGAGCCTTTTAAAGCCCTAAGCATGCAGGATTATCAGTGGTTTAACATACTCCAGTTGAGACATGTTCTCAGACTTCCTCTTCTCTGACAATTTTTATGCTTCATTTCTATGGTGCTCAGGATGCAATCTTGTGCATTCAAGATTAAGTGCCAATTAACTCTTGAATCAGTGGTGCCCATGGCATCGGGTCCAGGGGACCATGTGTCCGCAGGCAGTGGGCCTTTGGGGCCTGTGGGGCAGCACTGTGCCACCCTACCTGTTCTCCGGGGCCTTCCCAGACCCGGCATCCTCCAGCCTTTTTGAAGGTGTTCTGAAGCCTCCGGAGGGCTCTTAAGCATTACTTCCAGTTTCCCGACAAAAAACTGAAGTAATGTTTAAAGCTTCTCTGGAGTCTTGTGCTTTTGGAGGGCTAGAGAATGCCATGCAAGGCCCCGGGCGCTCCTTGTAAGTCTGGGCAGCAGTCTCCATGGAAGGGGCGGCACTCTGCTGTCCTGGCTACGGGCAGCACATGGGCCAGGATCGTGACTGTCTTGAATGGGTACTAAGGTCTTCATAATCCTTATCTCACCCCAACCCTAAGATGTAGGCCAGTGCTGTTTGCATTTTTCAGATAGTGATCCGAGGTTGTGATTTGCCCCCCCCCCCGGCCCCAATCCAGATCCTATCATGGGCAACAGCTGGTGACCCTAGGTGGGGCTGCATAAAAAGACCTGTCGAGGGAGGTCTAACCCTGGGCAAGCATCAAGATGTGGCTGGTGAGGGGTCCTCAGATGTGTGTCTACATCCCCATTGGCTATGCATTCAGGAGGTTTGCTTGCATGCCTGGATCTTCCCTGGAAGGGGTGGTAATGGAGTAAGTCCATGGCTAAAGCTGGAGTTCAGGTTGGATTTGAAGGTCCAAGGTCAACAGGATATTCAGAAATGCAAATACAGTATGTTGCAGGAAAAAGAAAGCCGTACTTTTACCTGATACAGATCTCCAAAAAGAAAAAGAAAAAGAAAAAGCCAGAAAAAAAGAATGCAAGATAATTTTTTGGCACCTTAGACATTACAGCTGGTAGAATTAACTCATGGGCAATAGCTTCCTGTACGACACAGAAATTAATTCCAGTTTCTCCATCTTATGCTACACTTGCCCATTTACTTGCTCCCAATAATAATATTTGTTAAAACTGAGGGCAGCTATATTGTACCTCTTCATACTGAAGGTTCACCTCAACTAGCTGCCATGTACTGATTCCCATCCTGGCTAAACAAGTTGACATATTCACCTCTAACCTAAGTCTTCCTTCTCCCCCTCAGGAGGAAGATATTTTATCATTAGATAAAAGGGCAGTGGCAGAAGGGGGTGTGTGTGTGTGTGTGTGTGTGTGTGTGTGTGTGTGTGAGAGAGAGAGAGAGAGAGAGAGAGAGAGAGAGAGAGA